>QEPC01002388.1:9403487-9429121 GCA_003113815.1 Sphenodon punctatus | reverse complement strand
AACCCAACCCTACAGGGGTCAGGACCAACAATGTTTTGGGTTTGTTTGTTAAGAATAATTTTTAAAAAGACAGCATGACCGGCCCCCAGCCCGGCCCCGGCCCACCGGGAATCCTCCCGGTGCATTCAATGGCCAATCCGCCCCTGTCTATTCCATTACTTTGTAAAGTGCCAGGTACGTTGCTGGCGCTATTTAAATGCTTGCTTTATTAGTTATCCTCAGTCGGCAAAAAGACTTAATCAACTAAAATTTCTAATTGGGTTCCGGCCCTAATACAAATCAATCCCAGACTGCAACGCAAAGGGTGTTCTTTAGATGGACACAGAGGCAGCTGCTCTGGGGGTGCACCTTCCCGTTTTCCCACTTGCAACCCTGCCTGGGTTGGCTCCAGATGGACCTGCCTGTGCAGCTCCCTCTCGCCCACACCGTAAAATTGCGGTTGATTGCCCAACGCTCTAGGCTGGCCATTGCCCTGGACTACGCCATAAAGTAGAGTAGCAGCTTGGGTCTGCCCATCAGATGGACCGCTGCTGTGCTCCAGGCCCGTGCCCTGGGCTTGGCTGGTCCACTCCACCAGCAACGCTCTGGGCTGCTCTACCTGCCCATCTGGCACGGCTGCCTTTAGACCGATGGGCCACCCAGCGGTGAAGCGGGCTGGCGCATCCAGCACTGGGGCAGCCCATCCATCTGGACACCCAACGTGTCTCTTCTGCAGAGAACTCGATGGAATTCATCCCAGAATGCTTTGCATACAAGACACAAGGGGGGCTAGGTGTTGCCTTGTGCACTTTCATGAGAGGCCACTGGGGGCAGATGACAATGATACTAAATCCGCTTAGGAGTGCAGTGTCGTCAATACTGGAGTGAGCTACTAAAACCAAAATAACTGGTTTAGTTTTGCATGTGTGAATGTGGCCTAAACCTGTCTCGAGTATCTAGAAGTTCATTCTCCTCTCTTCCCAATAGGCAGGGAAATTTGACATCATTCCGACAATGATTAACATTGGCTCTGGCTTGGCCCTGTTTGGAGTGGTAAGTTGCTATCTCTTCTGAGCTTGCAATAGAATATAAATTGGGGGGGGGACCCCCCCCCAGCCTTTCCCCAGATCTGGCCCACAGCTCTGTGTTTTCTTTAGCCACTTCCTAATTTCTGGATCTGGTCTGAGGATCCACTCCCTACCCTCAAGCACTAAAAGAATGTGCTCAAGAGAAGGGAATGGAGAGGAGGCCACTCCTACAAGGAGGATGGATCCATGGTCTGGACTCTCCCCCCTGCCCCCACCAATCCTGAGCGCATCCTTTAAGCTTCCCAACTTCTAGCTGGTCTATGGCGTTTGTACCAATTTTCATAGTGGCCCGATGGGAGGGGAAAGAGTTCCCTTAAACGTTAAATTCCTGATTATTATTATTGTTGTTGTTTTTCTCTTTTAAATGCCTTTCTTCCAATCTCTCAACTAGGCAACGGTTCTGTGTGATGTCATTGTTCTGTACTTCATGAAGAAAAGATACTACTACAGAGAGAAGAAATATAAATACGTGGAAGACTATGAACTGGTAAGCAGTATGGGTCTCCGTGGCGAGTCCTGGCAGGATCAGTGCCCCAAGAGTTGCTCTTGGTTCTGGGGAATTGGCTCACTCTTTTTCTTTAAACTGCCTAACTGAGTGAGACCAATGGTCCAGCTTAGCCCAGTATTGTCACAACCTGACAAGGCAGCAGGGGTTTCAAATTCGGGTCCAAATCGGGCTCTTCCGGGGTCTCCCTCCTGAGTCATTGCCTCCTTCTGTATACTTGTCCAGCATCTGCTTAGTCTATAGTTTTGCCTTTTTCCATGCCTGAGGAAGGGCCCTGTATGGCCTGAAAGCTTGCGTCCTCTACCAACTGAAGGTGGTTCAATAAGAGTCATCCAAATGGCCTTGTCTCCATCTCTCCCACTTTTGAGACCAATCCTTCCATGACCCCAGACAGTGACCGAGGCCGGCAAAGTCAATCCAATATCGCCTGGGGATTGTGTGGCCATCTGCAGAGAGCATGAGGTTGCGACGTACATTTGGGAACCTCTGGTCTAATCCGTTCTGCCTTTGTTGTTTTAAAGGGAGGCAATGAGACGTACGGATCCCAGTCGTGACATCCGGGGAATCGTCGTGTCAACTAAGCAGCACCCGGTGCTGCCGTCCTCCTGTTTCGTGTCTGGGCTTCTCTCTCGGTGGAACTAGGCCGCTGAACGGGCCTCCTTCGACTTGAAGATCCTTCATTTCCATTGTGACTGGCTTAGATCCTGGCCGTCATGTCCGTCCAGGGATGACTGGAGCTGCCACAGATTTCCAAACTCCCATCCAGAGTAAAAGACTGAAGTTCGGGATGGGTCTGTCTTCTGAACCTTGTGCCGAAGTGATACTTTCAATGAAAGTTAGTTGCCTTTGGAGCAAGAGTCCTACCTAGGCTCCAGCTGCCATCTTACCTCTGGGATCCCTTTGTTTCCATTGGAAGTTGCTCCTCTGCTTCCTAGGAAGGATGAAATTACAGCAGCACAAGCTCTGGTGAAACCCTGAGGCAGAAGCCTGTCTTTCTGCTAGTCCACAGCAGTGTCTAAACCAGCTGGGAGAAGAGAGTAGCCAGGTGGGACTAGGACATTTGCACTTTGGCTAGGAAGACAGAGGGGCGATGCCAGCCGTCTCCTCTTGGTGCCAGTCTTCCCCACGCTTGGGTGCAGGGCAAGGGGTATTCCGCTCTCTGTTTTTAAGTAGAAAAAAACCTCTTTCTGGCTCAAAAATCACTTCATAATTGGGAGGAGCAGCAAGCTCCCTCATCTGGCAAACACCCCCCCCCCCCCCCAGTCTCTTAACCTTCATAATACTAAGCTCTCAGAAGTGATGGAGCTGTGGTCCATCACTTACAGGCTGTGAGGTAGGAGTGGAGTCTTTGCTGCAAGTAAAGTGGTTGATAGTTTCATAGAGGGAAGCAGTTTGTTATTTTTTCTGGTCCTTTTACAATTCCGTATCTCTATAATGAAGGAAAGGGAACACTAAGCTGTGATCTTCGGAGGTGGATGGAGGAAAGCACCTCCCAGCCAGGAGATGTACTCCATGTTTCTTCAAATACATGGAGGAGGTAACTCTACAGTCAACCTTTGTAAGTGAGCCCCTATGGGAAAGGCAATATTTTATTGTGGAGCAATAAAGTCACGAGAAGCCTCCCCCTGGTCTGCACCCTCTTTAATAACGTTCGGTGAAGGCTTTCCTCTTATTTGATTCTGTGGTACACATTTGCATGATTACTGAAACACTTTCACACTAAGCTTGTGCTTGGTGGTACCTCAAATACGTGGACAATTGCAAAGATGCTGGAGCAGTCAAGGTACATGATGATAAATGATGTATCTAACAAGGCTTGTAGGAACATGTGTTCACACAGTGAGTGAGAGGAAACTGCATATACATCACAGTAACGGATGAGTGCTACGCTCTGACATCCAGATAACTTTAAGGGTCCTAGCTATTATGGGATGTCTCCTTCCATGAAATGTAGATACCTACCTCTAGGTTTTGACCATGTATCTGATGGATTTCAACCGTTCCTTAAACATAGGTGGCAGAGTGGCTTGCCCGTTAGGGCACTGGGGTTGATGCCCTCTCCAGTGTACTAAGGGGCAAGGCAGCATCACCAACACCATGCACACTTGTGCCACACGTGCAGAACTGCCCAGCTTCCGTCCATGTGCTGGGTGGGCACAGAGTGTTCGAAGCTTCTTCCTGTCTGAACAGCAGGCCTGGCAGCAACAGCTAGGAGTTGGGTGGTGGGAGGGAGAGGCTGGGGCCAGGCACTGGGGATGGCAGGGCCTGTTACCCCTATATAGTATAGGCACCTTAAGGCTATGGGGAGGGTCCAGTGGTAGGGCTAGAGCTCAGAGACATGGATTCCTAGGGTGGAACTGGACCAATGAGTGGCTTGGGGGCACCTAGTACCATTGCCTGAGGCCAATCATGGGAAATTGTGTAGATTACAAATAATAATTTGGACCCAACTTACCTTGGGGACAACCTCCTCCCCCATGTCCTGTCATGGTCTCTAAGTTCAACCAGGTGTGGCCTTCTGTTTACCAAGTGTTTACCAATTTCTCATCATGTAGAAGTATCCTCCACAGTTACCATACCATGGTATGCAATTTTAATTTCAGTTAAGTTGTAATTTTTTTTTATTACCCCACATACAATGAAGGATTAAAAAAAAAAAAAACCCACAGTGTTCAACACGGGGTTAACATAACACAAACGGGAACAATGTGTGTCCACAGCACTACAATTCTGTCCTGCCACATTCCAAGGCACAGAGCTATTCTTCGCCTGTAGAAAACAAACCCAAACAGTCAGGCACAAAACGGCCAGCGCCCTTTTGTTGCCGTCCTTCGGGCAGAGGCTTCTGGCAAAGTACAGCCCTTTTATACCTCTGGCAGGAGAAGACCATGCACAGGTGTCAGCAGTGATGCAAACCAGCAACCAGGTCCCAGGAGATAGGCTCATTCATCCATCCAGCAGCCCTCCCTAGTATTTAATAAATGGTAGACTGTCAGTTTCTTTCTCGTGGGAAGGGTTGTTTCCTTTTGTTTGTGAAGGCTACTTGGAAATAGCTAATAATATTTATTATAGGTAAGGTATTTCTGTAGTAGGAAGGTATGAGAAAGCTGCCTTAACATACAACTTACTGTTGGAATGCCACCTTAACTAGATTCTTAAACCACAGGGTTTTTTTACTCGTGTAATATATTGCAAACCACGTCTAGCCATCAGCAGCCAGGTAATATTGCAGGGAACTGGATAAAATCCAGACAAAGGATTCAATTGGATCTAGCAGCTACACGACAGAGGTGAAAAGCGATTGAGTAAAATCATCCGTTTTGTTGCATGGTGGGGAGAGGAAGCCCTGGAGTTTTACGAGTTTAAGTTTGCAGAAGGTCAAAATAGGAAATGAAATATTAACCAAACTTGAGGAATATTGCATGTCAAAAAGAAATAGATTCTTCCCCCCCCCCTCTTTTTAATGAGCATGCTAAAAATGGATGAAAGCCCAGAGCTACATGTTGCAGAGTTTCAGTTTCTCAGCAAGACCTGTGCCTTTGGAGACTTAACAGACTGATCAGAGATAAGATTTTGTGGCCTTACAGACAATGTTATGAGAGAGGCTGTTGAATAATGGAAACTTATCTAGGGATAAGTCTCCAAATCTGCAGAGGAACAGAAATTGTGAAGGCAAAGGGTTTTAAATCTACTGAAGGGGCTGTCTGTTGTCCCCAACAGAAAGGTGATGTCTGAGTAACGGTCAGACTTGTGGGGCCAGAGCAGGTTACATGAAATTATAGATGGGTAGCATGTGAATCTGATAGGTATGTTTTGGTTTCTACTTGTTGACTGTAAGTGTGGGAAATTAGTATTGTTTGGGGATCTGGGGTTGTGCTTATAGGCAAGAGGTTTGGAGCTGAAATAGAAGTTCATGTTAATGATGCAATTCTGAGGGGGACAGAGCTCTGAGAGGCTGGGACGTTCTAATGAACCAGAGAACTTTGGGGGAGTTTAAAACTTACTAGTCAGAGGGTCTTAGGTTCTTTGGGTCTGGAGGGCGAGGAGGGAGGACCTGACTCAAGGGGGGAGTTGTACCATAAGGTTTTAGAGAGGAGCCCCAGGTGAGCTCACCCCCTACCTGGTGAGTTTGGTTGAATTGCTCTTGGTACGCTAAATGCTTTTCTAATTTGGATCTTTTATGTTATAATAAATTATTTCCTTGTTTACCTGCTGTCTGAGTGTGCTCCCAAACCTAACAGATCCCCACAACCTGTTCTCTGTCTACACAGAGGAACCTTAATACCCCTGGGTAATTGTTGTTAGACCCTTCAAGTGTACAACCTCTCTCCCTGCCAGCTCGCATAGTCCTGGGAGTATAGGAACAGTGGAGAGAAGGGCAAACCCAGTCAGGTCCCTGAGAGAGAGTTGGAACCAAGTTGAGGGGTGGAGAGATCTGGGGGGGGGTTAGCACAGTCCTGAGTGCCCCCCCGTGGCTTCCCATTGGCATCCAATGTTCTGGGGGTTCCGGTATTATGGGGTCAGTCTGACAGGTTTTGGGAGCATTCTCAGCAGTCACTAAAAGGTGGTGTGTATCTTCAGCAAGGTTTTCTCGGGCAGAGCAGCTCATGTTGGAAAGCTCTCTGCTTTTAGCAGGTAGACAGAGGCAAAGTCTTGGGGTCAGTTACTAGAAAGAGCAGTTCGTGTCAGACAGTTGACATATGACTGACTTTGAGCTCATTGGGGCTTCATAATATGAACAACACTGAGTTGAAAGAGGCTTGTGCTGTCTGAAAATATCCATGGAGGGTTGGTCTGTGAAGGACTTACGGAAGGCTATCAAAGGATATACCAATATATCGGATTAGAACCGAAAGTGACGTTAGTGGCCACTTTGGTTCTCAGCAATAGTGAAAGTCGCATTCCTACCTAGAAGAGCTCAACTCCCAAGGGTGGAACCATCCGCCATTAAAGCAAATGCTAAAGCGAGACATGGCTTGTGGCAGACGTGGAATGCAACATGGCCTCCGCATGCGGCATTTGGGAAACATGGTCGTAACGGTGGTAGGAATAACTGTTGCAAAACGCTGCAGATCCCAAGCCTGGAAAACTCAAGTGCACGCAGTAACCACCTCCTCAAGGCAGCGCAAGTCTGAGCCTTCTCTCTTATCACAGCCATTCAGGGCCAGGTACATTGCTCACACTAGGGCTGTTGTGTGGACGCGAAACCCATATTGAAGGTTTTCACTGTCCAGGTAAATACCAAGTTAGAGCTTAAAATTTCCTGATTAAGATTTTTTCCATGTTTAATTAACCCTCATTTTCAATTATTAATTTAACATGGGATAAAATGAGCAGGGAGAACATCCATGTAAATGCTAAATCTGTATCCACCATAGAGAATGGTAAATAGTGACAGAGACACACACACACACGCCCTCCCTCCCTGGGGTCTGTGGGGATCAGAGCCTCCCAGAGCCAATGCTCACTCCCTCGGTTTCTTCTTGAAGCAGCTGATTTGCTGATGTCAGCGAAAAGGCTCGCTTGAAACCAGGCAGCTGCGGCAGGTGAAGTGGGGAAGGTGCAGAGAAAATGAGGGAACAGCTGAGCAAGGACACGGCCATGGAGCTGCTGCCTGTCACTGCTCATTACTCCACCCAGAGGCGAGCAGAGTTCCTTTCTGCAGTTAAAAAGCCTGACAGCTCAGTACCATGGGATTTCTCTGTTAATTTAAACCCGTATTAACCACGAACACTGTGAGCCTGGCTTTATGATTATTCCAAGTTGTAAATGTCCATATAAACAGGAACCTGGGATTAAGAATCAGCGGTTTTAAATACAGGTTAGTGTCTGTGTAAGAACAGCCTATATAAATAAAATATATATATTAAAATACCAATAATTGATGGTCTGTCATTGAAGAACCTCTTCTGTTTTTTTTGTTTTTTTTAATTGGCTCTTGCATTAGTAACGGATGTGGTTTTTGTTTTGCCTGTAAGTGGCACGATCTTTGTCTGCTTGTGTGAAGAAGAAGACAAGGCATCAAGCTGCTGCAGTTCTTCATAAGAAGGGGCCAGCCCGCAATGCCTGCAGTTTGCAGTTTGCCAAACTGTGTGTGCGTCTACGAAATGGAACGTAGACCAACAAAGGAGAAGCTTTATGGAGATAAGGTGAAATCAAGCTGAACTAATGAGAGGCGTGGGGTTCTGCCACAGGCAGTACATGGAAACTTGGCTTCATTTCACCTGAACAATGGAGTTTGGGTCAGACTATCAAAGACCTGAAAAGGAGACCAAAACTGGGTCTAACAAAAATACTTGCTTTTCAGGAAGAAATATCCCGGTGGCGGGAAGGTGCATTGCCGGCATCAAGCTTAAAAATGCTGTGTACGAATTTCCATTCAGTTTTGGGCCTGGTAGTAGCTTGTGAAAACCTTAAAACTGGTCAAGTGGGTGCTTGTATTCTCCTAACCTGCTGATCTGGGATAGCAGGCATGCCATTTGGGAATATTGGAATTTATTTCAAGAACTCCACTGGTTGCCAGGCGAGCGCACAATCCAGATTAGTGAGCAAGTCCCTCCAGTCCTCCATCCAGACAGAAAAGTGCCATTGGCTCTCCATAATACACTGAAATCCACACTAGCAACTATGGGAGCACTACAAGTGACACAGAAAATTCAAGGACTTCACTCTTCCCCTCTGCCACCACCCCAGATTCTCCTGCGCCTTAAACGGTCTTTGCCTCTTCTCTCATCTGCCCCCTATGGGTGAAAACAGACCTGATGCTAACTCCACTTTAAACATTTCTTACACATGTTGCAGGGCTGTATTGGTGTCCTAGGCAGCCCTGCAACATGCATACGAATTTTTACAGTGGAGTTAGCATTATATATGTCTTCATTCTTTGGACACACACCCTCCCTGGGCTCTGCACCAACCCTGCAGGCAGCCGGCCGTGCCTTTCTCAAAGGCCCCCCCAGGTTCTCTGGGGAGTGAATATGGAGAGGGCATTCTCAGTGACTACGGACCTCTCCTCTCCTTGGAGACAATGCAAGACCTGGCTGTTCCACCAAGGGTTTGGCGAGGGAGACGGGTGAAGGGTTTGCAGTAGGGTGGGTTGGGTTTGATTCTGATATGTTTTATGACAGCCTCCATATGGATAGAAAGTTTTTATGATGTAATTATATTTTATATATTGTATTTTTTTTATGACTTGTGAGCTGACTTGGCAGGACGGGCAGGGTATAAACTTGGTTAAATAAATAATGCTCTGCTCCCTCCTGACCTTCAAATCCCTCCTAAAAATCTCCTCCTTCCATTAATTTCCCATTCTCCTCTCTACCATAGATTCCCTATTTACAACTGCCTAGCCTCAGGCTGCCCTTCCTGCCCTGTAAGCATGTATACCAGCAACTGCTCAACTCCATCAAAGTATCCCTGGCTCCCCCTATGGGGCATGCCCCTTCCCTTTTCCACCTCTTCTCTTGTCTATCTTAGGTTACAAGCTCCTTGGGGTAGAGCAGCCAGATCTCTTATCGCAACTGTTCAGCCCCGGACACATTGCTGACACTAGATACATAACATAGTGGGTTGTTTTTTTAATAACAATAATTGATGGTCTGTCTTTGAAGAGCACGTTCTGTTTTTTCCCCCCCTTAAATCAGTTCTCGCGTTAGTAATGGATGTGGGTTTTGTTTCTTACTGTGCTTGCAAACGGTGTGGTCTGGGTCTGCACGGGCGAAGAAGACAGGCAATCAAGCTGCCGCAGTTCTTCCGTGCACATTTCATAAGAAGCAGCCGGCCCACAATACCTGCCGGTTGCAGCGCGTCGAATCTGTGCGTCTGTGAAACTTTTTTTAAAGTTGTGCGTCTTCAGAGCGTCTGCTCTGCGGGTCTCAAATGGGCCATCCAAGCAGCTGTCTTTCTGTATGTCTGGTAAGTGAAAAGTGAGGAGACCTTTTGTTCTGTTCTGAGCCAGCGTGTTTCTTAAGGGGATGACTGTCAAGGAACCATGGCTGTTTTTACACAGACCTGGGTGGATGGGTATCGGTGTGGCGGGTCTGTGCCCGGTTACACGGACACACACCCATCTCCACCCACAGAGCATCCTCCGTTCTGTCAGAGGACAAGGTGGGTGTGGTTCGGTGTGCTGCGGGTGTTGGGTGTACAGTGGGAGCAGCATGTACAAACACCCGTTGCCCATGGCGTTTATACAGGCGCACACCCGCCACACACCCATTGTCCCCACCTACCGGCAGCCGTTTACATGGACTGCCCCCCCCCACCACACACCTGCCCGAACACCAAGTGGCGGGGGGAGGGGGGGCGTCCGTGTAAAAACAGCCAATGCATCAGTTATTCAGTGCTGGAAACCTGTTGTAAGCTACATCCTAGAAGAGGAATAGAAATTCATTGGTTGTTTAGTGGGGTTGGTCTTTACAGATCGAACAAAGTTGTCCTGTTTTCAAAAAGGGAGTTATATTTTGGAGGTATAGTCCCTCGGACAGCTGTCAGCCATTGTAAAAATCCTGGTAAAAAGTGTCTGAATGTAACTGCTTTTACACGGCTACTATCTGAATTAGCTTAAATCCAGAATTTAAATAGTTACATGTGAGTTCTATATCGGACATGGAGAGTCTTTGAATTAATATTGTCTCTACTGTACAAGTAGAGACGCTTATGGCTGTTCGCACAGAGCAACCTAAAAAACATCTGCCCCAGAGCTACCCACCAAATAAACAGTCAAAACCTCAGAACCAAGGCTGCTTTCAATGTTTGCTGATCAAAGTTTTCAGCTCTTTATAGAGTGAGTTTCAGTCTGACAGGTAACTATTTTCTTAATCTTATCTGTTATCTAATGTTAGGAATTATTCAGGAAGAGAATAAAACAGTAAATATAACGTCTGAGGATGACCGATTGCAGCATAGAGCTAGTTTAAAAGTCAATGCGGTTTCTGTGCGGAAAGCAAAGAAGGGGTTCTTTGCTGCCATCTTAGCATTCGCAAAGTCCCGTCCAGCAGTGCTCTTCCGAGTGGTAAAAGGGCTGGTCAGTCTGACCTGTCTCCACCTGGAAGTGGGCTCACTGTGACAGATTTATTGACTATTTCATGGATAATATCGCTCATGTTCGCCATGACTTCAACGCCAAGTTTGATACGGTAGGGGAACCGGAGGTTATGAATTACCCAGATTGTCCTGGTTTGTGGGATCACTTTCAAAAAGTGACACCTGCTGACGCGCGGATGTTCTGAGTGCTGTTAGAGCCACACTCGTGAGTTAGATCCTTGCCCGTCCTGGCTGGTTAAGGCCAGCAGGGAAACATTGGAGCGTGTGCTGGCATGAGTGATCAACGCCTCCCTTCCGGAGGGCAAGGTCCCTGGGTCTCTTAAGGAAGCCGTTGCTCAAAAAACCATCATTGGACATTGATTCCCCTGTCTGCTCTTGGCCGGTCTCTAACCTTCCTTTCTTAGGGCAGGTTACTGAATGGGTGGTGGCTTGGCAGCTTCAGGATTATCTGGACCAGGTCAGTTTTCTGGATTCCTCGCCGTCTGGCTTTCACCCGGGTTATGGTACTGAGACTGTGCTTGTGGCCTTGGTTGATGATTTGCACCGTGCATTAGATTAGGGACAGTTTTCCATGAAATTGGGATCAAAACTTCAATCAGCATTCCGATCGGCCGATTGGCGTGCGCCCAAAACGGCAGCAGTCATAATGCCCATTTGCAAAATGACGACGGCTGTAACGTTCCTGCACAAAATGGCGGTGGTTGTAATGCGTTTCTGTTTTGCATATGGGCTGCCAACATTTTGCGCACAGGCAGTATGGCTGTGGCCATTTTGTGCGTGCACAAACGGGAGACATTTTTTTCAAAATCAATTCAGGCCAAACAGAATTGGAACGTTGGTTCATTCTGCATTTCGCCGGAATGGATCGAATGACTAGATTTAGTCGGAAATGGAATTTGGTTGAAATTGAAAACCATGTTTCCCCCATAGTCTCTCTGTCCATAAGATGACATACTTATTTTATTTTTTATACAAAACAGACTGAGCAGAAAAATACACTTGGAGGTGCTGAAAGCATTGGATGAGTTGCCAGCTGCATAATTTGAATGGCCACACCTGGTTTTTCTTCAACTGCTTTTCCAGCTCCGCACTCCAGTTTCGCCATCCAAATTCACTGAGCAGAAGGTCAACGGTAGACGCTTGTATTATGAGATGTCACTACACTCTTTGGTACCAATAGAAAAAATGTGCTCCTTGGTAGGACTAGGGCTAAAACAAGATTTTGCCAAAATGGGAAATCTCATCCAAATCCCGGTTCTCGATATCATCTTGGTCGGATCGAGAAATTCTCAGTACTCGACAATGTCTCGATCAAGATTTCGATTCTCAATTTACCAATAATTTGCTTACTGGGATCTTGTTTACAGACTTTCCACTTATCATTTCCCATGTTCTGTTCATTCACCGATGACCACGTTGCTGAGGGTACTGTTCTACTTCTGGGTTTGCTGTTTTTGCATTTCTGAACCAATCACTGTGTGAATAAGCCCACCCCTTAAAATCTGCTCCACTGCCTCCACTCAGAATTATTGTTCTATGCTGTTCCCTTTGCTTTGACCAATCTGCAACTGGCTTGCAGATTTGTAAAGTAATCTGGTACACAGTTGCAGATTGGTCAAAACAACATAGATGGGTGAGGGTTACGGTGGTTAGGTGGATTGGTTTTTTTTTAACAACCTCCTGTTTTTGATGTATTTTATCTAGTTTTAATGTTTGTTTATTATGATTGTAAGCCACCCCAAGCTGCAGAGACAGGCAGGCCAAAGTATCAAGTTTTTAAAATAAATAAATAAATAAAATAATTATGGACCTATTAGGGTCTCTCTTCATAATGGGGTAATCAATTTCCTGCTGTTCTCTCCCAAAAGTCAAGAGATTACAACCCTGACCTACTTGACCAATCTTTCATCTTTCGGAAGCAATACAAGATCTTTCTGGTTGGCCAAGCATTTGGTAGACAGGGATAGGGGGCTTATGGGGTTGTGGTGGGCTTTTTAAGAGGATTTAAAAATGTTTTATACAGTTTAAGCCAACCTGAGCCTTAGGGGAAGGGTGGGGTATAAATTTGAATGAACAAAACTAATTAATTAATTAAAATAAATAAACAAATAAAATAAAATAAAATGAAGAAGCGCTCATTTAAAGCAAACGCCAGGTTTAATTTTACAATCCATTTATTTCCATTTGTACAGAAGAAGCCATAGACATCTGTGGGAAAAAGCCACACACACACAGTAGTTGTCTTACTTCAGATAATATAATTTAAAGTGATAAATACACAGTATTTAAACTTTTATACACCTGATAAACGTAAAATGCATAGTCAAAAGGGGATTGGAATGACACAAGTCTATGGGATTCAATCCACGGTATAAAAAAGGTCAGCAATATCACAAAGCTTTGAGGAACGAGTGGGATTCATCCAATAGATCGCAGCAGGGAACCACCAGAAGAAAATGACCATAAAAGACAAGAGGCCTCGTTGTTCCCTGACCCTTTAACCGGGCCATTCCCGAGCCGTAAGGCTTAACCTTTCAGAAACAACGTCCGGGAGCCAGCATTGGACAAACAGTCAGACTCACTAGAAACAAACCCTGCTTAGAAATTATAACGAACCCTCATTTAGAACAATCTCAACGTCAAGAACCACTTAAATTTACCCCGTTATTGTGGGCACTTTGGGAGGAGAAACCCCAGCAGAGCATGCCACGCTCTGTTGTTAGTTTTTTTGTTTGTTCGTTTTTGTTTTAACCTTGCTAGTTTTGCACTGATTCTCACACTATTGAAACAATGCACTTTGAGAACAGCATAGAAAATAAGAAGCCGTCTACGCTGGACGCTTTAAGGGAAAGGCTACAGTCATGATCCACCAACGGCTTACACCCACGTAGCCCCATTGAACCTTATACGCAGTCATATAAGTCACTAATGCAGTGACTTGGGAGTAAGTGGCTGGTGGATCGTGACTGATGTAACTAAGAACATAATCAGTGCCGCACTGGGTCAGACCAGACACACCTAGCATCCTTTCTCCAACAGTAGCCAATCTCGCTCGCTCTGGAGAAGTACCCAGCAGGTCACAACGGGAGCAATCCGCTTCCTCCTTTTCACTCCCAGCGCCCGACAGTCAGAGGCTACATGCCCCAACCTATTACTGTATTCAGAAGGCAATCGTATATTTTTCATTTACTGCTTAAATGTCGACTGATGTAATGGACTCTTCATTCAAATAAAATACATTGATGATTCCAATGGAATTGGGCATTTCTTTATTCTACTGATGCAAGAAATTGCCAAACCCTGTCATACGGAACACCCGGATAGTACGACCTCACCCCATTGGTCTCATGGGGGCTCGTTCGCCTGTATTTTTCAAAGTAAAGGAGTTGGGCAGGTTTGGGTGGGTAAAGCATACTCTAGACTAGTCTTTTAAAAAAAAAAAAAAGCACAGGTGACAGGTTTACTTCACTACAGGAAAAAATAATAATTGCTTGCCTGCTGAGAAGTACAGAGCAGAATAGATTTGAATACAGAATTTCTAACAGGTCATGCATTTAGATAATAGCATCCTGACCCTTCCTACACTTCCAAATGCTATACATCTGACAGAACGTTTTCTTTTTTTAATTTGTAATAAAGCTAACTGACAAGGAAACCTATGTGAAACAAAAGATTTCTTTAGACAAGTTTGCCTTGGGCAGAGAGGGGCAGGATCCAGACAGGAGCGGAAGTGTGGTGTTGGGTGCGGTGCTGGATTTGGGGGACGTTGGGGGCCCTGTCCCCCAGGGCTGTGGCTTAGGAATGTTTGACAGATGCACCGTGACTCATCCATTAGAAAAAAAAGAATGTTACCAACGTTAGTTTTTGAACTTCACTTAAACGTAACATTTCTTTCAGGATTTCGGGCTCCATCCATTCAAGGGTCATATGTTATTTGCAGTTTACTCACGGGCCCCATAAGAAATGTCACACTGGCCCAGACCAATAGTCCATTGAGCCCAGTCTCCTGTCTCCAACAGTGGCCAATATGTCTCTTCGGGGAACAGGTGATAAGAGAGTGAGCCCTTCACTCCCAGCTCTGAATAGCCAGAGATAACGTCCCCCCCACCTCACCTACTTGGCTAATAGCTATGAACAGACCTATCCTCCAAGAACTTTTCCAATTCTATCTTAAGCCCAGCGATACTACTGGCCTTGACCATGTGCTGGGGGGACCATCTCCTGAATCACCCCGGGCCAGGGCTTAGAACATTTCAGCCTCTGTGGGTCCGTATTTTAGGTCAGTGTTTTTCACACTCATGGTGTCATTTCTGACTTATTCATGGACTCACTGCGGGGCTGCCCCCAGACGGGGGCGGGGGAGGAGGGGTCACACCGGCTGCACTTTCTTGGATCTGACCCTGGTTAGCTGCAACTGGGGGGCGGGCGAGGGAGACATCCTGGGAGTCTGAGGAAACCTTGAAGGCCTTTCCATGCTTCAAAGCCCCCTGAGATGTTAACATGCCGTTGAGGCACCTGAAATCAGCATGTTGACGGGCTACGTAAGAAGTGCCCCTAGCAACTTGGGACCAGCTGCATTGCTCCCCTCAAGCCTTTACCTGGCTACGCTTTTGCGAACAGAGCCTGACCCATTTCAAAAAGGCCATCTGCCAAATGAATAATGCACGTGGGTTTAAAACCACACAGACACCCAAATCAGCATCAAATCTATAATAATCTGCTCCTACGGGCCTGTAACAAAATCACCGGTTTGCACCGACGACTCAGCAGGAACGGTTATTAAAAAAGCTTTTTTAAGATGCATCGTTTCTGAAACAAACCCATTTATCAACATAGGGGACCCATGGGCAGCGACACATGTGCAGTGCCTTTTCCCGAGGGTTGTCACCTATGCCGATGTTTAAAAAATGCATATTTCATACGTGTTCCTTAAAGATTGGCATAGGTGACAAGAGTTACCAAGGCATCTTCATACACCCCACCCTGCTCAGGTAGGCGCCATACCCCCAGCAAACTGGGCACGGGGGTCAGTGGCAGGACATGCCACTTCCCCAGGGAGCGTGTTGCAACGGCCTGTTCCCGTTATCTTCGCCCCCCGATTCTGATCAGAAGTGCTAATTCAACACTATTCGCTGTTTGGAAACAGCAGCACAATTTTCCTGGTTGGGGGTAGAGGGAATTTCTGAGGAGACCGATGCAAGCACCCCCATATTTGCCAGCGCAAGGGGTAGATTGCAAATTTGGTTACACCAGAACCTTCTCCCAGAGAGAAGCTTTCTTGTGGATGAAATGATTTCACAGCAAAAAGTTTAATTCGCTTTTGAAGCCACTTGGAAAACGGTTTTCATTCTCCCCACCCTCACCCTTTACATCCCAAATGTCTGCCTCTCTTAGTCAGGACTGGGATTTCCAAAGGGGCTTAAAGGAATTAGACATCCATATTTAATTGGAATTCAATGGGATGGGGCAAGCAACTCATTAACTCCCTTGAAAAATTCCAGCCTAGAAAGACTGAAATCCAAGCTACAATTGATGGCAGGAGACAGTCCATATCCAGCCACTGGAATTTACCTCACGAAACTTCTTCCTTCATGAAAAAGGGCCTTATCTTTGCCAAATCTACAGGCCACCGTGTAACGGGAAAATTCTGAAAGAGCACATTTTCCCCACCTCTCCCAAAATACGGAGACCTCAATGAAGGTGTCTTATTCTAAAGGAATAAATAATTTGTCCTACCAGGCCAGACTTTCAGGCTCCCAAATCCACCATCCCATCTTAGGCTGTGATCAAAAACTGATGCTTCAGAAGACAACAAGAAAGCCATCATCAACTGAGCTGAGCGGCGTGGGATTGGGAATAGACCAGTCCAAATCGTTTGCATGCACTTTGGCAGCACCTTCCACTCTGGAAAGAAGAATGAAGCCTCCTAGAACCCAGCCTAAAACAGCTGCACAGAGAATAAGTTACTTTCCAAAGGTTCCGTAGCAAGTTGGCGGCAGAGCTGAGAAATGGAAAAAAAATCTCCCGCTTATCTCTGTGCATTGCCTGCAATCCTATGGCCCGTGGATCCCCGTATGCAAGCCGCACACGCATGTACAGTTTAGCGCATAGCAGAGTGTGCCGGTAATGTGGATGTGTGCGGGTCCTGCACGGTTGTGCGTGCGCATGGCTGTGCTCAGGATCCGCAGACCATAGAATCGGGGCCGCCGTCCGTAAATCTATCATACCTATTTTCAATCGCTTCACCGATCCAAAGACAAAGCTTTACTGTTGCAAATTATCTCAGTGATCTTGTCCCACTAACAGAATGCTCAATATTTGCAAAAAGTAACCTAAAAGTGGAAACACTGACCTGTCATTGATGCTACAGAAGGATTACAAAGCTGTACGAGCAAGTTCAAGAAAGCTCTTTCTACAAAAAAAAAAAGCAGTAATCTGTAAAACTAGATGGTGCCGGTGAATCCAGCCTCTGTTCAGGTAGGAGTAATCCACATTTGGCTACTGGCTTGCAGAAATGCTGGCTCAAAATTCCAAATTAAAAATTTCCCCATTCCACACCCCCGCAAAAAAAGAACTATGCTTCTTGGGAAATTACCAGCTGATCTAACTATTTTACTAAGATTTAAATGAACCCTAAATCTATGCAGATAGTTAAAAATAGCACAAGCCGTATTTATGTTTTTTAAATCATATTAAACCATGTAATGTACATGGAAGTGAAGGATTTCTTTTTTTTTTTTAGCCCTGAATTTCATATGTAGCAATACAGCCAAAAAGATCAAGTCCGAGATTGTTAGTGCTTCTTTTGCTGTTCAAGACAGTTGGTTACTCCGCTGACAATATAGATTGGCACTCGTGCTTGAGTGCAATTCTGTAAGTGCCCACTTACGGGTAAGAATTCAATCCCAGCTTCAAGCCCTTAGGAATATATTCACCTTCCATATCTCGTAAACATCCAACCGTGCTAACGTCAAGATTTTAAGAAAAACGGTGTACTTCAAACATTGAAACTAGATTAGTTCTATGACCTACACAAAATGCGATTCAACCAAGCTCTTAGGACTTTGCTCACAAAGACGGGTATTACTGAAAAGCTGATGATGTGGGGGTCCCCCCCCCTTTTTTTCATGCAGTTAAATATACCAATTTAAAAAAAAATTAAAAATCAAGGAGAAGATGTAACATTTCCGGTAGATTGCAAAGAGCTGTCCACTTTACAAAAGCATGACGTTAGGTTTGCCGTCTCAAGCGCTATCTGTTCAACGCTGATGTTAGCCTCCGGGAAATATTTGGCATTAAAAACTGTATCGGAACCATTTAAATCCATTTTTCTTTTTTGCGTCTGCTTCTTGTGAATCGGTGCGACAGGCCGGCACAAAATCTCAGCCTTCGAATGTCAGTCGACAGGTTTGGAACAGCAAAGTCAGCAGCCCCCGTGGCTGATGAGTTGTTTTTTTTTTTAGCAGAGATGTTCGATATTTATGGATGTGAACCGTAGCCGGATTTCGGGCAGCGTGCTGCTAGGAAAGCTCTACATTCAGCATTATATACTCGTGCCATTTCATGCTGGATATATTTGGCTTTTGGCTCCATAACGTCTCGTCCTCAAATGCATGCTTTTACAAGGAGCGGTGGACTAGGCTGCCTACCCCAACCAGAATCTGGGGGAGGGGGTAACGGGGTGTGCTCAGGAAACTACGTCATCTTCTCCCACATTTGGCAACTCGTTACTCTTAAGATTATCTTCGCTGCCTTGTTTCCTGCTTTATGATGAAATAAAATCATGTTAGTCTTCCTGAAAGACACACATTTTATATCGGGGATTGGAGGGTGGGGGACGTTTCACACGCATTCTACGTTAAATAATGGTCAGAAAGAGCAACAGGCAGAAATAGAAGTTACACCGAAATCCACACCACATCGTTCTTAAAGGCACAACGACAGCACAGGACAAGTAAGAATTGACTTGCTAACAAAATCAGAAAAGCATTTGAAAAGGGACACTTCTAGCAATCAAAGACTGGATGGAATCTGCCTCAAAAGACAGGTCAGAGTCTGGCACAGAATGGGGGGAAAGGATCGAAAAACTCAAGAGAGTTTCTGAAATAAACGAAATGACAAAGAGAGCGAGCAAGAGACCAGAATGCCCCCTGAACCTCCCTGTCAACGCCGTCTAGCCTCCACACCAGTGAGAGAACCTCCATTTCTGGGTACATGGAGAAATCAAGCCAGTTGACCCTACAGCCGGCTTTCGCCTGTGTCGAGTCTGATAATGGCTACCAGATAATCTTTGCAGATGGGGAAGGGAGCTAGCTAACTGCCGCATGTGGAGCATCGCAGGAGAAGAATCAATAAATATCATCAGTAGAGACAACAATGGGAAGCCAGGTTGTTAATTACTAACTGGAAAGAAACATGCAACAGCATTCAGTGTTTAGTTTCAGATTCCTATCCCATTGGTGGCCAATTATAGCACTTTCCTTGAGTACCTGTCCGCATCGCTGTTCTGAATGCTTGTTGTCTGCGAGATGCATCCAACGTAAGAGTCTCAAAAGAAAAAGCAAGCAAGTGGCTAGTCCTCACTGTGGAACTAAAACTCCACTACAAATCTACTTTCGTTACATGAGCAGCAAAATCCATTCTTTGTTCTGCAGCCATAAGAGACCCAGACTGAATCTGCCAGCATGTCAGTCTTGTTAGCAAAGGAAGCACATGCCCTCCATCCTATTTGGGCACTAATGAGATCATAATCTGGCTGCATTCACATGAGACTCTTCCCCACCTGTATTCTTTGTTGCAGGAGTTTGCATCCATGCATTTAAGTTGTTCTCACATTCGAACCCCTTCCCCACCGCTTCAAAAGTTCTCACAAGCACTGCCGCAGTTGCGAATAGGTATTCAATCTCATTATTTTGTTTCTTTTTTTCTTGTTAAACGTGCATTGTCCCAACCAGGCAGGCATTGGGGGAAAAATCACTTTTTTCCACTCCTCTAGCGATTAATCCCTTCACACATGATAAGAAATGTATGGGACAGATTTAGACCCATTGTGAAAGCTTGCTTTCCAACTTAAGTTTTTGGGAGTCAATACACACTACACCTGGGGGGTATCCTAAGTATCTCATGTGAATACAGCTTCTAACTTGTACAAGAAGTAGGAATCTCACATTAAGCTGATTTCCTAAGCCTACAGAAGGTCAACAGAGGTCATAAAATCCTGGCGGCTATAAAATTCTGGACTACAAACAAGCCCTGAGGATCTTGCTATAAATGGAATGAATCCAGTGAAAACTGCAGTGTTAAAAGTTTCTCATCTCTTTATTCATTTTGACTTAGTAAAGAGCTGCTTTCAGCCAACCGGATCCATTCCCTGCATCCAAACCTTTGTAAGAGACTACAGAGGTTATTGGATAATATTTTGCTGCAGCTTTGCAAACAGAAAAAGTATCCATAGCTAAGGTTTGCCCGGAGGGGTTGGCTGGCAAGGTTCAGTTCTGTGTTCAGGCACATTCATATAACGGACCAAGGAAGCAGCACTTTAGAAAGGCAATCCAAAACAAGGGCATTCCCTTTATCAGAGGACGACTTCATGCATCTCTAACATCCAATGCATGCAGCCAGAAGAGAGCGTCCATTATTCAACACCGCTCTGAGAGAAAGCCCTCTTGTCCAGTTTCCAATAATGCGTGATCCACTTTCCAAGAAAGCTCCGTTAAGGCTTTCAAAAACTGGCCCAAATTTGCCTAGAGCTTATGAGCTTCGTTGGTTAAAATTACAGCAAAAGAATCGATGACTATGGCTCTCTTGCGTCAGAAATGAACAGTCCCAATTTTTGCATTTGAGCACCAGTCAGGTGCAGAGCACATGCTGGAAACACACACATCCTTCCTCTTTGCATTTGGATCTCTCTCCCCAGATAATTTGGAGCGGCCAGCACCCCGTTGGAGACAGAAAATGCTTCTCTTGCATTGCATCACACATTATCTGTGACTGCCCTTTTCCTGCATTCACAAACGGCCAGGCAATAAGGCATCCCCAATTAACAATGCCGTTACCTCAGATTGATGGAATATTTCACATTTCCCGATTTGTTTTTTCTGAAATTACGGGGGAGGGGGGGAAGGTGAAGTGAGAACCAGCTCAGATAATCAAGTCACCCGTCGTTGTATTCCAACTCACCGGAAAACGTTCACAGATACAACACTCTGTGCTAGAAGTCTGGATTCTAACAAACTCACGCTGAAATGATGCAGCAGGATTAACATGGTGTCAGAAGCTGTGCCTCCATGTCCCCAGGATTTTTTTAAAAAGGGGCAGGATCCAGCTCATCTCCTCTTAGAGTGCTGGTTCCTCTGACAAGGAGGAGTAAGAAGCAATATAAGCTTCCGCCTTGTCAGAAGTGTTTGACTCTAAACACACACAATGCTCAGGTCAGAGGAGTAACAAGGTGCCAGTTTTATTCAGACGTCAAGGTGTCCCAGATAAGTTTGAGAAAATGTGGACTGGCTTCCTCGAGTTAGCAAGTTAACAATGCTAGTGACACCCTTCCCCTCTCGTCTCTATTCCCACAGTCTCTTTATCTATTACAGGGGATGGGAAACTTCAGGCCCGAGGGCAAAATCCGGCCCGCAGATGGTTTTTATGTGGCTCCTTCTCTGAAAGCTCCTCTCTACTCCTGAAATCATTTGTTCAGGTGCCCTAGAACTGGAAGCCACAGGAGGGGTCCTGCCCCGAGCCAGAGGAAAGACTCCTGGTGGATCACGAGAGATTGCTGCTTGGATCAAACGGTTTGTGGGCACCATAAATCTGGCCGACCCTGATCTAACAGTATAACAGCACTGTGGAGGAGTCACTTCCCTACAAACCTCCTCTGATATAAGCAGAGTGGAGATTAAATACATGCACCCAAAATCCTGGTGTCAGTGGTTAAAAAAAAAAACACCAAAAATTTCACCCACATGCAACCATGCTTGGCACAACAGGCGTTCACTTCCTGTGACTGCGTCCCACACTCGCACAGGCAGAATGCCATCGACTTCAACGGGGCTCTTGCAGAGGAAGCATGCTCAGGATCACACCCGAGGGGGCGATCGCTTTGTCCGAGAGAGAAGAGACACTTACATCAGCAAATTTCCTGGCGCGGACAAGGATCGCTCGTCTCTCCTGCTGCCCTCAAACGGGTTCCCGAAAGATCGCTTCCTGATCATTGTTTTTACCAGGATCTGTGGGACCGGATTGGTACATTCAGATTACAACGATTAAGTGGAGGGGACATGACAACCTTTCAGATAGCAGAGCCTCCACAGAACCTCTGAAGGACAACAGTAACGCTTAAGGCCCAGAAGGTAGATTTATACTGGTAGATCATGACTGTAGGGCTGAAACGAGAATAGATTTTATTCTTGCAAAAATCGAGAACCGGGGTCAAGATCTCTGACCTCTCAACCCTGATTCAGATTCTCAGGAATGGGAGGGGGGGAAAGCAGGAGGGAGTAGGCAGTCTCAGCTGGTATCTTCAGCGTTCTATTGGCTAGCAGGAGTCGGCACCTAATAGAATGCTGAAAAGCTGTGCTGCGCCCTCCTCTTCCTTTTGGCTCTCCCCCCCTCCCATCTGGAAAGACAAGAGGAGGGCTCAGCACAGCTTTTCAGCCTTCTATTGGGTGCTGACTCTTGCTAGCCAATAGAATGCTGAAGATATCAGCTGAGTGTGCCCCCTCCCATTCCTGAAAATTTGTGATCGGGCCAGCTTTCCCCACTGAGACAGCTGCCAGCTCCAGACAAAGTAAGAAAGCTGGGAAGGGAACAATGTGGTTTCCTCCTCCCTCCCTCCCATCATCACCAGGTAGTTTGTTTCTTGAGTTTGCTCATGTTTCTCAGTGAGAATCCAGCCGATCTTCGCCTTGGTCTTGGTTGCAAGAACAAGACGAGAATTGCGATTCTTGTCAAGAAACACAAGAAACCGAGAATCAAATTTTAGCCCTCACGAGCTTGTCTCCAGTAGATCGCAGAGTGGTGAGGGAGACCAGCCTCTCTCAACTTGCCTCTGGACAGGAGAACAGGACTGGTAACCTCAGAGAGTGTCGTCGTGCGATAGAGGAGATAGGAACGCTCCTCCGGTGTGGCAGAGAAGGTTCTTTCTAAAGGGGAGCGTTCCTCTCCACTCCTGAAACTAGTACTTTGAGTCGAGCCACTGGGAGGGGCCTAGAGTGCTGGCTCCTGGGAAATCACCTGAAGTTGACACTTAGATGCATGCACCATACATCTGGGCACCCCTGAATTAAGACTTATACCAGAGGATACCTAAATAAGGCTGCAGCATCTGCAGAAGGGGGTCTCCATCCCGGCTGACATTTATTTCTTTCAATCTGTATTTCACTCTATCCCCAAGGGCTTTGGGAAGATAACATGAACAACAACACACAACCCTTTTAAAACAATCCCCCGCAAACCCTATCCCTGCCAGCCAAATGACTGGCCAAATAAAAAAAGTCTTATGATCACCTCTGGGGGAAAAAAAAAAAAAGAAAAAAGCAGGTTTTGCCAAACTTCTAGGGGAAGGGAGTTCTAAAGCCGTAGAGCAGCCTCTCTGCGTGCTCTTGTCATATGGACTTGGTGCACGGATGGAATTTGCAAGAGGTCATTTCTTGGCTGACTTTAAGGATCATGGTAGAGTACCGAGGAGGATATGCCTGGCATGTTTTTTTCCTGTCTCGGGACATGGGATTATATTTAGAGTTTGATATTATAAAACATGAATTGCCGGGACCCAAGCTTGTCCTAGAGCTATTTTTATGTGGACATTTCCGCAGAAATGGAACAGCTGTCTTTTATTTCAGCTGGAATGTGAAAATGATCTTTTTTAAAATAAATAAATCAATCAATCATTCAGTCCAATCATAAATCAGAATGAACGATCAGACCAATCGCTTGTTCTGATTTTGTTCGGACTAACCAAAATGCCCAGTTCTGAGCATGAGAAATGGGAACTGGGTGAGATTCCTATTCCAGCCCTAATATTAGGAAAAACTTTCCAACTGTAAGAGCTGTCGGGGCCAGGGAGGCTGAGGAATCGCTTTCCTTGGATGTTTCCAAACCCCGGCTGGATGAGCATCTGTCCGCGATGCTGTCGGCAGAGGACGTTCTATCTTAGAGCAGGGGGTCAGACTAGGGGTGAAAACAGACATGACGCTGACATGACGCTAACCACCCTTGGTGGTTATTTATGCATGTTGCAGGGCTGTATTGGTGCCCTATGCAGCCCTGAAACATGCATAATTGACCACCAAGGGTGGTTAGCGTCATGTCTGTTTTCACCCTAGATTACCCTGGCAAATCCTTCCAACCCTGTAATTCTATAAAGAGACCACCCCCAAAATATCTTGGGACAAATCCTATACACGTTCATTGAACCATCAGGAAAAAGGCAACTTTCACCAAGCAACTGGCCATTTGGTCTCTAGCTGCTTCGAGGGGGACTTCACTGTTCCAGATTCATTTCTGGGAAGGTCTCTGATCTCCCATGACAACACAGCTTGGCAGGTGGTGACCATAGCTTCATGCTGATAAGAAAGCAGTAGACACAGAGAGTTGAGGATACTCCTCCATTAACATTGCGAGAATGGTACAGCTAGGAACAGAATCCAGGGCGGCCTGGCACCCAGTCCTCTGCTCCAACCATGACCAGGGCTGTTAACCGTTATTCACTGCACTTTGGAATCTAACCAGATCCACCATCTCTGACCCACCCAGTAAGGACCGGAGACCAAGCAGTTTGCGTTTATTGCTTGTCCAATTAACCAGTTAACCGTTTTACCGTGTTACCACATAATATGGCAGTGTGCTGTTTACCATCTTGCCATTTACCCATCATTTCTTTCCCTCCCCACCCCGCAAACCCACTTTCAGACTAGTACGGGTAACACTGGTTAAGTGGTAAGACGGCTAACTGTTGTGGTATTATCCGGTTAGCCGTTGCGGTAATCGGTTAAGTCAGATAGCCGCCAAACTACTTGCCTTTGCATAAAAGCATCGAGGGGTCGACAGATCTGGGTTACTCACCACCGTCGCCAGGCTTGGGATGTGCTTGACTGAATTCTCGACCTCCTCCTCCGTCACCTCGACGAGCGTGCAGTTCTCGTCTTCCGTTGGCAGCGGCTCCGCGCCGTTCTTGGTGACCCAGGGGTGCAGCTTCAAGGAAGAACACTGCCGTCAGGAACAGCGGACTCGCTCTTTTTTTTTTCTTTTCAAAATAAAAATTAAAAAAAGCAGCCATGGCAAGAGCAGCTGTTGTCTAGCTAGACAGGGGCACTGGTAGAATTAAATCCATGGGAACACAGCAGGGCAGGAAAGCCCCCTTTCCCCGCCTCTTTCTCCCATGGCCACGCCCCTTTCCCAAACATCATGACGTCACAACGCTCAGAAAAGGAGAGTGGCCACATCAAAAGGGGTGGGGACCATTTGACCCACCCCTTCCTGCCATGGCCACGCCCCTTCTCAGAGCATTGTGACATCACGGTGCTAAGAAAGGAGAAGTGGCCACATCAGAAAGAGATGAGGAAGCCCATTTCCAATGTGGCCCTACCTGAAGGGCTCAGAAGAACCAGTCCTCCCTCCCCCCAGCACCCACAGCTACGGGTTGGAGAGCTATTAAAGCAGGGGAGGGGAAATTCCAGCCCCCTCTCTCTAATGCGATTGGTGTTTTTGGGGCCGTTAGGGCCACATCTTGTGAGTTAAACTCATGCCCGTCCTGGCTGATTAAATCTTGCCGGAGACAATGGGGCCGTTGCTGGCTGGGGTGGCCAACGTCTCCCTTCGGGAGGGCAGAGTGCCGGGCTGTCTCAAAGAGGCGGTGGTTCAGCCTCTGCTTGAGAAACCATCGCTTGACGTTGACTCCCCCGCCAGCTATCGGCCTGTCTCTAACCTTCCCTTTTTAGGGACGGTTATTGAACGGGTAGTGGCTCGGCAGCTGGGACATCTTGACCGCATTGGTTATCTGGATCCCTCTGTCGGGATTTCGT
>QEPC01002388.1:9377632-9400620 GCA_003113815.1 Sphenodon punctatus | reverse complement strand
TCTCTCTTTTTCAACAGACTCAGGCCCTGCAGTCTCGGCGCTTACTCAGTGTTTGACGGCTGTGGGAGACTGGATGAGGACTAACCGACTGACGCTGAATCCCGACAAGATGGAGGTGATGTTGGTGGGTAAAGCGATGGACTTGGCGGCCCCCGTTATTGGCGGGGTCTGCCTTCCATTGATATTCCAGGTACGGAGTCTGGGGGTGCTTCTCGACATGCAGTTCCACCTGGATGTCCAGGTGGAGGCTGTGGTGAGGAGTGCCGGTAATTTCACCAATTACATCTCGTGCGACGGCTTCGGACGTTTGTTTCAGACTCTGACCTGGAGAGTCATCCAGGCTTTCATCACCTCTAGATTGGACTATTGTAACGCGATCTACGTGGGGCTACCCATGGTGACGGCTCGGAAACTGCAGCTGGTGCATAACGCGGTGGCCCGTCTTCTGGTAGGACTGGGCTGCCGGGAGCACATTACACCAGTGCTCCGCTCTCTGCACTGGCTGCTGGTGGTTTTCCAGGCCCAATTCAAGGTGTTGGTCTTGGTCTATAAAGCCCTAAATGGCCTAGGCCCTACCTAACTGCGGGATCACCTCACTCCCCAGATGCTGGATCGACCCCTGCGGTCATCAGGGGGCACCCTGCTCGAGGTCTCCCAAGGGTGATTTCAGACTTGCTGGGCCTCCCTTTGGCCACGGCACGGAATCACCATTTCATCCCCCTCGGAATCCGGTCAACAGATGTGCCGGCCGGATTCTGGAAGGGGCAGGGTTGCGTGACGCAACATGCGACCGCACAGCCCCGCTCTTCCCATGCTCCCCCAGCTGCCGGTACTGTTTGCTGATTCTGGGCCGTGGAGCCTTAACAGACGTTACGATACCATGGTCAGCCACAGTGAACCGCACTGTGGCGGCCGCGATACCGTAACATCTGTTGGACCCAAAGCAGATTCCCGCCGGGTGTTCACCCCCGGCGGGAATCGCTTTGACCACGCTTCCGGAGCTCCGGGTGGCCTTCGGAGGGGAGGATGGGAGGGGAGGGGAGTTGGGGGGTATTTTAAAGACTTTTACGATATTTTAAATTTGATGACTGGGGTTGTGTTTTTTAAATTGATTTTATTTGTGTATTTTATGTTGTAAGCCCCACCCTGAGATGCCATGGGCATGAGGGGGCAGCCAATAAATGTTTATAATAAATAAAGCGATTCCCGCCGGAGGTGAACATCTGGCGGGAATCCCATTTGGGCCCTACAGACGTTACGGTACCGCGGCCACCACGGGGGGGTTCACCATGGTATCGTAACGTCTGAAATTACACCAAGTCTTCCGCGGGGCCACGCAGGGGAGGGCGTTTTTGGTGGCCGCACCACGGCTGTGGAACTCCCTTCCGGTGGGGACCCGGTTGGCCCCGGATCTCCCCGTTTTTTCGAAGAAGTTGTAAGACCTGGCTGTTCCCGCCAGGCGTTTGGCGGGGGAGATGGGTGAGGGGGTGGGGTTTTGAGGAGGGGTTATTTATTTTTCTTTTTTGTCCTGCCTGTGGCAGGAGGGGCGGGGTAGTAAGATTTTTCAATAAATAGATAGATAAATAAATAAATAATTCGCCCCCTTCCCAATTCCTGGATCTTGTCCCAAACCTTGAGTTCCGAGACTGGGCCATGAGATGGAGGGAGACCAGCAAGGAACCAGGAGGTTTCCCTGAAACAGGCGAATGATAAGCGATCAAAATGACAGTAGAAAAAGCTCGAGCGAATGAGAGCCCCCCGGGTTGCAGAAAGTCCTTGGCTTGCCAACGAGGTGTCGTTTCCGACGGGCAGGTACCTTAATTTCTGGGACTGAAACCCGGGATTCAGGGTTTTTATCCAGCATCTGCGTTATCAGGTCCTTCAGCTCCTCGGAAATGTCTGGCCTGGGAACGTTAGAAGAAGCCACAGGTTAGCTCGATATTACAACAGATCCTGTTCAGAAAGGAACGGAGCACGTGGGAACCATGAGCTTATTATGGTTATCGCTTATTAGGGGTGGTCCACCAGAGGAAACTGCCGTTCGGTTCCCTTTACGGTTTTTTTGTCCTGCAGTTTCTGAATTTAAATATGGAGCTGTATTTAAAATCAATACAACAACAGAAAATAATAAAACCAAACAACAAAAACCACTGCGCATGCATAAAATGGCCACCATTTTGGAAAAGGGCAGCTGGTCTGCACAGGCACAAAATGGCCACCGTGCCTTGGCAGACAGGCGGCCCTTTTCCAAAAAGGCGGCAATCCCGCCGCCGCCATTTTAGAAAGGGGCCTGCATGCGCACAAACAGTCCAGCAGCCATTTTGCGCATGTAATTATATATATATTTATTTATTTATTATTTAAACCAAGCCGCAACGGGCATGTTGCCCACTGCTGCAGTCCGGTACGGATTAATCCATAACTGCCCGTGATGGATTCATCCAAATTCCCGCCCCTGAGTCACATTTGCTCTGCTCCCTTCCTCCAGAGTTGCAAATCCCACCTAAAACCCCACCTCCTCTTGTCAGGCTTTCCCTAGCTCCTCACTCCCATAAATTGCTCCCTGAAGTTTCTTCTCGTACCGTCTTATTGTTCAGAATTCCCTTTCCCCCTTGTAATTAAGCTAAGCACTCACGTGGCATCTGAAACTTTTCAACTTCTTTAAAGTATCCCTTGTCTCTCACTAAGCTCCCCTTGCCTGTGTCCATCCTAGATTGAAAGCCGCTAAGGGAAGAAATCTCTCTCTAATCACAACTGTTCAGGACCATGAACAATACTAGTATAACGACAACAACAACAACAACATGAAAGTCAAATCACACATTAAAAACCCCCCAAAAAACAGCCCCCCAAAAAATCAGAATTTGACCCTGTGTCTAATTTAACAGGAGCCTGATGGGGCAAGGGACAAAAGATTGGTAGTAAGCATTTCAATTTTGAAAACTTTCATTTGCTCCAGTCTGGTCCTAAACCCACTAGAGCATTTTGGGATCCGAGGAGAGAAGGCATTCACTTTTGGATTTCTGTAAGTAAAAAGATGCTCCGTGTACTTACTGGTCTGGGAATTCCAGAGTCTGCGTCTTGATTTTACTGTGTAAACTTAAAATCCTTTCATCCATAAATGGGCACTAGGAACAACAACAGAATGAAACAGGCCACAATCCTTTTAAAGCAACAAGCCAGTTGTGTTTAGAAAAACATGTCCTATTTGGGAAACTGAATTTTGTAAACATTCTAAAAGCAAAATTAGGGTACCAAAGAATCAGGAGAAGAAAAATAATCAGAAGACTTTCTCAGTATTATCAGCTTAAACCATTATTTCGTTATTGGCAGTGTGTTCACTTCAGAGATATTTTAATACCCTCCCAGAGTGACTATCTCAAGAGGGGTTCTGAAAGCCCTTGGAGTTTTGCCAGAATTAAAACTGCAGGAACAGCCTCGTGACTTGATAAGGAGCCGGAGGTGAATAGCTAACCCAGATGACCTCTTTCATTGGACCATCTTCTGTTGGTGAACGTGGGAAAGCTTTTGGGCTATACAGGGCCTTTCCTCAGGTATGTAAAAATTCAGGACTATAGTGAATGCAAGACAGGCAGATATAAAGAGGTTATAACTTGGGAAGGGGCGAATGGGGAAAAACTTGGAAGGGAGATGCTAGGGGGGGAAAACAGATTTCAGAGTGATATTAAAAATCATCGATGCCGGAGGAAGGGCCCTGCGCGGCCCAAAGTTTTGCATACTCTCATCAGTGGAAGTTGGTCCAATAAAAGAGATAATCGGAATTACTGTGTCTCCATCGATTACATTTGGAATCAACACAGACTGACTCTTGCTGTTCAGCTACGTGTCCTACAGCTGTTCTCACCAGGAGTGGAGTGGAACTACCATGGAGCGAAGGGGCTCAGTTGAGCCCTAACCCCCTGGACTCTAGGAGGGCCCTTTGAAAATTTCCTAGTGGTGTTCAAGCTGCTTGCAGAGTGGGCAGAGGAGGGAGCAGGGCCAGGTCTCCACCTACTCTGAACATTTCCCTAGCAGCAAATTTGCCAAGGGCCCTGCCAAGAAGGAAGTTTTTCAGAGTGGACACTAGACAGGGGTGGAGTGCTGGCCCCACCCACTCTGAAAACCTCCTTCCTGGTGGGGCTGCTGCCGTGCCACGGGCTGGCTGGGAGACGGTGTGATATCACCACCTTGGCGGAAGGCAGCTGAGGCTGGCTGGGAGCCTGGGCTTGGAAATCGGAGGGGGAGGGGGGACTCCTGGGTGAGAGACAGGGGAGTGGGAGGGATGGGATTTTGGAGGGAAGGTGGGGTTTTTTTTGGGGGGTGGGGATTTTTCCAATGTTTGTTGTATATGATTGTTTTCTCATTATTGTAAAGGGGGACGGGAACGTAGGTTGGGGGAAGGACGCCAAGTAAGAGTTGGAGGAGTGGACGGGCTGGGCTGGCCAGGAATGAGGCGGCGGGGGGGCAGGATTTATTTTACATGTATTTTATGTTGTGATGCTGTTGTTTAAAGTTACCGTAAGCTGCCCTGACCTGAGCCATTTTGAGGTTACGGCATGGTATAAATCAAGAATATTATTATATTATTAAGCACTATTATTATTAATAATAAAATAAATAATAATAATAATAATAAAGCTCAGCTCCTTAGGCTTTATCGAGGCAATGCAAATCACAGCCTAAAATGCAGTCTTCGTAGCTCGCCCGCAGAAGATACACTCTGAACATAAAGGTTTCGTTACCTGCCCGAAGACGAAACAGTAAAGAGTGACGCCCATGGCCCATGCATCCAAAGCCTTTGAAAGAAAAGATAAATACAATAAGGAGTCCAAATTCTTGCGGATTCAGCCAGAAGGGTGTATGATTATCCATTTAAGAAAAAAAAAAGTCAGTCTCTAAAATACCTTTCCAGAGAAGATTTTCCTGGTTTCCGAGAGGGTTTCCGGCGCCATGAAGGCGGGGGTGCCCACGGTGTTGGTTAACAGGGCGTCGGCTCCCTTGAATTCATTGCTCACGCCGAAGTCGGCAATTTTGATGTGGCCATCTTCCCCCACTAAAAGGTTGGAAGGTTTAATGTCCCGGTGGATTATCCTTTGATAGTGCACTGCGCGGGAGAGAAACGACAGGACGCTGAAGGGGGTTGCCCATGGCCACAAGGGAGAGCAGACAAAGTGGGAACTGCACAAGTCTCCCTTTAGGGCTCCACGGTATTTTCTAGGCCACACCCCTCCAGTCTTGTCTCAGCTTCCTGATTGGCTGCTTGCCCTTTAGCGCGTCTCAGTAGTTTCTTGGCCACACCCCTCCAAGTATTGCCTCATCACCTCCCAGCTTCTTGATGGTCTGCTTGCTCTGTAGGATGCCTCGGTACTTGCTAGGCCACACCCCTCCAGTCTTACCTCACCTCCTCCCAGCTTCCTGATTGGCTGCTTGCCAATTTAATAGGCCCCACACACACAACCGTTTCAGGAAGTGGAGCAGAATAACCCTCTTAGCTCCTGTGCCCCGTGCCCTATCTCAGCACAGACTTGTTGTCTGCCTTGACTCCTAGCCTTGCCCTGTCATGTCTCCCTTGCAGCACCAATGTCTCACTTTCTTGCCTTAGGCCCAAACCCTGAGTCTTGCCTCCCTGCTCCCCCTTCCTGCCTTGTTTCCCAGCCTTTCCACCCCACCCCCCCAAAAAAAAACACCACAAACCCCTGACTCTTTGGCTCTGATCCTCAGCTTATTGGCTTCTTGACCATGACTCTGGGTCTCACCATTGGTACCAGAATGATCCCCTTGCCTCCTGATTATCCTTGCCTTAACTCCTTGGCCAGCTTCCCTGACCCTCACCCAGTGCCCATCTACATCCCGGTCTCGCCCAAGCCCCCAAACTGGTCATACCACTCTACTGAAGTCAGGGGAACTAGCAGATATACAAAAGCTGATGTGATCCCCACATTCCTCCCCCCCCCCGCACCCCATTTTTAAACAAAATGCCAGCAGAGTCTGTTGGGAAGCTTACAGTATTCAATGCCTTTGATCAAATCTTGGAAGTAAAAACGAGCCTGGTCTTCAGTGAGAGGCTTAATGGTTGGAATTTCCATTACAGGCCTGGAGAGGTAAAAAACACAAAGCAGAGATAATGAGGAACAGGGACTCATTCCAGATTGGAAGCCAGGGGCTTGCTTTTTCTGACGGATTGGGTAGCAGAGTTTGGGTATGGCAAGAGGCACTGGGCTCTTGGCATTAGCCTGCTTTTCTACAGTTCCTTTTGTGCCTCTGAAAGACTACACCATAATTCTAATCTGAGGAAAGGTGGGAGGAACTGAGTATGTTTAGCCTAGCGAAGGGAAGACCAAGGGAATACTCCTCGATCATGAAGTCAATAAAGGGATCCTTAGTAAAATATACAGAGTATTACAAGAGGTGGAGTATAAGGAGTCAATGGGAATATGGAGTCAATGGGAAAGGGACCTTCAGATTAAATTAGATAAAAAAGCCAAGGAACAGACCACGCATTATATTTTTGATAAATTCAAATCACTAGATACTCAGGACACCATTTTAAAGGTGTTCTATAGATACTATATAACTCCAAACAGGGGAAAACACTGGAACAAAAAAAAGTACAGGGGCATGCTGGAGGGAATGCGGAAATCAGGGAAATTTGGTTCATCCTTGCTGGAGTTGCCCACAGATTTTAGACTTTTGGAGAGGGGTGTGGAAGTTTATACAAGTAGTAATAGGGGTAAGTCTCCCTTTCACTCCGGAAGTGGCTATATTAGGGAATTCATTGAACAGGTTAGCAGATGAAAATCAGGGGAAGGCAGCAAGGGAATGTCTGGTGACAGGATTGTATGCGATTACAAAAAATTGGAAGGGAGACATTAAGTCTTTAAAACAAGACTGGGAAAATAGAATGTGGAATAATATAACCGTGGAAAAGACTCTGGCAGAGGTAAACGGTAATGTGCAAGAATTTGTGGACAAGTGGAGAGCGTAGTGGTCAAAAGGGAGTTCAACAACTGGAACTGTAGATAAATGGATCCCCATCCCTTCAGAAGATGACTTGGAGATGTTCAGAAGGCAACAGACAACAGTATGCTTGAAGTATGGACTATCAGGACGTAAAAAGCGATACGGGAGGTTGGGAGGGCTGGGAATGAGTTATGTAACAGTGATAGATGAAACTTTGCGCATGTGTATATTGTTGAAGAAATCAATAAAACATTTAAAAAAAGAAGACGACCAAGGGGAGACATGATAGCAGTCTTACAGATATCTAATGTGCTGCCACCAAGAAAATGGTAAGGAACTGTTCTGCGTTGCCACCGAGACCAAGACTAGAAACAATGGGCTCAGATGACAAGACGAGAGATCTGGGGTAAATATCAGGAAACCTTTTCTAACAGTAAGAGCTGTTTGGCAACGAAACAAGCTTGGAAGGAACGTAGCTGGAAACGAGGGTGGAAAGACAGGAAGGAGAGAGGCTTCCATTTAAATGTTGATACTTCGACAGCATTGCCATTTAAGCGGCAGGAAAAAGTGCAAACGGGTTGCATGATTTGCCCAAGATCGTACAGCAAGTCTGTGGCAGAGTCGGAAATAAAGTATGGGATTCCTAGCTCTCATTCGGGGGGGTGGGGAGGGTGTCTTACCTCACCTCCTGAAGCATTGAGTTCACGGCTAAGATGGGATTTGAAGCCTGGGTCCAAGTACCACACTTTATCCACTCGACTACACTGGCTCTCTTCCAATGACAAGTTCTTCCAGAACCTTGGCATGTATATACTACATCCAAACTGCCCCACATCTTAGTAAGTAGGCTTACATCTACACCACTTTAAAGACATCTAAGTTAGGGTCGTCTCAAAATTTGATCCCGCAGTCTGTTCTGCTCCTGCCAGACCTCAAATACTCCATTGATAAAACGCATTTGCATTAATGTTTCACTGAATGCATCATTCTAAGGGTTCAGTACTTACCCTTGTTTTACCAGTTCAAACACTGAAAACACAAAAGAGAAGGGGGGTGGGTTAATTAGGATATGGAAGCTTTGCAAACAAGATCCCAACTGGAAAAGCAAATTATTTTTAACGCTCAAATTATGAGGACGATATTCAGGCATTTCAGTGCTACACCAAACACCTGCATTTCTGGATGCTCCCTTGATCCAAAACATTCCAATTTAATATACAGAACCAATCAAGTAGAGAAGTCATGACTGCAATAGAGTCATTTTGGGGTAATTCTGCTTAAAGGGAATTACTGTTGCATATACAGAAAGGTCTTTTGCATGAAGTCCCTTTATTTAGTATACAGACCTGGCGTGCATGCAGAGAAACTGGACAGATAACGTTGCACAACGCTGTTTCAAAGGCAACATTACCATCTGGCCTTGTTAATAATCCATGAATTAACAAATCTGCTCAGTAGCTGGAACTAATTCCAGTTTATAGGGCTAGTAATCCCCTTACTATGACCCTGAGAACCTGTATTTCTTATGCACCCAAATTTTGAATGTGCAAGAAACAAACCTAATCTCAAAACCAGGCTTTAAGGAAACATCAGGTAAGTTAAGATACCAGGCAACAACTCCATCATCAGGGGAAAAACAACAACAGAAGGCAAAGTGCACTCTAACTAGGAACTAGATAGAAAGATTTTCTGTCCCACACGTCTGATTATTTAAAATCAGGGGTGGAGAGAGCCTGGAGGCCAAATGTGGCCCATGATTACTTTTTATTTGGCCCCTTTCCAGTTCCTGCATCTGTTTTGTGGATCCAGTTCCGACCCCCGCAAGCACTGAAAGACTGAGCTCAGGATAAAGGGAGCAGAGATGAGGCCAGGCACACGAACAGAGGGGGCTAGATCCGTCAGGACTCTCCTACCCCGCCCCTTAGGCACCCCCGTCCCCAACGTCAGTTTCCCGTTTGTTAGCACCTCGTCTTTGGAACACCGTGATGCGCCGATGTTCTATAAGGGGGTGTGGTCATGCCAGGAAAAGATGGCGCAAAAGGAATCTCCGCCCCTCTCTCTCTCTCACACACGTGGCCCCTCCCCCTTTGGAGATTTTTGATGTCACAACATCCCGCGTGGGTTGCGGCAGCCCTGCTCTGGGCAAGAATCTAATGATGCTTCTGTACCACACTCTCAACCCACGGGCCTCAGGACTCTCTGCGTACTTGGCATTCCATCTTGGAGTACCTAGGCACTATCTCAACGTGGCATGGGGAATCAGAGGCACGGAGAAGCTCAGCGACCTGATTCAAGTCACACAGGATGTTAACGAACAACAGGACAACACCCCATGAGTGGGGGTTTCAATGGTTGTCTAATTAGGTGGTTAGGATCACCCAATGCTTACCCCCACCTCACCCCCCCCCGGCGCTGGTTCTGAGAATGCGGAACCTGCAGCGGGGGTGTAAAGGCTGGGTAATGTGCACACGCCTGTTGGCGTGCGGGCTGTTAGGCTGCGGGGGAGTTGCTGTGTATTTGTAAGAAACAGGTTGTAGCTACTGCTGCTGCGATAGGGAGTGGGTGGCTGGAGAATAGAGTTGGGGCTGGCTTGGGGGGCGTGAATTGATCGGCAAATCAGCTCGGATTGGATTTGTGCTTGGAATTAGAGTTCCCCCCAATGCAAACTTTTAAGGAACACTTATGAAACATGCATGTTGCAGGGCCTGCATTGGCACATGTATTTTTCATAAGCGTTCCTTAAAAATGTGCATCGGGGGCAACCCTACTTGGGAGATCTCGCTGTCTCTCTGCAGCATTCTCCTCCCCCCTACTCCCCGCCTCTCCCTCTCCGCCTTGAAACGACTGCACACGAGAAGAAGCGGCGCTTCCTTAGTTGCTAAAATGTCAGAGGAGAAGGGGAGAAAAGCGGAAACGTCTGGCTTCCCTGCCTCCTTGCTGCACTTTAGGGCGGACTTGCGTCTCCTCCTGCCGCTGCCAAACCCATTCAGCTGGGCACGCCCAGCATGTGGGTGTGCGCTCACTCACAGAGTGGGTGCTGTGCTGCTGGTTAACACCCACAGCATGGCGACGGCAGAGATAAACCCAAGAACCCCAAACTGACTGCTACCGTTGGCCACAACTCAACCCTGCTACAGCTGGCAGTCCGACACCGGGTAAAAACCAAACAAGATGGTGGCCCACCTGCTGTGATCTGCTTCGGCCTGTGGGTTACCGGCACATCAGTTTCGGCACCACCAGTGTATGTTGTAGCCCCCCACGGCTGGCCGCCATGGCTTCCTGTCATGGGCGCGGCGCAGGGTCACCTGCCTGCATGTCTGTCGTGGCCCTCCCCAGGCCGCGCGGGCGGTGGGACAGCGGTCTGGCTGTGGGCAGGTAGGGTCAGTGCCTTGACACGACCTGGGCCCCCTGTGGATTTCCACCCCGGGCTGGGTCGTGCGTTTTTACCCATGGATTTATGCAGGAAAGTGTCCCCTCACAACTCCACCAACTCCATTTATTTTAATGCATTTTTCTAACATCTTTGGTTTAAATCAAGTTGAGTAAACCCGCAGTAGGTGTATAGGCCAAATAAAAACTAGCCCCAGGCCACCTTTGGCCTGAGGCTCCCCACCCCTGATTTAAAAGAGCCAATCCTTTGTCAGCATTGAAGAGTAAGCAGGCACGAGCATTACAGGGGGCAGCAACTGGACGCCTGGCTAGGCAGAGGGCTCCCGGACATAGATTATAAGCCCACTTCATCACCCAGCAAAGGCTGACAGCCAAATCCCGCTTCATCTGTCCATGAACAGAGGCTGCGCATGCACGAGCTCCCGTCGGACCTGTTCGTCTCTTGTGCCCGGGCTATGGAAGCTCTCATTCTGAGACACTTGCTGCGGCAGCCGGGGCGGGGTAAAAATGGAAGCATAAATAAATAAATTCCAGGATTCTGGCAGCTTCTGTGAGTCGCTATCCCCATCTCCCCAGGAAAAGCGAGAAGGAGAAGAGAACAGTGGATATGATCCAAAGGACTGCATCCAGCTACCGGCACTGAGGGGTGCACAGGAGGGCGGTGGGGAGAAGGAGCCGGCTTACCCATGTAGAGGTGGTCCTCGCTGGGGTCATCAAGCACCTGTCAAGACAAGAGAAAAAGGAGACAATTGTGAATAGATACAAAAGCATTGTATCCCTACCACTGTCCTCTGTTATGCCTGCAGAACCCTCGGGACCTGCTGCAGGGAAATCTCAACAGGTAAGTGCATCAGAAAAAGCCTTACCTATCAGGGGTGGGGAACCTCAGCTCCAGGGGCCAAATGTGGCCCATGGCTAGTTTTTATTTGGCCCCTTTCCATTTCTTAGCTCTGGTCCTTGCATCCAGTTCCTTCCCCCAAGCACTGACAGACTGAGCTGAGGGGAAAGGAGCAGAGAGGAGGACATGCTCCCAAGGACGGGGCGGGGAGATCTATGGTAAAGACCCATGAGCTTGGACCCTCCTCTTCCTGAGAGCCCCCCCCCCATAAGTCCCTCTGCTCCCGACTTCTATCAGGCCTTCAGAGCTTGTACTCATTTTCAAAGTGGCCCCGCCCTGAGAGGAAACCAGTTTCACAACCCGACCCTATTGGAGTGGAGGTGAAACTGACATGCCCACAGTGAAACTGACAAGCACAAAGCAAACCTAGGCCTAGCCTGATTTAATCATGGAGACAGGAACTAGAGTGACCTCTCAAAGTTCCCATGTCTCCATGGTAACCTGGCTAACCAATGCCGAGCGGCAGGACAGGCATCATTAATTCTGTACTACTTTTTTGGTTACGCGGCACATCTCCTGAGGAATCTCCCGATACGTTCTGGGCAGCAATCCCATGTTCACCCTGGATTACTCCTGGGTTTGCTTGAACATACATAACACCTCCTCACCCCCATATTAGGCTGCTGGAACAGTGGCAACCATTACGTGTACCATGATGGATGGGGGAGGCAGAGCTAAGGTGTGTTAGGTGGGATGGAAAAACCTGCATCAGATCCCCTTAGCTCTGCCCATCTGCTTTCAATGCACCTGCATCACCTACAACACATGCCAAAACCACAATTGTCAGTGGCAGAGAAGATGGATTTCTAATTCTTGTTCTCCAAAAGCACAAGGCCCCACGGCTTGAGCTATAGGAAACGGAATTATTATTGTTTGTATTATTTATATAGTGACAGCAATATCCCTAGTGCTGTACAATCATTAATTAGAGACATGTCTTTGCCCCAAGGGGCTTACAAACTAGGAAAGACAAGGGAGAAGAGAACATAGGAAGACATTCACAAAGTGGACAAGTCACATGCTTAGCTTAGTTACACAGGGGAGAAGGGGATGCTGGGTAAATCATGAGGGGAACTCAGGAGATGAGGAGCTAGGGAAAGCCTGACAAAAGAGGGAGCGGAGAGACTGCATTCATGGAAGGGCGTTCCAGGCATAGGGGGCAGCATTCGAGAAGGGCCAAATCCATTTTGAGGCGCAGGGGACTTGTGGGCAGGTGATGGTGGTGGCAGGAAAGAAGTGTGGAAAGATAAGGGGGAGCAAGGCCATGAAGAGGCTTGAAGGTGAAGACCAGGAGCTTGTGCTGAATGTGTCCGGGGAGAGAAAGAGGAGGAGGGGCTGACCATGATCAAAGAAACAGGCATGGTGGATGACCTTGACAGCAGAGCATGGAACGGCAGTGAGAAGGTCAAGAGGAAAGCAGGGGAATAAACAGAAAGGTCCCTGCCCCTGAGCAGCTTACAATGTCAATATACTGAGAGAGAGAGAGACAGGTGGTGGGGCAAAAGGAAAGAGTGGAATACTGCCCAGCAGAGAAGGCAAAGGACCTAGCTCCAGGATGGATCTAGGTTGGATTGGGCCTTGGTGCAGGAGATGGAGGGGGCCGGGGGGGGGCTGGTGCCCTTTCCCAGTTGCAGGGGATGCCACCGCCCCAAGGAATGTGGGGGCCCCCATGCCAGTTAGCCCTGGTGCAACTGCACCTCCTGTCCCTATTACAACAACACCCTTGACCCAGCTAATGTCAATTTTTATTGTTTTTTAAACGCATCATGGTCAAGGAAAAGTTTCAGGAGCTGCAGTCCCAAATGCAGTCAGCAGAGGGTGCTATGACTTCAGGGACCCACAATCACTGCGTTTTCCCCACTACCGTCAATGCGGACCACGCAGCGAACACAGGCCCCTGGCTATAATACACACATCCGCCGTGTCAGTTGGAGCGTGTGCATCGGTTCATTACTTAAATACAAACGTTCCTCGAATGCGAAGTATAAACGGATTAGACAGGAGTGAAACGTATTAAGCGATTCAGAGCGGAGCAAAGCAAAACAAGGTTTTGTCTCGACGGTACCGGTTTAATCCCATTTTCAAACATAAGCTTCTGAGGCCCGTGTTTCCACTGTGAACAGCTTAGGAGCTTTAATTTCAGAACCGGTGTCTGTTTCTTAGGATTCTGAAAGGAAAACGTCTCATTCCCCCAAATGATCTAAATTAAGACATACGTTTGTGCCCTGGTAATCTCATTAGCTCCCTCCCTTGTGGAAAGAGAGAACAGGGAAAAGAGGTAACTGGAACAAAAGAAAATAAAAGTTTCCTGGAGATAAACAGATTTATTCTCACATGGAAAACCAGCTGCTACTCTGTATTTTTATTTTGTTTTTTTGGGCACACATTTTCTTTCTTGCAGCAAATGCAGATTCCTAGGAGACAAATGTGGAATCTAGCACTGGTGCTAGTCAAGCTTTTCATAATGAACCCTTGAATCCATCTGTAAAATGGGGATAATAATGACCTACTTCTCAAGGTTGATGGGAGGATGAGTTAGATAAGGAGTGTGAAGCACTGGAAGTGCAATGGAAATTATTATTAATAATAAGGCAAAAGCTACCCAGGCAGGTACTCCATCCTGACTCACCCTCTCAGAAGAGTAGGGGAGGGCAGAAAAAGGAAGCTACTAGGCACTGGGCAGCACAAGCCGGAGACAAGCTCAGCAGCGAGACTCACTAATCAATAAAGGTTAATTATATATTGCTGCCTAGCAGAAGAGAAAGCAGCAGGGAAACCAGGAGGGTTGGGAAACGTATCCAGCAAACGGATCGCAGCAAGTGTTGGGACCAGCTCAGTGCAGGCAGGGACGTTCTAAATCAAGGTTATGTTTTTAAAACAACCCGAACCTTCCTGCATGTCGAGAACACAGTCTGCTGCCAAGGGCATCCACCTGGCTGGCCGATTTGATCATTTTCAACCCCTTCCTCCGCATCCAGCGCAAAGTCCTTGTCTTCACCTTCAAGGCTCTTTGTGGCCTTTCTCCACACACACACCCCCGGCCCCGCCCAGCCTTTCTGCCCTCATTTCCTGCTACATTCTGCCCCCCCCCAGGAACTTCTCTCTTCCTCTGTTGCTCCCTCCCTCCCTCCTAAAAAACCTACCTCTTCTGTCAGGCTTTCCCTAGCTCCTCACCCCCACAGGTTACTTGCTGATGCCCTATCTACTGTCCTGTTATTCAAAGTCCCCTTCTCCCCTGTTACTAAGCTAAGCACGTGTACCTGCAACTTCTCAATCTGGTGAATGTCTCCCTCCCTGTCTTCCTCAATCCCTTGTCTCCCCTCCCTCGTCTCTCCTAGATTGTAAGCCCCCTGGGGCAGGGCCCTCTCTCTAATTAATGACTGTTCAGTGTCAGGCATAGGAGTAATTATAGCAGGGGACAGGTCCGCCGTAAACCCTCCCTCGTCTCTCCTAGATTTGTAAGCCCCCTGGGGCAGGGACCTGTCTCTAATTAACGACTGTTCAGTGTCAGGCAAAGGAATAATTATAGCAGGGGACAGGTCCGCCATAAATTTCCTTCCCCCGTAATTCTAGAGATATGGGGTGCAGCTTATGCGGTTGAAGATCCCTGCGCAATTTAGGCCAAAGTTATTCCCTCAGTGCCAGGGACATTGCTGGTGCTATAGATCTGTAATGAGGAGGTTTCCAAACTATGGGTAGGAGTCCCAAGTGGGCTCATGCCATCTGCTGATGGGGGTCGCAATCCCAGTGGAGATCGGATTCCCTTTGAGATCTGTTGTTGTCTGGAGAGATCATATTAAAGTCTCATAATGGGGGTCAGGGAAACAAGAATCCGGGGAGCCCCTGGAAGGGTCTTCCTGGATGACAAACCAACAATGATTTGAGGAATGGCCATGTCCCTGAACACATCCTGGACTTGCTAGAATAGCAGTCAAAAAATCAAGGTCAGAGTCGGTCTTACCTCCACCAGCTTCACCACATTTGGATGGTCCAGCTTTTTCAAGATGGCAATCTCTTGGTAGACCTGCTCGATGGGACCTTTTGGTTGCGGGCAGCCTTCGGATGGGGCCTTGGCACCCCGGGGAGGCGGGCGGCCTGTTTAACATAACATACATACGTGAGGGGCGAGAAACAAGGGCCCAGAGAGACCAAAGAAGCTGGACCCTTGATTTTTCTTCTAGAGGGAAAGGTAAAACTAAGTGATGTGCCCAAGATCACACAAGAAGTCTGTGTCAGAGACGGAAGCAGAGCTCACATCTGCAAATTCCCATAGAAGAAGGTTCAAAGGAGAACAACAAAGATGACAAAGGGGATGGAAGGAAAGACCCACAAGGAGAGAGAAAAAGAACAGAGAATGTTTAGACTAGAAAAAGGAAGATTAAGGGTTTAATGACAGCTTTAAAATATGTAAGAGGCTGCAATAAGCAAAACGGTGCCCAGTTGTTCTCTCTGGTCACTGAAGACTAGACGAAATGGACTTAAATAAAAGGAGAAAAGATACAGGGCCACGGTTAGGAAGATTACTTTTTTAAGGACAGTGAAGGGAAAGAGAGTAATCTCCCAAAGGAAGCTATGGAGGCTCCTTTCCTGGAGGTTTTACAAATAGGTTAGAAGGCAACTCTCAGGGATAGTGTAGGTCAAACTTCTGGCCTGGGGGCCAAATCTAGCCTACAGCTGGTTTTTATTTGGCCCTTTCCCAGTTCTTGGATCTGGCCCCTGGATCCGATCCCTGCCCTCAGGAACTGAAAGACTGAGCTCAGGGGAAGGGAGCAGAGATGGTGACTGCAAGAATTCAAGGGCAGGAGACTGATCCGTGGCAATAGATCAAGAGTGTAGAACCTTTACCCTCCCGGGGGCCACTTTTAAGCAGGAGTTAAAACTCCAAGGTTCCCTGGCCCGGTGTAGGTACTGTGGATCTCACTTCCTGACTGGTGCAGGACTCCTCTGCTTGTCCAGTCCTCATCCCAAGCACCCAACCCCAAAGCATTAACACAACCACGTCCCAAACTGCAGCTCCAGCTCACACATGCGACTTCTGTGACCACAGACCATGGATTTGCCCGTTCTCACTGCTGCCCTCCCCGCTCCATGGGCTTGGCCTCTCTTCAGCACCCCCCCCAATATCAAGATGCTGCTACGTAATACTTACGTGGAAACCCCGCTTGTCTCATCAGCTTCTTTTTGGAAAGGACTTTCATTGCCTGAAAGACAATGAACGAACAAAGCAAGACTGTAAAGATCTCGCTCTCTCCAGAAGACAAAGCCAGAATAAATAAGCCTTATGCAGGGGTTGGGGGATGGGGAAGGAGTTGTTTTTTAAAAATATCTTCAGAAGCAGACAATGTTTTTTTTGCATCACCTCCACAACCCTCAAAAGGAGATTCCCACATTCTTCCTAAATGTCTAAAGGTTTGCTCCCCCTGAGTGTTTTTGTGGAGGTAAGTACCTGCTAACACACTTTAACCTCTCCTGTGTTCCCACAAACAAGTGAGAATAAAGGGGAGGTACTTACTTCTGCAAAGAAAAGAGGCTTAAAGTGGGAAGGGAGGCTCCTACTTTAGAAAAAATAGTGGGTGTGCTGGTGGNACAACACTAAGCCCCTAAGGGGTAAATAAATACTATATTCAAGGCAGAAGTACCCAGGGGAGTGTCTTCCAAATATAAAATATCATAAGCGATTACATTAACCGAAGCATCAAAAGCAACCATACAACAATAAGCAGATGAATACAATTGTTCACCACACTACCAGTACATGGGTAAGTTTGTTGGGCCATGATCATCACAGAGTATATACACAACCCTAAAACAAGTCAGCAGTACAAAGTACCAATACCAAACAAATTACATTTTTTTTAATAATCCCTAACGGCCATAAGCCTGTGTCAAAATACAGTAAAATATATTACCTTCTGTATCTATTACCAAAAGCAAATAATCCTAATCAAATCTGATATATTTCACCCAAAATCTATTCAGATCAATGGCCCACCTGATGTACCCCTCTAATATGAAGAGCTGTCAAACAGAAGGTTGCCACTGCCCGGGTCATTTCGGAGTCATATGGATTAAGAAATCTCATCAATGTACTTCGGGCAGTAGATACTTCCCCTACCTTCAAAATCCCACCCAGCTGTTTAAGTCTGGGGCCAATTAGCGCAGGGCAATCAAAAAGAATACGAGCAGGCGAGTCAACCTCCCCCGTATCACAAAATGTACAAGTCCGTTGGGCATAGGGTAGACCCCCGTATCGGCCCTCCCAAAAAGCAGAAGGAAAGCCGTTACACCTCATTTTGGCAAAAGCTGATCTTTTGCCAAAATCTTGCCACTCAAACTGGTAATGTATCCCCGCGGCCATGGGGCTGAGTGGCACAAAATCAGGGGCCACCTTCTGTTCCCTAAGAAGAGCTCTCTCCAGCTGCAAAGTCTGATCCATTACTCTTTTTTTAACAAGACTTCTTGCAGCTTTAAAGCCTAGGCTCTTCAACCCGGAGGAGGAGCTGGAATTAGCAGGCTATAAACCTATCAGAGCGAGGGAAGCAGAGAAAATGTCAGCCCCTTCACAGCAAGGGACTCCCGTCTGAATACTTTGATTAGGTCTCGGTCCCCGGTACAGGCATTGCTCGCTGCCTGGTCTGGAGGTGTAAACAAGCGAGACCATAGCCTCCCGGAATCGGTGTTTGGTCTGTACGGTTTCCCCACTCACATTATCAGCGTGGCCAGCCTAATCAACGGGCAACACCCACTCGCAGGCTTAGCGTCACAAACCGAATGCACGTTAAGGCGTTCTTCCCCACCGCACAATTGATGGGACACGGAGGCTGGACGGCCATCGGTCGGGGGTGCTGTAGCTGCAGATTTCCTGCCTTGAGCTGGGGGTTGGACTAGATGGCCTCTGAGTACTTCCCAACTCTGTGATTCTACGTGGGTGCCCATTAGCCCACGTCTGCCTTACGGCGCATGCTCTGGCACCCCGCCGTGAGTGGGGGGCTGTGCACCCGGTGGGTGGTGACCATGTGGGCTGGCGGGCGTAAATACCTAATAAATGAGCAGGTGAACAGCCAGCTGGTGCAGGCTATTGCCTTGTTTGTTAACCCCCGGTGTTAGAGAGGACAGGTTCTGGGCACGAAATGCTGATTATCTGCTGATTATTTAAGAGAGGGTTTCCCCCCCTCCCCTTTTACACCCACATTTCTCATGCACTGGACTGAAAATTAAATCCACCCACTTCTGAATTCTTCATCAAACCCTAATATAAACCTGGCATTTTTGTTGTTGTTGTTGTTGCGATGACCAACAAGAAGTTAATTATACGCCAGGGACTCAAAGCAATGCCAGTTTCTGAAGGGGTTAATACGTCTGTTCAATCCTCCCTGGGAAACGATTCCATTTTGGAAAACAAAGCGGCGAATAGGGCAGAAGGCAGAATTTTGCCTGTTCTGATGTCCAATTGGAACTGGGCATTTCGTCTGTTCCGAGCGACCGTTGGAACAAACGATAGTCCATTCCGATTGGGACAGATGGGGAAAAACCAACAACAGCCGTTGTGCATGTTTAAGTGGCCTTCCCCCCACCCCCCCTTCCCCAACAGGAATTCTGATTGTATATTTTTACGACCCATTGAAAACAACACTAGCTGTTCCTTTTTTGTGAAATGTTTTGCGTAAACAGAACAGCTTTTTCACACCACCCCTCCCTGATTCCTACCCAAAATCAGCTATTTCAGCCCAATCTCTGCTGTCGGTCTCAGTGGCAAAATTCTCATTGGGCACCACCAGACGTAACAGGAAACATGGGGAAAGCCCCATCCCGTATTTCATGGGAGTAACTTTGGGCAAAAATTCTTGGGGGTGTTGACCCGCGTAAGCGCTGTGCCCATATCCTTAGAGTTGGGGGGGGGGGGGGGGGGCAGGGGAGATCAAAGAAGGAGAACAAACGGAGAGACAAAGAGAGACACTTCCACATACATCCATGCTATATGTAAACCAGGGGGGGGGGGGGGGGGGGGGAGGAAATCTATGGGGGATGCATCCTCCAACAGCCCTGCATAATCACTCCCATGTGTCGTATTACCGGTTAGTGTTACATGCGGCAATCGACCGCCAACAGCGACTGCCCTGCCCGTAGAGCGGTGGATTGGATTTTAAAGCATGCTGTTGGTTTACTGAGTCCTGAACAGAAGGATCTAGGGCCGGGCTATATACAAGACCTGCGCCTGGAGCCTCATCCTGATGGGCATCTGTACTCAGTGCCCACCCGCTGTTTGGGGCTCCCGCCATCGCACTTTAAGCCATCGGGTGATCGGGCCTTTGCGGTGGCGGCTCCTCGGTGTGGAACGCGCTTCCCTCTCGGTTTCTTAAAAAGCACCTCAAGACTCATTTATTCCCCAGGTGGTTTTAGGTGCTGGTTTCCCCTTACTGTATTTCCCCTTCCCTTTACCCTTTTATTTGGATTTTAAATGGATGTCAAGGTTGTGTTTTTTTTCTTGAAGTTTACAAATTACTGCATTTTACTTCTATTTTGTGAAGCACTGAAGAAATGCATCCCACGACCCCCCCCAAGGAGAGAAAGACCCTCTCCCCCTGCCATCAACTCGTAGGCTCATGTGGTATTTGGCTAAGTTTTTTTTTATTAAAGATACCGTTGATCGAATGGCAGGCTGGGAAATGTATTTGCATTCAAAATTTGCATATTTTAATAGCTTTAGCAAATTTGCATCATTTATTCCACCTGCAGAATCCGGGGCTCCTGGTTGCAGATATTTGCAGAATACACAGGGCCCTGCACAGTAGTAACCCCATTTCCCCTCCTGTGCCGAATGCCTGATAGGGCAGCATCTATTGTGATCCTCAGATTCCTCTATATTACTGACAGCCAGAAACGGACTGTCTTTGCCATTTCAGCAGCTGACGTGGGGTGCGTTTGGAAAAAAGCCCACCCTGACAGTTATTATTCAGGAGTGGGGCTTCACCCCCCCCACTCGCCACATGTTTGCCATCTGCTGTAGAATACACGCACAGATTTTGTGCCAGGATAGGAGTTGCATTAGCATAAGTGCATCTTCCTTTCAAAAACATAATTGAGAAAGAATAGGCTGGAAGCATTCGCTACACCCACCTCTTGCTTTAATCAGCTCCTGCTTTCATATATCGCAGAATTCCCTCTACGGATTTCTAAAGAACCTCCCTTTTCTCCATCCTATTTAGCATCCCCCTCTCTCTTGCCCTGTAGGCTTTGAAAATACTGTAGAGGTTCCATCAACACAGTGACACAGAGGGCGTCTTTAGACATAACAAAGATCGGGTGTCAAAACCCCTAAGCGTGTATTTGGCCGTTGTGCGTAAGCACCATAACAATCCGAACACCAGTTTGGCCACCTGTAGAACATGCGATGCGAACACCATTGCATCACAAGGACAATTTGCGTGTTACGGCTGAACACGTGGCCAACGTTGTGTCTAATGATATCACGTGGCGTGTTGGCAGGTACAACGCAGGGAATGAGGCGGCGGAGCTGAGATCGGGTGGCGAGCAAAACACCGATTTGCCCCAAGTGCGTTGTGTCTCTAAGCAGCGCCACATGGTGGACACGGCGCCAAACCGGTGTTCATTTCAAGGTCAAAACACACATTCAGACGGCCGTTGACGTTATGTCTAAAGATACCCAGAAAGAGATGGGGTTTTTCCTTTCGGGGATTTGAGGATAGCTACATGCGAGTCTCCTTCCCCTCCCCCCCAATGCTATTTCAGGGTACACTTAGCAAATTATGAGCTAGGAAAGTTACGATACTCAATTAGAACGGCTATATCCTCTCCAGTTATTATGCCAGATTCTCAGAGTATGTTTCTTGGAATCAGCACATTGCAATGGCGTGAGGTGAGCACAGCACTGGGAGTTAGAAATCAATGTCAGACATTACTCTGGAGTAAGCGGCTTGTGGATCCGATGACTCCAAGAGGAGTCGTCCAGAGTAGGTCCCATTGAAACTATCCGATCCACAAGCCACTTGCTCCAGAGTGAAGTGACTTGCGGCCCAACAGTTTCAATAGGTCATTTAATACCATGGATCCTAAATCCAGTGCTTAATTTCTAAAAAAAATTATCAATTTCTGGGCCCAGAGAACCTGGACACCATGCCCCCTCCTGCCTCAGAAGCCACAGCTCCCATTCCAAAGCTTGGATATCATCCCTAGTCTCCAGCTAGCAACTCAACCACTGGACTAACCTGCCTCTTTCTCCAGCGGAATATAAAATAGAGAGTCATTGTGATTTACTCCATATGATGGCCAGCGCAGGGGCAAGAAAACCATTAAATGAAAGCCCAACAAACCATCTAGGCTTTTTTCTAGCTTTCATTTTCAACCGTGAAATGGCCCATTTTTTGGCCTTTCCCTGAACTTTCCCGTTTAGGGGGTGCACACTCCTACTAGCAACATTTTCTGAGGCACAGCCCCCTGCCCTTGAATTTAGGCCCGCCCCACAAATTAAGCCCTGCTGAAGCTCGCATGGAGGATGTATTTAGCACACAGGAGATTTTTAAAAAATAAAAATAATCAAGGGTGAAAAGGTTAGCTCTGACAGCCTCTGCTTCCCACCTATCAAACGGAATTAGTAATACTGACGACTGTCATCGGACGCTGTGAGAATTAGTTAAGCATTTCAACAACGACTGATAGCAATACATTTTATTTTTTAGAGCACCCCACTACCAAATGGTGCTCGGAGCGCTTTACAAAACAAAACATATAAAGACCCATTTAAAATACTGCTGTGAACGTTCCTCGGCAAGCAGAGAATGTGTTAGCCAAGCACAGGAAGGGCCACATTTACACATACAAAACTCACCTGATTGATTCATCACGGCTGAAGCCATTACTCGGATTTTAGTAACTCACTTTGGCATTGTTCGTTCACACGACACTTCTGAACTGAATTAATACCACCCCCTCCTGCCCCTAGTGGTCATATCATGAAAGGGCACGTGACAACCCCTATCTTCCTGCCTTGCAAGCAATGCATTCTGGGATGAATTCCATGGTGATTTATACACTTATTACACTGTGTTCACCAGCCAGACACAAAAAGGGTTGACGTTACTTACAAGCTACTTCGGTTTAGAAAGCAAAAGAGGATTATCTGCTCCTGTATTGTTCTGGACTGTGTACTTCATCTCCTGAATAGCATTGTTTCATGTCTGAACAATAAGCGAGTTAAGAACTTAATAAACTGATTAGCCGTTCATGTGAACGTGGCCCAAGAGACTGATCTTGTAACATTTGACCCACTGGCCCAAGGTTCTCCACCCCTTAATGCGTTTTCTCCTCCCTCCTTTTTAAATGGTCTTTACATAGATTTGTATTTTAAACAGGTTTTATATTGTTTTATCATATTATGTTGTGGCAATTAATTGCCACCTTTATGATTATTTGCGTGTGGAACACCTTTCTTCCCTATTAGAGAAATTCCCAGGCAGAACAGACTTCTGTCTGTTGGAGATAGCTTTAAGTGATACCTCCCCAGTGATAACTCAAGCTGTGATGAAATTTCTGATGTTAGCCTTTAATTTGAGGCTCCTTTTGGGGGAGTCTATGGGTATTTTCAGACGTTACGAGATCACGCTCAACCACGGTGAATCCCCACCAGGTGAGCAAGGTCTCGTCAAGTCTGATGGGGGGGAACGGAAGTTCCGCCCGTCTCCTTAGAGGGTGGGCGGCAAGGGAACGTGGGGGGGGGGGGCCG
>QEPC01002388.1:9330507-9376573 GCA_003113815.1 Sphenodon punctatus | reverse complement strand
GGGGGGGGCGGGGCTGTTGCGCTGCACAGCCCCGCCCCACCCCCCCAAGATTCCCCACCGGAATCAGCCGGCACATCCGTTGGACGTTTTGATTCCGGCAGGGAAGCAAAAGGTGATTCCGTGACAGGGCCAATAGGCGCCCTGTCACGTCTGAAATCACCCAAAGTTACCAATGAACTTCTGAGTAAAGGGATCATGGCATTTTTGGCCTTATAGGTTAGCCTACGACGTTAGGATGCAGTTATGTATGTATGAGAGGGCTATCAAATGGATCAATAGTAAACCTGAATACAAGGTATTGTGTAATTCTCTGCTGATCTTTTGGGCTTGTTTTGAAGAGGTTGATCTGATCTTTCATTTATGTTTTGTGAATTTTTTTTTGTTTCTGTATGCTTTTTAATGGTGTGTTGGCAATGGCCTATGGCCACGTGGAAATAAATTACTATTATTATTATGATGATGATGATGTTGTGAAGTGCTCCAAGCACTAGGGGATGGGCATTACGGATTCTGATTAATTTTGCACACACACGCAATGATTTTTTCCATTTTTAAAAGTTTAATTATTATTTTTAATATATATTTAAATACAGATCCATGATCCGGATCCTTAATTAAATACAGAAATTACAGATCCAAATCCGTAATTTTATCCGAACGTCCATTCCTACCAAGCACCATTTGGCTCATGAGGTGGGGCGGGGAGGGTTCTATAGAAATTATTATTATTCAACATGAATCAAGATCACAACCCCATTTGGAGCCGGTATATCCCCAGCTGGGATCTCGATGGACAGTTTGGGAATCTCTGCTTTAAGCGCTCGTAAATATCCCTCCCTCAAAAAGCAAGTTACTGGAGCTAGGTAGGCACACGGGTGTGTCAGGCCAAAGCCTGTGTGTGATCACAGGGTATGAAATTTCTCTTGCTCAGATTGCCAAGGTGCCCTGGAAAGCTTTCAGAATGAACGCATTGTGATCCACACGTACTTGGGTCAAGGAAATTTAAACAAGCACACCGTGTTCTCATTGACCAGAAGGGTTAGAGCAAATACAGAATCAGGGGCTAGCTGTCATAAAGGACCGCTGGAAACATTGGGTTTTTGTCAATTAAGAGTACGGCCCTTATGGGTTACAAGAAAGAGTTCCTGTCCTGCAGGCACGGCAGTGCCGCACACCACTCGGCCTGCAGGGAAGATTTCTTCTCCCGGAGCCCCCATCCTGTGGACGTTCGGTGGAAATGTATTTATTTAACAGATTTATACCCCGCCCCTCCTGCAAAAGCAGCCCGGGGCGGCTTCCAACAATAAAAACATCATCAAATACAATCTAAAAATCATCCATAACAATAAATATAAATTATTAAAACAGGGCTACGAACATTATAAATAATACATCAGGTGGGGGAGCTAAAAACCCCTCACCCTCCCCTCCCACCCTCCCCAAAGGCCTGGGCGAATAGCCAGGTTTTGCAACTACGCCGAAATGTCAACAGACTAGGGGCCAGGCGAGCTTCCTCTGGGAGGGAATTCCAAAGGCGCGGCGCGGCCGCCGAGAATGCCCTCTCCATTGTGGCCCCCCGCTTAACACGGGGGACCTCCAAGAAGGCACCTCCGGCCGACCGAAGGAGCCGCTCCGGGGCGCGGAGGGCGAGGATATCGGATTATACCATAAAGTACTGGGAGTGGGGGGGTCCAAAGCCTTTGGATAATCAGGCCAGGGCCAACCTTACGACAGGATGACCTGGAGGGTGGGGGGGGGGCATAGTGGCCTCTGTTTTCAGTAGGAGAGTGAGTGGGGGGCCCACTCCCTTTTAGCGGGGCCCCTCAAACATGGGCACCTTTAGAGCACTGTGGAGGTTGCCCCCAAAGGGGAGGGGCCACCAAGGTCCTCGTATTTTATCTTCACCCAGGTTCCCGCAAATTCGAAGGCCGGCCTCTGGCAGCTGGGGGTGGCTCACAACAAAACAGAAGTAAAAAATGACCGAAGGTGGCAACCCTAACTCACCCTGGTGGTGGGATCCCCATTCTCTGAGATCCCCCGCCGTGAGTGGGGGCTGCGGGTCCGGTGGGTGGGTGGGGGCCATGTGGCCGGTGGGGGCCAAACCACCTAATAAACGGGCAGGTGGACACCCCCCACCCCCACCTGGGTTGGGCTATTGCGGCTTAACGTCTCATTTCTTAACACTCCTACTCTCGCTCAGAGATTACACCTACAGGGACACATCCCCCCTGGGGAAAAGCAGTAAAGCAGAAAGCTTTCTGAACCAAGGACACAGCATTAGTCGTACCTGATCTGTACAAACTGGAACCAGGAACGGGCAACCCACGGCCCACGAGCCAAATCCAGTCAACCGCTGTTTCGTTTGGCTTTTTAATTTGGCCTCTTTCCAATTCCTGGGTCTGGCCCAGTCCTCCTACCTTCACTCTTGATCCTACCCTCGAGCACTGAGCGAGCTCGGCGGAAGGGAGCAGAGAGGAAGGCATGCATGGACAAGAGACGGATTATCACCATAGAATTTTATTTATTTATTTATTAGCACTTATATCCCACCCGTCCCCGAAGGCTTACACATTTTTTGTATAAAATACAATATAAACATTTAAAATACAACCCACCCACCCCCCGCAACCCAACCCATTTTCACCCTCCAACAACCTCCCACTAACCCATCCTCCCCCTTAGAATTACACACACAATTCAGTCCCCGCTGGCAAAAGCCCGACGGAACAGAATGGTCTTGCGCTGCCTCCGGGAGGCCCCCAGGCTTGAACACAAGCGGACTGCCTGGGGGAGGGAGTTCCATAACAAAGGGGCGACAGCTGAGAACGTCCTCCTCATAGTCGAGACTCCGGCAGAAAAACTGGAGTCTCCAGAAAGGCTCCCCCAGCCGATTGCAGAGGCCGCGACGGGACACGATTGAAGCTTGCACTGCTGGTTTTTAGGGCCCTGAAGGGTCTAGGCCCTGGCTATGTTCAAGACCTGCTCCTGGAGTCTTGGTTTGATGGTTATCTGTGCTCAGAAACCACCTGCTGTTTGGGGATCACGCCATAGGGATCCTGTGCCTGGCCCATCAGCGTAGAACTTGCTCTCCCCAGATGTTTGTTTTCCTCACCTTTAAAAAGCACCTGAAAACTTGTTTGTTTTCCAGGTGCTTTTAGGATTCACTGCTGGTTTCCCCTCAGTGCAGTCTGCTCCTCCTGCTTTACTCTCTCTTTTAAATTGTTTTCAATGGACTATGGTTTATATTGTTTTATTGTTCTATTTTATGGTTGTACAGCGCTCCGAGTGCTGTCTGGAGAGGGAGGGTGCTACAAAAACAACATTTATTATTATTATTAATTTAAATAGTCCCAGATCTAGACCTGGGCACACACCTTAAGTGCTCCTGCCTCCAAATCTATGCAGATTCTGGAACTTGTACTAATTTCAAACCAGCCCAGGGAAGGGAAAAGGGTAGGGGTGGGACTAGCGGTATCGGATTAATCCAATAATAGGCAGTATCGGATTAATCAGATACAACCGGTAAGCATCGGTATTACCGGATTTTTTTACATCAACGCCATTTAGCAATGGTTGCAATGTAAAAAAGAACCCGGTAAAATCGGCAATGTTAAAAATCTGGTATTTCAATACCAGTAAATCCGATATCGGGAGATCAGACACCGATAAATCCGGTATTTGGTAATCCCCCTGGAGTCCCACCCCTAGAAAAGGGTCCCCACCCCCAAGCTATAGTCATGATAGCTACACATATCATTGCATGGCTGGAGTGCGTGCCCAACATTGGATTCCATAGGAACTCTCTTTTCCTTACCTGGAAACCCGTAATTGAAACTCTGTTCGATTCCACCGTCGGCCTGCGAGGTAATCGAGGAGAAGAGTGCGGGGATGTAACCGGGGAATACGGGAGGGATGTGTAAATGTAGCGTCCGTTCACCCCCGTGTTGCTACCGGGAGACTGAACTGATTGAGATCGTTCCTGGAGAGAGAGTTTTCGACTTGAAAGATTCAACTTGCCTCTGGGTTCCCTCGTCGGCTCCAAGGGGCCCCTGAGAACAGCCTTTTCCTCGCCATCTGAGAGCATTAGTTCTTCCTTACAAGAGTCCATCTGCTCATCTTCCTCCATTCCTTCCTTTTCACTCTGCTCAGGGGTCCCAGGCGAGTCATATTCGGTCACCACAATAAAAGACTCCATGCCCAAACGGTCCCCAGTCAAGGACGGCAAGTTGCACAGAAAGCCAGGTGCCTCTTGGCGCTTGCTGCACGGCTCATCATAACACACGAACCTCTTGGCAGCAGATCTGTCGGAAACACATGATGGCATGGTGCCCTTGCCAGCTCCATCCCAACCATTAGCTTAACTCCATAAGCGATACCTAGTCAAAAAGAGGAGAGCAAACTGTTAGTCGCAAGCCCTTGCAACGCCATCCCACCAGCGCCACGGTTTGTGCCCGTTATATTGCTAACCGGCTTGTTTAAAGACGAGGCTTACTTTGAAACAAATTGCTAAAATTATCCTTTCTGTGCAGGGCCCCCGTGTCTGCTGCAAAATTTTTGTTCCAAATTCTGTCACCGGGAAACCCAAATTCTGCGAGCAGAGAATCCAGAAGCAGAATAAATGATACAAATTAGCCCAATCCTTCCACTTCTGAATGCAAATAATTTCCGTGCCACATTCCATTAACTTTCTACATCTCATACATTAAGAAACCTCACAAAATACCACACAGAACCATCAGCAGAGACTCTTCTCAGGAGGCGGGGGTGGTCAAGGGCGGCTTCTCTTCAACAGTTGTGGCGTAGAGGCTAACTGCCCAGAATATATACCAGCCCAGGAGTTCACAGTGCCAGAAACCCCATTGGCCTGTTCACAGTGCCCGAAACCCCACTGGCCAGCTCATAGTACTCCCTACTCAGGCAGTAATTCTGCCCTGCCAGGGGCAATTTCTACAACACTTTGAACCAATGCAAAATTCTATAATCACAATGGCCCTTTTCAAACGGGCACGGGTGTGTGCATTTCCACGGACCCCCACCCACCTCCAAGCACGTAGCATCCAGCATTGGTGCCCGTTGCTCTGTGCATGGGTGGAGATGTGTGGAGCGCAGGAGTGCACATACATCCCCACCCACCGGCTGCGGCGTTCCCACAGACACCCACCCATCCCCCGCCGCACCCGCCATGGCATTCCAACAGATGCCCCCACCCACCCCACCCGCACACATGGGCAAGGGACATCTGTTTGAAAAGGGCCAACCGTGCAGAATTCACAGGGCCCGGTTTCTATAGCCCTGTGTTACTGGTGATGCTATTCGGACACAGCAGAAAACCACACTCCTGCCAACTTGGAGACACTGAAGGCCTGGCGGAACATTTTGCAAGAATAGGCTTAAAAGTCATTGTCCTGCCCCTTCCATTCTATAAACACTGGATCTGAATCTCACACGATTAACTTCCAGAACCTAGAACAAGATTTGCAGAGAAAGTGACATTACTTTCAACTTAACTTATGTAAACAACACTGAACAGCAGTAAAATTGTACGCTCAAAGAAAAGACACTCTGGGCCCTTGCCTGCTCCCAATAGGGCTCATTGCCATGATCCCACAACCCACTCACTCTGGAGTAGATCCATGGTAGCCCTGTGGAATATGAAGGCCCACCACTGCGGGCTTCTATGGGGCCACCACTCCAGGATAAGTGGTTTGTGGGTTGCTGCCAAGGGCAGTTTTGAGACTAGCTTCAACAGGAGCAGGCTCTCAGACGGAGGCATACAACCAGTATAGATTTCCGTGGGAATTACATCGGGTTCATCTTCCAGTAGCACTCAGGATTTCACCGCTGCAAAAACGGCATAAGAAAAAGCAGAGCTTGCAGTCTCTAGGAGTGTTAAATAGTTAAGAGCAGGCTTTTTTTTTTTTTTAATTAACATTTTTTATTTTTTCCTTTAACAAGTTAACACATTTTTTACATTGCATTTGTTCTTTTCCGGTTCTTAATCATTTTCTCCAAGAGCAGGCTTTTAAAGAAAAAAGAAAAGAAAAGTAAATCAGGACTAAGGCTGTGATCTGGCAACTGGATGGGTAAGGAGAGAACTCTGTGGATGCACGAAACCCCAGTAAGAGGGTAGTCACCCCACTGTTTTTTTTTTTTACAGAGGCTTGGATTTTGAGCCAGAGTTCACAGGGTTCCAGTGGACGCCCTGATTTCTCCAGGCCAGGCAAGGTGGAGCTTTGGAGTAGAGCTGCAGAGAATAGTATATTTGCTAACTGCAGGTATTACCCACATTTTTGAGCACCTCCAGTGGATCCCTGCCGGAATATTTATGTTTATATAACGCCCCTCTACCATGGCACTTGAAACACTTTATATATCGCCAACACAACTTTTTAATCTTCACAACAACCCTGTGAGGTAGGTTAGGCTGGAAGAATTATGTGACTGGCCCAAGGTCACCCAGTGAGTTTCTGGCTAAGGCAAAGCTAGAACCAGTACTGCACACTTAGCCATTACATCACACTGGCTCTCTCTATGGCTACAAAAGATTAGAGCTAGGTCCATAGTTATTTCCTAGGGGTGGGACTCCAGGGGAAATACCGGATACCAGATTTATCGGTATCGGAATACCGGATTTTTTAACATTGCCGGTTTTATCGGATCTTTAACATTGCAGCCATTGACTTCAATGGGCAATGTTAAAAAACTGGTAAAGCCGGCAATGTTAAAAACCCGGTATTCCGATACCAGTAAGGATACCAGTTGTTATTGGTTTTATTGGATTAATCAGATACCGATACTCCCACACCTACAAACCACTAATATGAAATTAACAGAAGCTGCAACTAGGAAATCACTTGGGAATCATCTCACTGATCGTAGGAGACCTCGAAGAACATCTCGTCCAACCCCCTGCTTGGATACAGGATGACTACATCTCTGGCAGATGGCCGCCCAACTTCTTTTTGAAAACCTCCAGCGATGGAGAGCCACAACCTCCCTAGGCAAGTTGCTGCATTGCCGCGTGACTCTTACTGCCCGGAAGCTTTTCCTCATATTTAACCAAGATCTCCCTTCCTGTAACTTAAACCCATTGTTCCTGGTCCTGCCCTCTGCAGCCATGTGACCAGTTCTTTGCTGTCTTCTTGGTGGTAGCCCTTTAGTTATTTGAAGACTGCTATTGTGTCTCCTCTGTGCTGGAGTAAGTGTGTTCAGGATTATGGCCTGAATTTTGCCTTCTGGAAGATTTGTCTCCTCACTAGTTCTTGTGGGGGGGATACCTGAGCTGGGAGTTGCATTTGAGCAAATCTGGAATACACAGACAGAAAGATTAGCACTTTCCCCCATTGCAACCCAATTTTATTTTTAATTGCGAGGGTGACAAGTACCAAAAAAAGCCCCACCAAACAACGCTTCTCCCATCCCCTTTGGCTGTGTTGTTTTAACGCCTCAGAAAGACTGCTGCTTAATTTTAGATCCACTCATCCAAAATTTAAATATCCATCATGTTGTGCCCTCCGGACCAGATGCTCTGAATCAATATAGTGGGAATTACACATTGAATGCAAAAAAGTCCCAAACCCCATCTCTCTGTCGTTTGCTTTCTTAGTCACAGATTCATATGCATAGACCATTCCCCCCAGAAGCGGTTATGGTCCGTGGACAAAAAAAAAGGCCGTTTTCTTTGGCACGCTGAAATTCACTGTTCAAAAACAAACAAGGAGAAATAAAACAGACTCCAAGATCTGCTAATAGAAAAGGTACATTATTTCAAAAGCATCCCATTTTCCCCTCCCACTTCTAGATAGATCCCAAATTAGTATCATGAAACACCAAACTATCTCTGAACAATTAATGGGGATTTCCTTCACCCTCCTCTTTCCCATGAGGATCTTTATCCATGTGTACTAACTAGGACACAACGGCGTTTGGCTGGGTGCAAAATTCCATGGTCCACTCTATTTTGCAAATGCATTTCTGGTTCTCTGTTTTTAGTCAAGGAAGGCTCTGCCTTTGGCAATGGCAACAGCAACAGCAGCCTTGAAAGGGAAAGCTCAGTGGCTGAGCGTTGGGACCTGTAGCATCGTGGTGTTGGTTCAGAGAATGTGGAGCCCGCGTCTTGTTGGAGTGCTGTCAATTAGGTTGCAGAGGAATCGGTGTATGTTTGAGGGGGAGGGTATGCAATGGGTTGTAGCTACTGCTGCTGGGATAGGAAAAGTGGGGTGGCTGGGGCTAGCTCAGGTGTAAATCGATCGGCAAATCAGCTCAGATTGGTTTCGTGCTTGGGAGATCTCCATTTAAAATTATTTTAAAATAAACAAAACGATGTACTTTTCTCCCAATGTACAATAAATTTGTGGAACTCATTGCCAGGGGATGTTATGCAAAGTGCAAACCAGCAGCATAACTGGCTTCAAAAAGAGACTGAATTCATTTTTGGAGACCAGGTCCATAGAGGGCTACTAGTTAGGTTAGTCGGGGGAATGGGACCCTTTACTGTCGGGAGCTGGGGGGAGGATGGCAGGAAACGGATCACTCCATTGTAACCTGCTGTGTCCTCCCCCAAGGCCACCGGGGCTGGCCGCTGTCAGAGGACAAAATGCTGAGCTACACAGATCATTGGTCTGACCTAGTAAATGTACCTTCTTATGTTCTTAACATGGAAGGGAGGGAAGAGAAGCGGCCGCTTCCTCCCCTGTCTCTTCTATCATGTTCCCCAAGGTCACCTGCAGGCACCCACTTGCAAGCTCCATCCACCATCCCCCAGAAAGCGTAGCCCAAAGTTACGTCACTGCTCGGCCTATTTCAACATCAGGCCTTGCAGAAATCCTCCTTCCATGAGAGAAAGGACAGGCTCTGTGTAGAGGTGTCTCGGTACTAATCTTCATGTTGCTGACAGCAAATCTATGGCCCAGTACTGATTAGGTGCACCCTGGCACGGCAGCGCCGTCAGTAAATGACACAAAGCCTTACCGTGAATCCATTACGACTGGACAAGTGCATTTTAATGCAGTCCCAAAACTGCATTAAAAAAAAAAGCTACAAACAGAGAAAGCAGATGGATCTTAAAGGCTGGTTTCCATTTAGTATTGTAGGTTCTTTCGGGAGCCATGCCAGCGAGTGCCTATAAATAGCCTTTCCATCAACCAGGAACCAATCCCGATGCACAGGGCCCCACATCCCTGCCATGCACACCATTGGCCCGCATCCGAAACCTCACCAAAAAAGGAAGGTCTTTGAACGCCTCATTCATGGGACGGGATGACAAAAAGAAGATTAAACCACGCTGACCTCCTTCAGTCTGCAAAGGCCCCCTGCGAAGGGACTCCGCTAGCACGCTGAAGCCCGTATGCTTCCTCCCGGGCGATTGTCCCCGGCCCACCAGAATTTCGATCACCGTTCCGAAAACGCACGAAAATTCCAAGAAAACAGAAAGGTTCTTTCCGTCTAGCCCTATGTGGAACCAACAGTTCTAGCAATCTTTAGCCACATTCTGAACAGTTAATTCAATGTAGTTGGGTCTTATTTCTGTTTTACTCCTGAATCGTTCACACGTAGAGTGTTATAGCCGAGGTTATTCAGGAGTAGGGAGTAAGAAGAGAAGTATGTACTCCTGAAAAAAACAAGAGCATCTACTCCCCTTCCGTTTGTATTTCAAAGTAATCATTCATGTGAACACTGATTGACGTGAGAGTGGTGAGGTGACCCGGGTTCAATGATCATTATATCTCAGGCATGGGGGGAAACTGACACAGTACTACATTGGTTTATGCTGTTCATCTGAACGCTACCAAAAGGGGAAGAATTATTTCAATTTAATGAAATCCAGGTAGTGACTCTGGTTTACCTGTTTCGTGGAACGTGATCTTTGTGAGTGCAGGAAGAAACCCTAGGCTGGATCGGCCAAATGGAAAAACTGTTCTGTATCCCTGCTGGCCTGGAAAGCTTTCCCTACCTTACTGTTGTCACTGCTAAAACCTAGTCCATGCTTTAGTCATCTCTCGCCTTGAATAGTGTAACTTCCTCCTTACTGGCCTCCCCTGATCTCGCTCCCCTCCCCCATCTCTGTTCAATGCTCTGCTGCCAAAGTCATTCCCCTTGCCCATCACTCTGACCACGTTCAGCCCCTCCTCTCCGCCCTGGCTCCCCTTACGTAAACGGATTCAGCACAAGCTCCTGCTCTTCACCTTCAAGGCTCTACATGGCCTTGCTCCCCCCTATCTCTCTGCTCTTGTATCCCGCCACGCTCCTGCCCGGGAGCTTCGCTCCTCCTCTGCCCCCACCCTCACCTGCTCACTACCCCCTTGCTCCTCTAAACGTCTTTGCCCCTTTCTCCCTCGCTGCTCCCCATGCCTGGAACTCCCTCCCTGGATACATTAGTTGTGCTCTCTGCCTCCCAACTTTCAAATCCCTCCTGAAAACCTACCTCTTCCGTCAAGCTTTCCCTGGCTCCTTGCGAGTGAAATTGCATCCTCTCCCCCCTACCGCCCTTTCAGAATCTCTTCCTTGTAACTAAGTTTCTTAGTTCCCTGTTAAGTGAAGCACGTGCACCTGCAACTTCTCAACCTCATAAATGTATCCTTGTCTCTCCGGACGTTCGCGTCTCCCTTGTTTATCTTAGATTGTAGGGCCCCTGAGGTAGGGACTTGTCGATAACCTGTTGATTGCACAGTGCCAGGTACACTGCTGGTGCTATATAAACAAACAATAATAATAATTCCTCTACCCTCCTTACACTTCATTTACAGATTGCCTGGCTAAAGGCTTTTGAAAGCAGCAGGAACTGTTGCCGTGAGCAGATTAAGCCAGAGTGCTCTCTTGTACTCATTTTCTCTTATCTGCCAACCTGCTAGAGCTACAAAAAAGCAGCTCTTTCAGAAAACACTCACTTCTCTGGTTTATCAGTAAGAGAGCCAGCAATATCCATCTGCTATACAGGGTTTATATGGCCTTGATCATAACTCTTTCTATTCACATTTGAATTCCACCCCCCTTAACAGGGCAGCTGCTTGGAACTCTGCAGCTAAATTAGCGCCATTGAAAAGGTTCACATTGAACTTTTCTGGGCTAAGACTGAAATTAAGCTCCAAAGTGCTTGTTACACTTTAGGGAGAGAAGAATGCCCTGGATTTGGGGAGGTAATTGGCTTGACAGGGATAGACCTATCAAGGCTGATTAATTCAAGCTGGCTTCCCCTATCTCTGTAAACAGGCTAAAAAGGTCAGCAAAACCCTCCCCCCCCCCCCCTCATGTTAGATTTTGATTATAAGAAACTTGTCACTAGGAGATGAGTTCAGTGTCCAGTTTTGTTTATGAAAGGAGAAGGATCGACAGGGCATCAAGCTGTCTTTGTAGATGTAAGAATGTCCAAATTAAGACACACGCACCCCAAAAAAAGTTAAGACATAAGCATCAGAAAAAAACAGATCACAGTGATCTCTCTCTCACACACACACACACACACACACACACACACACACACACACACTATTCCACAAGCCAGCTGCATTCCAGGAAGAGCTACTCGAGTCAGCTGATGAGAATGTAGAGAATTTTTGACGATAAGGGCAGCATCCTTGTTAAAAGATACGAGTGAGGCAACAGGGAGGAGGGCGGAACGTTCAATCAGCTATAGAAAAGGGACAGATGTTTGACTGGAAGGAATTCCTTTAAGATGGACAATGTATTTCCTTGTATCTTTATTCTGCTCCCCGATTTACTCAGGGTCCAATTCTCCCTTGTAACCAAGGGCGAAGTCAAACAAGACGATAGCTCGCCGCAGTCCGTGCAGCTCCCAGTTAGCCCCACTCACAGTTTTTAGCACAAACACTGATAAGCGGTTGCTCCTCGGACACTCTAGGCTTTCACCTGCGACTCCATGGTGCTAGAGGCTGCGCGCAACCTAATTGATGGGACGCAGACGCTTGGGCACACATTAGCCTGGCTTCACCAGCATTCACCCGCACGGCGGGCTCCACATTCTCCAAGGCCCCGCCGTGAGTGGGAGCTGCACGGTTGGTGCGTGGGTCATGGGGCAAACAATTTGGCAGCACCTAATAAACAGGCAGGTGAAGACGCACCTGGTGTGGGCTAATGTGGGTTATCATCACGTTTGATTTCACCCTAAACTAAGCATGTGCAACGTCTCAATTTCACAACATAACCCTTTCTCTCCCTCTGTTTCCCCCACCCTCGCCCCTCATTTCCCCTCCTGTGTCTCTCATAGATTGTAAACCCACAGGGGCAGAGGCACTGTCTATAACTAACAACTGTAAAGCACCAGGTGCACTGCTGACACTAGATTAATACTTAATAATAAATAATTATTATCTACACCTCACAGCCCCAAACTCTGAGAACCAAGAAAAGACTGGCACATTCTGCTGTTGCATTAACAATTCTTTAAAGCAGGCACTTCGTCAACCACGCACAAAAGGCTGCTACCCTCAAACCACTTACTCAGAATACAGAAGGATGCTGAAGTTGCAAATGCCAAAGTTACAACATGGCCCGATGGCCGGTTGATAACTGAACACTACCCCCCACCAACCCTTGCTCAACTTTCAAAGCTCTATCATCTATGGGTGGGTTGTTGTTGTTGCTTCTACCCAGCAGACATTTAAATCTGTGGTCTTACTAAAGCTACGTTCAGGTGGCAAATTAAAATGTAGCACTTGGGAGAGTTTTAAAGCTTTTCAAGCTGCAGAAATGAGTCCTGCCTCATGCGCGGCGGCTGCACGTGTTTAGGAAAGGCAAAGGAAAAAATGGATTTTTCAGAGCTTCGAACAGCCTCGATCCCAAGAGGTTTGCAGCTTTGAGGATCTACTCTAGTTCCACTGAAGCCAATCAACACCATTTTGCCTAAACGGGACAGCTCCAGATTAAGTGGTTTGAGAATGACAGGCAAAGAGGCAAAATCCTTGAGATCCACAACAGCCTGATCTGTATAAACGACACGTAACTTTGTTGATCCTTCCTTTGCCCACTGAATGGTATCCATAACCCACACCTACTCCATAAGTGTATCAAAGACGATCGATCTCATCTTTAATTCGATGGCCTGTCTCCTAGTGGCTCTGGGCCGCCGGGATCCTATTACACCGGTGCTCCGTTCTCTGCACTGGCTGCCGGTGGTTTTCCGGGCCTGATTCAAGGTGTTGGTTTTAACCTATAAAGTCCTAACTGGTCTGGGCCCTGCCTATCTGCGAGACCGCCTCACTCCCCGTGTCGTCTCACTCCCTGAGACCGCCTCACTCCCCTGCGGTCATCCGGGGATGCCCTGCTTGAGGTCCCCCGAGTTTCTCGGGTGGCCACGCAGGAGAGGACATTCTCGGTGGCTGCGCCGCGCCTATGGAACTCCCTTCCGGTGGGGGCCCGGCTGGCCCCGGACCTCCCCTCTTTTCGGAAAAGTTGTAAGACCTGGCTGTTCCGCCAGGCATTTGGCGGGGGAGAGGGGTGAGGTGGAGGGGTTGTTTTTTCTATGTCCTCCTTTTTAATGTTTTTAATTGTTTTGTTTTTATTGTTGTAAGCCGTCCTGAGCTGCCTGTGGCAGAAGGGGCGGCCGGACGGGGTATACGTGTTTAAAATAAATAAATAATTCACAGAGAGAGAGAGAGAGAGGATATTAAAATGAAAGGTTTTTGTAGTGTAGCATTATTTTTTATTTCTATTATTGAATGAATGAATACATTTATTGTTTAGATGTTGCCATAACAAGACAGAGACATCTATAATACACAAAGCAAAACATGAGCAGGGAAAATCCCGTAAGTCCATTACATATTAGATTGAACACAAACCCAAGTCTAAGAAAGCTGCTTCGCCCGAAGGACACTGAATAAAAAGAAGGCCACCCTCCGCGATAGCACTTCATCTTGCCCGGCCAGGTATATTATTTGGCATACGCCAGGGTTAGCGGAGTTAACAGAGCCAGTAAAGAAAGCGCCTAACCTTTTGGCTCGTGCCTCACACCAGCTGGGACAATGAAAAAGAACATGATCCAGAGTCTCAATCGGGCCAGAGGCCGGCCCAGCACAATCGCAGAAACGCAGTGAAGGATGTAATCCCCAAAACCGGCCAGAGTAAGACATCGACGAACCGAGTGGGGCAAGTGGAACTGAAGGTAAGGGCGGGGAGATAGCTGGTTCTCATACAGACCCAGGAAGTCTATCAGAGAAACGGAGTAAGGACATTTCCTGCTGGGAGCGAATATCCCGGATTCTCTGCTTAACAATTTTCTTCCCAGTCGGGAATCCACAACAAGCTAGATCAGCTGGGGAGAGACCAATACAGGCAAGCTTTCCTTCTGCCTGCTTTACCCAGCAGTTATGGGTGTCCTTAAATGCCCGCTGCGCAAGTGGGGCGGTCCTACCATACTGCAATTTGAGCCAGTAACACAGGATTATTATCCAAATCTGGGCCTCAAGAGGGAGCATCCCACACTCCAAACGAACCGCACAGGAGGGAGCATGCTTAGGGAGGGCCAAGATGGACCTCTGAAACTTAGTTTGGATATGCTTCAAACTTGCAGCTTTCCCCCGGGCCCAAAATTGGGCACCATACAGTAGTTGGGATAGACATTTGACCCTATAAACCTCCAAAGCTGGAAGAATCGAGTACCCCCCGTTAGACCTAAAATAACGGCAGAGAGCCTTCCCCAACATGGTCGCCTGTTTAGTTACAGTATTGCCATGGATCACCCAACTGCCATTGGCCTGAAAAACCCAGATATTTGTAGGAGGAAACTTGCTCAAGCTCGTGACCACCTAAGGACCACTTATAAATCTCCCGTTTGAGCGAGAAAAACCATGATCTTAGTTTTTGTATAGTTTACCTCCAAAAAGGTTCTGGGCGCAGTAATCATCTAACGCCTGCAACTGCCTATTCATACCAACCCGAGACCTAGCCAGCAGGATGGCATAATCTGCATAAAGCAGAATTGCCACACCTGTTAACCCAAGCCTAGGGGGATGGTTATCGGGAGAGGACACAGCAGGAATCAGATCGTTAGGATAGATATTGAAGAGGGTTGGGGCAAGTACACACCCCTGCTTCACCCCCACGATTGGTTGGAATTATTCCTGACAATGTGCCCTCGGGATCCAACCTAACTCGGAGTGAGGTGTTCCTATATAACCTCTGGATAAGGCCTAACACCCTAGGGTCAATTTGTAGAGAGGCAAAGCCTATTCCTGGAAACAAGGTCAAACGCGGCACGTAGATCTACAAATGCAGCATAAAGGCCGGAAGAGTGCATAATTTCTATTATTAATTATTATTATTATTATTCACTTATATAGCACCAGCAGTGTACCTGCATGCAGTCATTAATCCATCTGCTGCGAAGGCTGCAACCCTTTCTATCAGACTCAGACCTGGCTGCCATTTTCCATGCCTTCGTAACCTCGAGGCTAGACTACTGCAAGGCGCTCTATGTGGGACTGTTTGGAAGCTGCAGCTGGTGAACAACACGATGACCTGCCTTTTGTTGAGGGTGGGTCGCCAGGAGCACATTATACCAGTGTTCCAGAGTCTGCACTGGATGCCAATAGCTTTCCCAGGCTCAATTCAAGGTGCTGGTTTTGACCTACAAAGCCCTAAGCCGCCAGGGCCCCGCATATCTAAAAGACCGCCTTCTCCCTCATGTCCACCCCCCTTCCCCACCCCCGTGGCCTCTGAGGTCTGCCGGAAGCCCCTCTTCCACAGATATTTGCCCATCAAGTTCACACAGCAAGGACACGTAGATAGGTGTTCTCAGTGGCTGTTCCACAATTGAACTCCCTTCGCTTGGAGGTTCATGTAGGCTCAGGCCTTCGCATCTTCCAGAGGCAATGCAAGACTTCTTGTTTGGCCAGGTGTTTGGCAAGCAGGGACAGGGGATTTGATGTGTTGTAACCCACCCTGAGTCCTTGGAATAGGGTGGGATAATAAATTAAAGTAAGTAAATAAAAAAATTATAGACAGGTCCCTGTCCCTGGGGGCTTACAATCTAGGAAAGACAAGGGAGGAGAACATGGGAAAAGACAGGGATACATTCACAAAGTTGAGCTGTCCTAGGTGAACATGCTTAGCTTAGTTACAGGGAATGTGGAGACCCCTGAACGAATCAGCGAGCAACCTGCGGAGGGTAGTAGTAGTAATGAGGAGCTAGGGAAAGTCTGACCAAAGAGGTAGATTTTCCGGTAAGATTTGAAGGTTGAGAGGGAGGGAGCAAAACACATGTCTCCAGGGAGGACGTTCCAAGCATGAGGGGGCAGTATGGGAGAATCGCTGAATATATTTCAAAAGCAGAGGACTTGGGGGGCAAGTGAGGGTGGTGGTGGAAGAGGGAGGGAAGCTCCCGGGTGGGAATTTTGAAGTCCATGTTGCTTAATAAAATTGTAGCCGGGTGTGATGGACCTAGCAACTGTACATCTCTAAAGGGCTTTCCTTACAGAAGGATCACTATGTGCATTTTATAAATGATGCACAAAAAGGAACCGCTTTCCACAGAATGAAAATACAGCCTCCCTCTAGCTGCCTAGGGGTTCATTTTTGACTCCTCCCTCTCCTTTACGCCTCAGATCCAGGCTGTTGCCAAATCCTGCCACTTTGCCCTGTACAATATTGCTAAAATCCGGCCCTGCCTTACTGTTGTCGCTGCAAAAACCCTAGCCCACGCTCTAGTCATCCCTCGCCTTGACTACCGTAACCTCCTCCTTCCTGGTCCCCCCTGTTCTGACTTCGCCCCCCTCATCTCCATTCAACGTTCCGCAGCCAAAGTCATCCCCCTTGCTCGTCACTTTGACCACGTCCAGCCCCTCCTCTCCACCCTACACTACACTGGCTCCCGCTACGGGAACGCATTCATCACAAACTCCTGGCTTCACTTTCAAGGCTCTTCATGGCCTTGCTCCCCTGTATCTCTCTGCTCTTGTATCCCACCACATTCCTGCCTGGGAGCCCTCACCCTTGCCCGCTTGCAACTCCCCATATCCTCTAAACATCTTTGCCCCTTCTCTCTTGCTGCTCCCCATTCCTGGAACTCCCTCCCTGGGTACAGTTGTTCTGCTGCCTCCCTCCCAACTTTCAAAACCCTCCTGAAAACCTACCTCTTCCATCAGGCTTTCCCCGGCCATGAGTCAAAAGGCTCATCATGAGTGAAATTGCATCCTCATCCCTCGCAATCTCTTCCCTGTAACTTAGTTAAACACACGCACCTGCATTTTCTCAACCTCATGAATGTATCCTTGTCTCTCCCAATGTTCACACACACCCTCGTCTCCCCTTTCCCCCCTTGTCTCACCTAGATTGTAAGCCCTTTGAGGTAGGAACTTGTCTGTTACTACTGATTGTAGAAGTGCCGGGTAGGTACACCGCTGGTACTATATTATTAATAAATAATACATAAATAATAGCAGCAGCTGATTAACACCACCTCACAATAACTCTTTGAAAGTCGTTTGTTAATAGTGCACGTGTCACTTAGGCAGCTAAGTACTTTCCCATAAAGAACCCATGGAATCATCAGATAGTGACTTAGCCTCTCAGATGCCATGAACAGAGAAAAGGATTCCATTGGTTGAAAAATTAATGGATAACGGTCACGTTAAGAATCTATGCAGGGGTGGAGAACCTCAGGGCCGGGGGCCAAATGCAGCCCATTGCTAACTTTTATGGGGTCCCTTTCCACTCCCTGGAACTTGTCCCCAGAGATCCAGTTCCTATTCCCAAACACTGAAAAACTGTGCATAAGGGAAAGGAGCAGAAGTGAGGGCGCACACACACAAAGACTAGGGCACAGATCCCATGATCTGGAACATCCTCTTCCTGAGTGCACCCCTTAAGCATCCCCATCCCTGCAGCCCTTGGAACTTGTAAGAATTTTCAAAGTGACCTGTGATCTACACACAGAGTACACTGTAAACCTTGCCTGCAGAAGCTGAAGTACAGACAAAAAACTTAAACGTTTAGTCCTTGTGGCTGCAGAGAAGAGTTTTAAGACATTACTATAGCACACTCCTAAATAAAAAGAACCGGATTTTAAAATCTCATCGTTTGGGGAGCACTAACTTCATGATTCTTGAAGACTGACAGCCCTCCAAAGCCAGTTAACTTTTTGCAATCGAAGGTCTCTTCTCAGTTCCAAGAACAAGGTGATGAAACCGGAACTGTCTTCGTAATCATTGATCACGCACTGCCTTTATGACAGGCTGACAGAGGAGGCCTTGATGGAAATGGATTAGCAATCGTAGCACATGAAAAGAAGCATCCACAAAAGAATTTTCTTGGAAATCTCCCCACATTGCTCCACTGTTTGCAAAGTTCAGAGGGGGGGTCAAATGACTGGGGGGGATAGAAGGAGAGCTGAAAAACGGATCTAATTTGGTAACTATGGGCAATACTCACATTTCTGGGTACTGTTTCGGCTATCCAAATCGGTATGCAAATACTGTTCAAGTACTAAAAAAACCAAAATAATACTGAAAACAATTCCTGAATGAAATGGGGCCAAAAGCCAATATCTCACTATGCCGGCTGTCAATATCTCTTTAGAGCGGTTGTCGATATCTAGGTATACTGGTTGCCGATAATTCACTATTTCGAGTAACAGATGAAAAACCAGTTCGGGAACCAAAAAGTACCCAAAATTTTGATTTGGGTACCGTACATTCAACAGGTACTTGTTTCAGCTCTAGATAAAAGTCTTTTCTGTAACTCCCAGTCTCAACGGCGCTCCCACCGGTCTGGGAGAATCTATTGACCAGTAAGCAATGGACTCAGCTAAATGAGCACCAGGGTTACTGCCTTCCTATCTAGCCCATCCAAGAAAAAAACTGAAAGCGCTTGGAGATCGATAGGCAGACTCATCCTGGAAGAGTGGCAAGAGCAAGGCTCTGGCACGCCAGAAGTCACAGCCCAATTATGGACCACACTAAGGGGGGCAGGGTCTTCCAAAATGGGCTCCCAACCAGCCTTGGCTTTCCCCTGCAAAGGTTGTGGCGATGCCTTGGATCCCAGTAAAGCCTTCATCCCACCAGGAAGTGGGCCCTGCAACATTTTTCATAAGCGTTCCTTAACAATTTGCATAGGTAGCAACTCTAGGTGCCACAAAAAAATAATAATTCAGAGTGGGTAGAGGCAGAGTGTTCACTCTACAACCTTCCCCACTCACTCTGAACATTTCCTAGCATTGCTCAGGCTCCTCGCAGAGCCCCCCCCCCCATTAAGCGTCCAGGTTCAACCGAGTCCCCTCGCTCCACGGTAGCTATGCCGCCGGCGAGGAAAGTAGGTGTCTTCCAACTTGAGAGAACTGTCGGGTTGGCTCACAGAGCCGCGATGTCCGACCTAGCGGACACAATCACAAGAATTTCCCTTCAAGAACCTTGTGTGGAAGAAAAGCTAATGTGAGGAAAACCTGCCGGCATTTCTCTTGGCGAATGTACAAAGGAACAACTAACAGGCAGGGATGGAGAAGCTCTGGATCGTGGACCAAACACGGCCCCGTTCCCCCTTTTAAATCAGGGTGTTGCCATAGCTTCCTCGTAACTGCTATTGGTGTGGCCCCCGTGTCACGTCAATGGATGCTGGAGACGTTTCTACCGCAGGGCTGAGGACCCTCAGGCCCAGCAGTCAAACGCTAGTTTTTATGCGTTTTTTCCCAGTTTCTGGATCCCCAAGTACTGAGCTCAAGATCAGCTGTCTCTTATACACATCTAGATGTGTATAAGAGACAGCAGCAAGGACACGTAGAGAGGTGTTCTCAGTGGCTGTTCCACAATTGAACTCCCTTCGCTTGGAGGTTCATGTAGGCTCAGGCCTGCGCATCTTCCAGAGGCAATGCAAGACTTCTTGTTTGGCCAGGTGTTTGGCAAGCAGGGACAGGGGATTTGATGTGTTGTAACCCACCCTGAGTCCTTGGAATAGGGTGGGATAATAAATTAAAGTAAGTAAATAAAAAAATTATAGACAGGTCCCTGTCCCTGGGGGCTTACAATCTAGGAAAGACAAGGGAGGAGAACATGGGAAAAGACAGGGATACATTCACAAAGTTGAGCTGTCCTAGGTGAACATGCTTAGCTTAGTTACAGGGAATGTGGAGACCCCTGAACGAATCAGCGAGCAACCTGCGGAGGGTAGTAGTAGTAATGAGGAGCTAGGGAAAGTCTGACCAAAGAGGTAGATTTTCCGGTAAGATTTGAAGGTTGAGAGGGAGGGAGCAAAACACATGTCTCCAGGGAGGACGTTCCAAGCATGAGGGGGCAGTATGGGAGAATCGCTGAATATATTTCAAAAGCAGAGGACTTGGGGGGCAAGTGAGGGTGGTGGTGGAAGAGGGAGGGAAGCTCCCGGGTGGGAATTTTGAAGTCCATGTTGCTTAATAAAATTGTAGCCGGGTGTGATGGACCTAGCAACTGTACATCTCTAAAGGGCTTTCCTTACAGAAGGATCACTATGTGCATTTTATAAATGATGCACAAAAAGGAACCGCTTTCCACAGAATGAAAATACAGCCTCCCTCTAGCTGCCTAGGGGTTCATTTTTGACTCCTCCCTCTCCTTTACGCCTCAGATCCAGGCTGTTGCCAAATCCTGCCACTTTGCCCTGTACAATATTGCTAAAATCNCCCCCCCCCCCCCGCTTCCTGAGCGCACCCCTCTCCCTCAACTTCCATGGGACCCTTGGAGCTTGTACTCATTTTCAAAGTGACCCCCTGGGTGGGAAACGGTCCCTCCCCCCAACCTGCTGCTTCCTGACAATGTACAAACATCAACCCCAGCCAGCTTGCATTGTGGGCAGACTGCAAGGAAAGAGGCTTCTACTTCTTGCTGAACAACTGATTGGTGGGAAGCAGAGCCCCATCCTCCACCCCCACCCACCTTGCTTTCTGTGCAACCCAACTAACCAATTTTAAATTGCTAATGTGATCCCCAGACAAAGTAGTTTCCCCACCCCCGCAGCAAAACTCCCAGCAGCCCCGGCTTAGATAGGAACGCCCTGCTTTTACAGAAATATGCCACGGTCCCACGTAAGACAGGCAATACCCTACTTTGGGAGGCGGTGGCCACAGAACACGGGGCCATCTGCGTGCAGCCACCGTCCGAATGCCATGTGACCAGTCTGCCATCATCACTGAAACCGCGCCTCCACCAGATGAAAGAAAGACAGAGCATGCATGGTCATGAGTGCTTGTTCATGTGACTGCATGAAGGGCGGAGCTTATTGACTGAGAGGGCGGGGCTTATCACCCTCTATCGGCCACGTTAAACGATGGGAAGCATGCTGCTAACAGAACGTCTGCAGGATGCAGGCCATGCATGCAGAATTATCCCCCAAACTAGCCTTCAAAGCATGTAAGCGTACGAACAAGCCCACTAACTTCAAAAAGACTACTTCCATGCTTAAGTGTTCAGCTGACTCACGTTACGCGGGTGCACAAAGTACCGAAAGCCCTGGATTCAACTTGACATTAACCCAGGGGAAATTTCAACGAGCTCAATGAAGCAGAGTCACACAAGTTAGAGAGATCGCCTGCCCCTTCACAAGCCGATCCGAGCGCTCCGCTGCAGAAGCTTAGAAACAGATATCGCCTTGCATTTCTTTTTTAACAGCATGACGAGAACAGCAACCCACTCACATTTAGCAGCAGCACGCAGCAGAGCGGGAGCCTGGAGAACATTCTGCATCAATATGATCACCTGGGTAAAAAGATGCCAGGCAATGGCTACGTGGGCGGGACGTGACAACTAAAAGCCCAAATTATTGGCTTTCTCCGGAGGAAAGAATGTTGCTTGCATGAGCGCACACGTGTGTGTGTGTGTGTGTGTATCGCACAAATAGCTAGCTCCTTCCATTGCTACAGTCCAGAGGAATCTCCCCAGGTTGTAGAGAAAGAAGAGCTTTAATGAGACAGGCCTGGTGGCTGGATAATGAAGGAGGCGACTTACTGCCTTGTGAATGCCACAAAGAAGTCATTACAGGGAACTGGTCTGAAAGCAAAGTCCAGATCGGTTACAAAAGAAATCACTTTAGCCAGCTAATAAAAGCCACAATCCCTTGGAAAGCCATTGGATGGTGAGAAACTTCCCAAGGCCTTTTCGACACACATGCGGTTTTAGCCTGGTTTTCCCATGGAAAGATGCTTATGCAGTCAACAGATGTGTGCGTGCGTGTGTGTGTGTGTGTCATAAGGAGATACCGGGCTACAGGGAGACTACAGGTCTAACAAATATGTAAAGGTAAAGGTTAAACAACTATGTAATGTGAAAGCTGAGAACTGTAATCTCACTTCATGCAATGGAGAAAGGCAAAGTCATGCCGAATGTGTATTCAGAAAAAGCCTACACCTCTGCAGACACTAGCCAGAGACCACTGAGTTGCAAATGGATTTCCTCCTATGGACCTGACTGAAAGCACTGTCACCTGACGTAAAAATCAGACAAAGGACCCTGGAAAGGTACTTAAGGGGGGAGACAAGGTTAGTTGAGATCAGCTTGTTGAGCTTCATCTGCATCATCATATCCCAGCCAGAGAAGGGTGGCACCAAAGGAACTATGAAGTAAGGCCAAATTGGAAACTAAGACTGGTACCCGGCCAAGCTTTCCACCGCTGGCTGTGACATGAACTAAAATACCCTTAGACCTGGATTAGGGTAAGCCTAAGTCAGGAGAATCCAAGTACAGATAGGAATGGGTTATTGGTGATGTTATTTTCATTTCTGCACTCTTGAGTATAATCTTATACTGCATGCTTATTCACGATTTATTCATTAAACTTCTTTTTACTGAACTTCGTATGGTCCAGTGGAATTGTTAATCCTAACATGGGAGAGACATCATTTGGGGTTAATTCTGTGTTTACAAACACAGACTAACCTAGAGAGAAAGAGTCTGTGCTGGGAAACTCTGTGGCTGAAAAGGTGACAAGAAGGTTCCCCCGTTGCAGGCTCCATCAGTTCTAGAGAGAGAGCTGATCCAGTGAGAGCTGCAATCCGGGGGAACTGAGTCATGACAGCCGAGAGTGGGGTAGTGAGCCCCCAATTCCATGGCAGTGTGTCTTGGCTGGAATGGGCCCGGTACAACTGCACCACTTACATAATGTGTGCACGTGTCACCCATCCCCTTAACAACTTCTGAGCAACCAAATTCCATAGAGAAGCAGATGACTCAAAGGCAATAGGAACCCAACATTTCATGACAAGTGTGTCCAGATGGGAGATGGGGCCACTTTTTGTAGCCAACAAAAACCCCACTGACGTACACTAAGCATCATTCCTCCCTCATTCACATATTTGCTGCACGGAACTACTTGTTTTTTAAAAAATCAACACATTTCTTCTATTTTTAAAAAACACACAACCTCCCTTGAATGGGGAACATATGGCTGAAGGCACGGAACAGGGATCGGGCAAAGTTCCCGATCCCAGAACCACGTACCAAAACCTTCCTACGGCCGAGAGCTACAAGACACGCCCACAGAAACCTCTCCTGCTTTGTGATCTGGCATCGGCAGAGAACTGCTGCTCTGCAGTCCTGGCTGCTGAGATTCAGAGGAGCAGTTGGGATTCAGCTGCTGAGACTTGAGGGCAGTGAAGCAAGACATGGGACCATTAAGGCGGCTCAAGGCCCAGGACCTGCCCTGGCTGACAGCTGCAATTGGACCGTGGTTGCCCAAGAGCCCAAGCCACAGTTTGCCCAGCCCGGTACAGAAACCTTTTTGCCACTGACTTTTGCACGGGCTGACTGAAACACAGGCTGTGCCTAGCTAGCTGGAATTAACCGCAAAGGCTTTAGCCAGGAACCTGCGTCCACTGCATTTCCCCATGGGAATCTACATTTTGCTATTGTCTGACGCAAAAGGAGTTTTTATTGAGCCTCTGCCCAATTCCTGGCACACAGGGTGAACCTTTGCACCAGCATAATAACCCCTGGCACTAAAAGCCGCCACACTGGTGGTTTTTAGAGCTCGGAATGGTTTAGGCACTGGCTATAATTCAAGACCTGCTCCTGGAACCTCACCCTACTGGCCATCCGCGTTCAGATAACACCCACTGTTTGGGAATCCCGCCATCACGTCTTAAGTCAGTGGGTGATCAGGCCTTTGCTGTGGCGGGCCCCCCCCCAGTGCAGAATTCGCTCCTCCCTCCTCACCTTTCAAAAAGCATCTGAAGCCTTTTTTGTTCATCAGATCCGCTGCCGATTCCTCCTTGTGATTTTCTTTTCTCCCTCTTTACCTTCCCCCTTTTAACGGTTTTAAATGGATTTTAAAGTTGTTATGGTGTTTTACTGTCGTTTTTAATAAAGCTAATATTGTGACGTGCTTCATGTGCCATCTGGTGGAGAGGGTGCTATGCAGATAAAATTATTTATTACTATTAGTTATTAACATTATTAATTATTATTAACCGTTTGCCTGAAGACAGAGGCAAGGTTGGGTGGATCTGAAGAATGAACTGCTCTTTAGATGTGTCCTCTCCAGGTCCCAAGACAGGAAAACACTGCTCGTTCCCCACTCACCCACCCAAATCATTCTCTGGCATGAGAATTTCCCTCTCCAGTTAATCTGGCGCGTTCGAGCAGCTCATGGTAGACGTAACAAGTTTGCGGAGGCTGCTGTCGTACTTCACTGCCACCCATCTCAGGTCTAATAAAAATCATGGCTCAGGGCTATTGCTCAGAGAGCGGTTCAGGAGTCTTAGCTGAAAGATGGCTGGGCAGCTTCCAACTCAGATACTGAATGTTCCTCCATGGAGAGAAATCAAACCACTTCACTAGCTTCTTGTTCTGTATTACCAACCTTGCGCCATAACAATGGCGTTTACAACAGGTGGCATGACACACAGGTACAGCAGGTAGGTAGGTAGCGGGAGGGGGGCATTACGGTGCAGCAGCTACAAGGCCATACTGCACCAAACACAAGGTGACAGATAAATCCATCATGGGTGGCAAAGTACATTAAATCAACCCCCTCATTCACACAAATCCCTTCCCTCCCTGCAAATTCACCACCCATTCCGTAATCTGCATGTGTCTCTTGTCCTGGAGCCATGCATTCACACAACGCCGGGTTTCCCTGAATTTCAGTACCACCCCTTGTATCCAGCGGCAGAGAACGAGGGTTTGCCAAAGGAGCACAGGAAGTGGTAAGGGATTTCACGCAGCACTCGGAATATGCATTTGTGCCACTCCCCAGGGGTAGGGAACCTTTTCACTCCCAAGAGCCAGTTTGAAATATGCTACTAGCTCCAAGGGCGCAGAGAAGTTGGGGGCAAAGCTGAAAAAGGGTACCCGTAAAATCAGGTAACCCGTGAAAATTTCTGGTACCCAATTTGAGCCGGTAACTATTGGTTACCAAGCAGAACCCAATTACAGCCTGATTGGGTACCCCATGTCCCAGAAAGTTGATTTCCGGTCTCAGAACGTTGACTTCTGGTACCAATTTTCTGACACTTTTGTTGATATATCGACTGCCGACATCAATTTATTGGGTTTCTGTCAAGTTCTGACAATTTTTTGGCAACTTCTGGTCCCAGGAAACTACTTCCAGTTCCAATATTTGTAGTCCCTTAACCTTCCTGTCCTAGAAAGTCAACTTCCAGTCCTAGGAAATGACTTCTGGTTACTAAAAAAAATAATTAAAAAATCATACCAATTTTGGGGAATCGTTAAATCAAAAAATCGGAACCTGATCAGTACCCAGGTAACCCGTCAGGTACCTGAAAAAGTGAGTATTACCCACGGGTACAAAATTTAGTACCCATTTTAGCTCTAGTTGGGGGCAGGGGAGCTTACAGGGTGCGCTTAGGAAAAGGAGGTCCAAATCATAGATCTGTGGTCATGGATCTGTCCTGCCTGCCCCCGTATCTCTAGTCCTTCCCCTGAGCTCAGTCTTTCAGTGTGTGGGAATAGTAACTTGATCCAGGAACTGGAAAGGGACCAAATAAGAACTAGCTACGGCCACCTTTGGTTTCCGGGCCAGAGGTTTCCCTACCCCTGCACTTCCCACCTCAGAAGAGCATTGTGCGAACGAGCTCAAAGCGGAAGATAGTTTCAAGGGTTCTGAACAGAATAGCAGCAAAAGCCGTTCAACAAGTAATCAACACTATGAAGTTCCACATATTTCTGTGACGCTTCTGTTTTGGCCAGAGTGAGAATTATCCTTTGTGTGGTTAACAGCTTCCTTCCTTTGGTTGAATAAAACTTCTATAACTGCCCTCATTCTGCTTGTGTAGCTCTAAATACCACAAACCATTCCACCCCATACAGCCATTTCTATAGCAACACAACCCCTTGGTTCCCCTCCTGTCATAATTCTACACTTGCTCGTCTAGGCTGGATTTTAATCTTGTGTACACTGGCTTCAACCTAGACAGGTTCTGCCAAGGTCAATCGGGTTATTCTGGACTGTAAGGCACCAGGGTTTGAACCAGTAACAGCGGAGCTCCTGGACAGTGACTAGCTCACCAGCAACACCATCACTCCTGGGCTTTGGCCAGAGAACTACTGGAAGCCTTCCTTGTGCCTGCTAGGACCACACACCCCAGTCTCTGCATAGGTTCCTCTGCAGTGTCCCATGCCTTCCAGCTTGCTGATTGACTGGCAGAAGCAGAACCACACAATCCTCTTCGCACCACAACGTTTACGTCAGAGTAGCGCAGCGTCGCAAGAGCGCGTCCCATCAAAATGTCAGCGGGCGGCAACAGGCCAGTGGTCTCACATTCATAGGGTACAAATCAGCCTGGCAAAATCTGGGGCAATCCTGGGTGTTATTTAAAGAGAAAGAGGAGAGACCCATGGGCATGGATGCTACAGTCATTTGCACACGTTAAAGCATCTCTCGCAACATTAGAGCCTAACGTAATGTCGAGACGAGCCCTTTCACCTCAGCGGGCCCACCCTGCCGCCCCATAGGCCCGGTTCCAGGGATGGGCGAGCACAAAGCTGCCCCCACGTAAGGGCAAAGGGCACCCCTTTGCAGAACATACAGGAGAAAAAAAATCCAGCAGCTTAACAACCGAAAATTAAAGCCCCAGGGGTTAGAAACATCAGTCGCCCAATAGACAGTAACAGATTTTCAGTCTACAGAGTCTTAAAAAAGGGACATCATTGGCCCCAAAGTGCCATTTCCTTTTGTTAAAAACAACAGGAGAGTTTCTACAGAATTGAAGTTCAATGGGGAGATTTCTGAATTTTTTTCCTTCTACAAAATTCCAATAGAAATCCTTTATTAACAACAACAACAACAACAATAATTTATAATAATTAAAAAAAAGACAAACTCTCCCACAGGCTGACTATGCAAATAAAAGTGGGAACTGAGCGGTGTATTTCCAACTATAAAATTGTAAATAATAATAATAATCAGACAGTAGACATGGTGGGCAGTCAGAACCGGCTGGCATGTGTGGGGTGGGACTTGGGGTGATTTCAGACATTACGGGCACCCAATTCACCACAGTGGATTCCCAGCGGTGGCGAGATGGCGAACCACACCCCCGTGGGCAAGAAAGGCCCCAAACAGACGTGACGGGAGCGGGACCACGGCAGGGAATCGGACCGGCAGACCATGGCCCGGGGCAGCGCAACGCCGTGGTCAAAACACCCAGAAGGCACCGGGGCGGCCCGTTCCGGCTGCTGCTGCTGTCCCCCCACTGCTTCCACGTCCACCACAACCACCGCCTCCTGTGCCTGCGCCACCTCCTCCCCCTCCCTTGCTCGCTCGCCCTCCGCTCTCCTCTCCCTTCCGCCTCGCTCCATCCCACCACGCCCCCCTGCTGCCGGGTGCCCTTTAAATCTCCCTCCCCGGCCCGTGTTGTTGCTGGTTGCCTGGCAGCAACGCTGCGTGCTTTGTCCCCGGCTGGGAATCGTTCTGCTTGATTCCGGCCGGTGGTTGCCGTTCAGGCGTTCCTTTTTTTTGTTTCCCGGTGGGAATCGCTTTGACCACGCTTTCGGAGATGGTCCGGGCTGGAGCTCCGGAAGCGTGGTTAATTTTGACCCCTGCTGGGGATTGACCGTGAACATCTGGCGCCCGCGAAACAGACGTTCCGGGTGCTTCGGCCCCGCCGCGGGATTGACTGTGGTTCACTGTGATCTCATAACATCTGAAAATACCCCTGGAGACCATTTCCCACTTCAGACCACGAGGGTTAGAGCTTGTGCAAATAAGACCAAGCCCCTCCCCCAACACCGATTCCTATTTACCATGTATTTTTGTGACTGTGTGAGCAGATTAGGTGTCCGTATGCCATGATAGAAGGCACAATTAAACCCGTGTTGCAAACCAAGGCTTGGCAACCAGGCTGTCTTGCTCTTGTACATTTACAATGGGAATGGTTTTATCCCACTCTCAGTCCTTGCAACCCCATTAAGACATGTATGATGGGGACCACTATTCCTGCTCTGCTTCCTGATTGGCTCTATCGTCCCCCATTAGCCCCTGCCGGCGGCCTTAAGGTTTACTGCCGGCATCCTGAGAGTCAGGACAATTGAACCAAATGGAACTATTTGACCAGAATTTAACCGAACGGCAGAAGCAAACCTTATGTGGGATATTTTGTACTGAATCAATTCCAGTTGGTGAGAGGACGATGCAAGCATTTGGGGGAAAGGGGAGGCCTCTGCAGGCAGTTTTTTTTTTTTAAATCAGATCAACTGAGCAATGCAGGATAGGTATTTTATTATTTATTTATTTATTTATTTATTTCAGTTTTCTTTTATCCTGCAACCCTCCTGCTCACAGAGCAGCTTGGGGTGGCTCGCTTACACAAATATATGTGTGCACATATATATTTTATAAGAAAGCTAGGTGGAGGGGGGAAAAAAAAGAGTCATTCGCATTTCAAAAATCTAAATACAATGAGGGGAAACCAAGCACAAAACGATCAACAAAATCAAATAAATGCAGGACAATTCCCCCCCCCCCCCCATCTCGCCTAGTCTGTAAGCTCCTCAGGGCAGGGACCGGTCTCTAATGAGGATTGTACAGCGTCTGATACATCACTGGTAGCAAGAACAGCAGGCAATGGAAACTGGTGCAGAGGATGGAATGGGGCCGCCCCTGCCCCACAAGGAAGGCGGTTAAACCCGGGAGCGCGGGTCCCAGTGGCAGAGGTTTGTTCCCAATATCGCTGCACCCTTGGGTGCTTGACAGCCCCCAAGCTCCGTCTGCAAGAGGCTGGCCAGGCTCACCCCTCACCCCCTGCTCCTGCTGTCTCGGCTGGGCGCGCTGGAGCCCAGGGGCGCTGCAGGCCACCCCGGGCTCTTCCCTCCCATCGCACTCGGCCACATCATCACCCGGGCACCGGGCCCTCCAGGCAGCAGCAGCAGCGGCTCAGAGCCCGGACCCCTCCGTGCGATGCGTGCCGGGCAGGGGGGGCCTGGCTGGGTCTCCCCCCGCGCTGCGATGCTGCCGGGAGAGGAGCAGGGGGGGCCACCCACGGGGAGACCAGGCTGCCCCCGGTAAAGCCCAGCGGCAGCTGGAAACCCCCCACCCCCCACCCCGAAAGCGGGGCCCGCCCTCGCCAATAACCCAACCCGGAGCCCCCCCGGCGAAGCGAGGCTCCATTCCCTGGGATGCCCCCCCTGGCCGGACCCGGGACCCTCTGCTTCCCCCAGAGGCAAAGGGTTGCAAGCCCGGCAGCAGGCTCCCGCGCCGCTAGATGGATGGAGCCGGCCCGCACGGAACCCCCCCTCCCCAGGAATTCAGGGCGATCGATGGGGTCCCCCCGCTTACCCAGCCATCGCCCCTCCCGGCGCTGCAGCCGCTTGTCCGGGTCTCCATTGCGCTCCGCTCTCCCCCCGCCCGCGGGCGCAGCAGCAGCAGCAGCAGCGGTGGTTTCGCCCCAGATGCTGCCAGCTGTGCCCGGATTGGCTGCCACGGGGAGATTTTCCCGGCCCAGAAAGAGCGAGCGTGTCAGATTTCAGCCGCTCCCTCCCCGGTTATTGGCCGCCGCGAAGACAGGGCCGCTCTGACTGGCCCGGCTTTCCCCCCCCCTTTCAATTTTGCTCCGAGCGGCCGCAGCTGGAGAGAGAAAGGCAGGTGCCTGCAGCGACCAGGAAACACGAGGAGGGATCCCAGCCGCTCAGAGCAACAGCCCTGGCGTGGGCAAGATGGGCCGCCCCCTCCCCCCGAGGCGGCTTGCCAAAGATTTTAAACAATGGATCCCCCCCATTTTAAACAATGGCACTTAGCACCATTTCAAAGGCAGCCCCCCCCCCCCCCAAGACTCCCCAAAATGACATAGGGACAAGAGCACAGATTCAGCTGTTGGCATCACAGAGACCCACCTATTTCTGACCTCTCGGGCCCTGTGCTACAAGGCAACCTATGGCGCAGTAGCACCTTCGAAAGCCAAGTCTGGGAACAGACACAGGTAGCCGCCCACTGGATTTAAAAACCAACACCACAAAAACCAATGGACCGGGCTTGCACATGGGTTTCACAAGCCACTGCAGGAATTTGTAAGTCTAATGACCATCTGAGTTACAGTCATCTTCAAGTGTACCCTGATAGCGATTCTTAGTACTCCACCCCCTTTCAAATGTATGGACCCCCTTCCTTAGTCCCTTGCACAGTCCCCTCCCCCATTGTCATTGTTCCCAGTCATTATTTACCATCTGTTTGAGCACCAGTGCGGTGTAGTGGAGAAAGTGATGGACTTGGACCAGAGAAGCCAGGGTTTGAATCCTGCCCTAGCCATGAACTCACTGCCTTGGGCAAGTCACAACCTCTCAGCCTCAGTTCCCCATCTGTAAAATGGGAACATCGCTCCCTGTGTCCATCTTAGATTATAAGCCCGCTGGGCAGTGACCTGTCTGCATTAATACAATTGTCATGTGCAAGATACGCTGCCGGCACCAAATAAACGCTCACCAAAAAATAGCTTTGCTCAGTCTGCGATTCTGACTCCTGGCTTGCCTGATGAAGGACCCTGCTGTGCAGTCTGAAAGCTTGCACCTGGACTGACTGAAGCTGGTCCAGTGCAGGATCTCGTCGTACTATTTGCCACAAAAAGGTACAAGAAGAGGGAATGGGTTTCTATGGCAGCCATGTATGTTCCGGTTCAACATCAGGAAAAGCTTCCTGAGGGTAGGAGTAACTTGTCGGGCAATGGAATAAGATACCATGGGAGGCTTTGGAATCTCCTCCCTTGGATGATTTCAAAATCCAGCAGGACAAACCTCTGTCTGCCATGCTGTAGGCCACTTCGACTTCAATGGGGCTTCAGTGAGGAGTAAGTAGTTTGAGGACTCTGCCACTAAAGTCGTTTTGGTTAAGTTGGGAGAAAGGAATCATTTCATTAGAAATTTGACCAAGAGGAGCCATTTATGAGCCTTGCTTCTATCTTTGCCTTATTTGCACATACTGCAACGCCAAGATTGTCAGATCGCCAATCTGTATTGCGTGCCACTCCTAATCCCGGCAATTTCTACAACAACTTAGCTCCCGGCAGTTGCTTTTATTCTAATCATCGCTTCCTCCTCGCCAAACTCACTCCCGTTTATCACCGTGCATACATCAGTCGGCAGGATTCAGCCGCGGAGATCAAATGAATTGTACCTTCTCAAGTGAGAGTGCGTTCCTCTGGCTTGGGCTCGAATGCAGAATCTCCTTGTCGCTTTTGCTGCGCTGCTGTGCCTTTAAAACCCTCCTGCCAAGGATGTCACTTTGATTTTCAGCTCCCCCACAACATACATTTTGATGTCAGCCAGATCAAGAGGCAGTCGGACCAGTTTCAGTCTATTTTGACAAGGAGTCTCTGCCAATAAATATTCAGTCAGACTTACAAACTTAATGGAAGCACAAGGAGCAGATCCAGACTGCTTCATAGCATTATGCATTCAAGTGTAAGTGCTTTCTCATCAGAGACATTGAATAATGTAACAGAGGGATGGATGGCCCTAGCAGCCCAAAACCCTGGTGTTCGTTAAAACGGTCTCCGGTAAAGCTTACCGGGGGAACGGAGTCACTTTTCGCAGGGGTTTAGAGTGCAGCTGATCTTTGAGACTTGAAGCTGTCAACAGCTACACTAAAGGGATAAATAAAGCAATATTTGGACTACATTTATTTGATCCAATTTAAATATTGTATATACCGAAGCAAGCCAGAAGTAATTCCATACGAATACACGGTCTTAACACTGATCTCGCATCACAGAGCTTCCACACCTGTGAAACTCAAAGGCTACATTCAAACAGGACTCGTCTCTATTATTCATTGCATGGGCTTGTAATCGTGCATTTTAACAGTGCCCCTGTTCCCTCCTGATATTGCTCCGAATATGAACAAATGTTAAACCTTGGCTTCGGAGTTAATTTTTTTTTTTTTAATTAAACATGAGCATCTGCTTTATCCTGCAATTTAACCTTTTTGCATGATAAAAAACTGCAAAACAAAAACGGGGGGTGGGGGGGGAGGCATTTTCTCTGACTTAACATCTCAACATCTTGTGCTCGAGGGGCCAATCCAAGGTGCACGCACAGACGCCGCTGGGTGCATGGTGTTGACACACACCTTAGATTAGTCCCGAAGAGAGCTGGAAACGAGTGCCTACAAAAACGGGTATCAAAATCACGGTACCCGATTCAGCTTGAAAATCTCAAGTACTTTTCAGTACCGGAAACGGTGTCCGCTTGGGTACCTGAAATACCGTTTCCACCCTGATTTTTCAACTGCCGGTCCTGCTTTTCAGAAATTTTGGGGGGTAATTTTTTTGTTTCGGAAGGAGGTGTTTCACGTAATGTTGGGTAATAAAAAAATGAAATTTCAGGGGGTTTGGGCACTCAAACCGGTATTCGGGTACCGATTCAGATATCCAAAACAGAATTTGAAAATGCGGGAATTGCCCCTGGGTCTAGTCCCAGCATCCCAGAGAGGTGAAGGATCATTCTAGACCAACACAGAGAAGGTAAAGGGAGTCCGCTCAAGGTCACCAGAAAGACAGTAGTTTCATCTCTACATTTTGAAACCAAAGCAGCGACCGCCCCCTCTCTCTCTAAACCAGGGATTCACAGCCTGTTGCTCGCTTGGGCAGTGTGTGAAAGTGCTCCCAAAGCCAGGGAGCAGGCCTTCATCCATTAAAGTCAATGGGAGCTGGGCTATTAACTTCCATGGGGGGGGGGGGGAGGAGAACCCTTAAATGTCCTGTTAATAAGGCAAACTTTCCCCTTTGTTTCTCTCAGCAAGGAGTACAAATGCCCAAGTCTGCCTGGAGTATGCTTCCTCTTTATTTCTAAAGTCCCAGTGAAGATCTCACCCCAATCCCTTTCTGTTTTGCAAATTAAAATCATTCCATTAGAATGGTCCCCACCAAGGCCCATTCCTGCCACTGACGCCTCACTGGAAGCTTCATTTCTGGGGCTCAAAAGATGGCAATGGGGCGGGGGGGGGCGATTTGTGCATCTGTACCCTCACTGCTCTGAAAGTCCAGGGGGACGGATCCCCTTCCTCCTAGCTATAATTTTCCAGTCACTCTAGTGCTGGTTGAGAATCCTGCTCTAGACACAGGCCGGTGATGGAGCCAAATAGGCATCCCAGATCTCCAGCGTTCAAGCAGCGAGCTCGCACACAACACAGGCACATTTATACTTGCAGATGCTTGATATGTATTTGGAAACTCCCAGCAGGGTCACACTTTAAAATGATTTTTTAAAATCCCAGTTCCATTAGAATCAGTGAATGGGAGGTGGACTGAGTTCTAAATTTAAATCAGTTTGTCTCATTCATTTTAATGATGGAAAAATTGCACGCACCCACACCAGTGCCTGGGCAAATATGTGCAATACATACATTTGCTGAGGTTTAAATCAACCCCTCACCACAAACCTTGTCACGTGTAGCTTTCCCTTACTGTTCTTTGTCTGCAGTTGCACATGCCTGAGGCAGTGGAGAGGGATAGTTGCAAAACTACTCTGTCTTTAGGATTCTGAATGAACAGCAGCCTTGTTCTGCTTCCGTTTCTCCATGCCTGCAGACACGTTAAATACGAGGGCGTGCTCTCAATGAAATTCCACGCTCTGAAGAATACAAGTTATATAAAGTTAGTGCCCATTAGCTAGCAACAACGGCGAGCACAAAGGCGCTTTTGTCTCTAATTTCTACTGCCATGTCTCTATACAGTTTGCAGTTACAAATCCAACATTCACAATACAGAGATTACTTGAAGCAATAAAAAAACCAAACCCTGCAGGATAAAGGTTTGATTGCCACCCATCATTGCAAAGTGAAACAAAAGATGGAGGCAAGTTAGTTCAGATGATCTTTTACTGGACCCGCTTCTGTTGGGGTGGAAGTTATCGGACCCCACAAAGTCCTTCCTTGGACAGCTTGTGTATGCTGAAGTTGGCCCAACAAAAGATACTATCTGAACTACTTTGTTTCCATCTCTTACACAGGGGACCATTACGGCGGCCACAGCCTCTCTACACCGGGGGTGGCCAAGAGGTAGGTCGTGCTCTACTGGTAGATCACAAGCTAGTCTGCAGTAGATCACGGCGTGGGGAAGGCAATCAACCTCTCAAAAGATCACTTGTGGGGAGGGAGGGAAGGCCAGCACCCCAGAGAGATGGGGTAGGAGAACTCCTCCAGTGCGACGGAGAAGGCTCTCCAAAGGGGACCGCTGAGGTGTCCTACAGCCGGAGCCAGTGAGAGAGATCCCAGTTCGGAACCAGCAGGAGGGATCCGGGGAGACTGGCCCAGGTTGACGCCTGGGATCTGGCGGATTGATGCACTGTAAGTCTGGTCACTCCTGCTCTACGGTAAACCAAGAACTCCATTAAACAGAAGAGCAGAGTTTATTGGTAGTTATTTCCAGACGGTAATGACTGCACATGACAAAGAGACAAGTATATATATATATATATATTAAAAAAAACAACCCGGGAAAGGGGTCAAGGGAAACTGCAGTTTAGCTGCCTCATTTAAAGGCATTTATTAACGGGACTCCGTGCGCGGGCAGCTCCTGGTGCAGCTGGCGGAAGAGCATGGCGCATTTGTTTCTTTCTTGGGTCTTGCCCAACGCATGGAAGAGCCTGGCCTGGAAGTAAAGAACGTCTCTCAGCTGCTCTTTACAGTCCACTTTTGCAAAATAGGTCTTGGCTTCGTTGAGGTTCAGAATAGCCGATTCCAGAGCTGTCAGAAAAGGGAGAGGGAGTCCGATAAAGTTTCATTGGAATATACGTAACGTCACTATCCTCGCTCATCTCTGAAAGACTGCCTCCGTCCCTATGGTTTAATGATATCAGATAGCTTTGTAAGCCGCCGTGAGCCTTCAGGAAAGGGTGGTGTAAAAATGCTAATAAATAAAATTTAAAATTTCTGAGCGCCCCTTATGCAGGTACCGTCTACCCATTATGCACTGTTATTCTTAATTTTTTTATTATTTTATGATCCACCCTGAGCCATTGGGGAAGGGCAGGATACATATTAAAATCACTGAACAGTGAATTTTTCATAATGGTTTTCGTTATTTAAATTAATTTTACATAAGATACTCGGAAACATTGTGCAGCAGCTTTGTAATTTTATTTATTTATTCGTTTATTTCACCATTTTCTCTAGAGCAGCTCGGGGCGGCTCACAAGGTGCATAAATAACAAATGTAAGATAATAAAAATAACAAACACATAAAAATATCATTAAAAACATTAAAATGCTAAAAATAAACTAAAAGGGCAGAACCCCCCTCTCCCCACCCCACCTGTAATGAGCGTGGTCTATTAGTAACACGGTCTCCGCTATCGAAAGGCAGGGTGGGGACAGTCGGGTGTACGGATAAGCGATAGCTTATGGTCAATATTGACTTTTAAAAGGTGGAGTTTGTTCTTCTGGTCCAGGCAACATGGCTAGCCCAGCCTTCGCTCCCAGCTACCCTACCCCGTTGCAATGTTTTGCAGGAGGAGCGGTGGGAAAATGCGGTTCAGAAAGCCAGGGGGTGGGGGTTTCACTATAATAACGCGCTGCATTTGAGACTTTGGGGACACAAGATTTCACGTCTTGAATAAAGTGATCCTGATTAGGAAGGGTCATGTGGTGATGGGGAAGTGGGAACCATCTCATTCATTGTCCTTGCAACTGAGCTAAGCACGGGCACCTGCAATGTCTCAGCTCCATAAATGTATCCCCCCCAATTTCCCTTCTTCCTCGTCTCCCCTCAACTGCAAGTTCCTCGGGGCAGGGATCCATCTCTCTAGGTAACAATTGTTCAGTGGCAGGTGCACTTGTTTTGCAAGCCGCCCTGAGCTATTTGGGAAGGGTGGGGTAAAAACTGGAAAAATAAAGCAATCTAAATACTTAATAATGAAGTAGCATATACATCTCTCGTAACTGGAAGAGCATAAATGCAGAGAACCATGCCTCACTCTACCTTCAGCCTTCTTTTCTGGCGTGTAGGAAGCCGCGGAAGCCACCTGACATTTAGCCACCAAAAACATGGCGCAACCTTTGTCCAGCACCGCGCCGTGGGCCAAGATTGGTTCTATCGCCATATGCAGAATGTTCAGGGCTTGTTCAGGAATGCCGAGAATCAACTGAAAGAGAAACAGACTTTGTTAGGCTGAAACTGCCCCTCACGGGATATTAGGGTTTTTTTCTGGTGAGACACCAGATACAGGAGTCATTTGAACGCCACAGAAAGAGAGCAAGAGCTATACAGAATCATGCTGAGGGATACGATTCTGGCATGGATATTTTTATTAAAAGTCACAGACAGGACGTGGGAAATCATCAATAAAGGTTTGAGACGGCCATGCACGTGCCCCTCCACTGCCCCAATCCAGCAGCAGGGCTTACCAGCGGTGGCAGCAGGGTTGGGGATGGGAGAGGGGACTCTTTCAACTTGTAGGAGAAGCGTTAGCAGCAGCAGGATCAAGGTAGGAGAAGGGCTGGTAACTGGATGGGGGCGGGGAGAGAGAGAGGTGCTCCCTTCAACTTGTTGTCCTAGGTGCCTGATCCAGCGCAGAGTTTAGCGGTGGCAGCAGCAGGATCGAGGACAGGAGAAATGACAGTGGCAGCTGGACTGGGGCGGGGTAGAGTCACCTAGGGGGTACCTCTCCCACCCCCCAAACCCAGCGAAGACCTAATTGGTAGGTCCATCGAAGGCAGAAAGTTGAAGTTCCCATCCAGCGTGAAGCTGATCGCCGGTGGGGCAGTGGGATTGGGAGAGACGCCCACTTCCAACTCCAATGGAAGTTGCGTGCCTCTTTATAAATAAATAAATCAATCGCAGAAGCCATGACCTTTGTGCCAAAATCGTAGCCTAAATCACGGTCTATCTAGTTCAGAGGGGAGCAAAGGCAGAGCGTCCTCATGCGGCCCGTGAGGGCAGGAGGAACGTGCCTCGGGCCCCCGCTGCGGCTCCCAAACCCACCGGCCCACCTGGGAGCCGGAGCTTTAACGTGAGGGGAGAGGGACTGGAGGGGAGCTGCACTTAGGGTGGCCACCTAGGCACATATTTAAGGAACACGTACGAAAAATACATGTTGCAGACCCTGCGCTGGCGCCTTAGGCTGCGCTGCCCTGGGACTGGAAGAGGCCAAGATCCATGCAATGCAGTGGCTCCTGGCAACATGAAAGTCTTGGCCACCTGTGATCTAGTCCAATACCCTGACTCCAACAGGGATTAGCAGCCAGTGCTTCAAAGGAGATGCAGGATGCTCGCCGCAAGCAGACTTAAAACCCTCATCCCCATTAGGATCTCAACCTAATCCATAGGAGGGAAACTTGAGGCTTGATCCTGCAGCGTGAGTTTCTTTACCCTCCTCACCATTCAAGTTCTGGGATATTCCTGTCACCAATCCATTTTAGCATCGCCTTAAATTCTTGGGCTCCGATATTTCCTGCGACAGCATGCCACAATCCAATTACCTGTAGGCCGCAATCGACAAACCGCTTACTCAAGAGCAGCCTCAATGGGGCTACGCCAGAGAATGTGGTTTTGGGGTCAGTGTGTGAAAAAGCAGTCCCTCTTACCAGATCTGGATTTATGACCTTGCAGTGTAATTGGCTTCCCCCACGTTCTTGTGTCATGCAAGAATGGGAAACAATAGCTCCTGATCTGCTTTTCCTCCCTGCAGCACACCTGGTGCTGTAGCATATACAGAAATAATTCACTAGCCAGGCATAAAAAGCAACTCACCAGGTGGGGAATAGTTAAAACCCAGAGCTTTTAAAAGCCCGCTCCCCAGTCCAAATAGTATACTCGTCCAAGGCAAGCAAGCGGATTATTAAAGCCCTACTTATATAATATTATCTATTATGGGTATCGTGTCCCTCCTTCCTATTTATTGCTTTTTTAAAAGTAAGGAATCCCAGTGTGCCTCTGCAGTCAAAAAAGCACACATGATGCAAAGAATGAAGTAGAAAATCCAGAACGGGTTTGATTTTTTTAAATTCATATTGCCCTTCTCTAAACTGTGTCCAATTCTGCAATGCCCGTTTTGACATATAAGATGTAACCAATATTGCAGATGAGGCAAGGGCCCATAGATTTGGACCATGGCTTTATATTCCCCATCCCATCCGTTAGTAATGCTAATAACCCATTCGCTTTTGCAAACTGCAGGGGGCACACTGAGCCAAGGGTCTTCAAGGAGTTGCCCGCAAATGAGAAATACAGTCCCAAGCTGGCCTGGGAACTCTCACCTGCAACCACAAGAGAGAAGCCGGCTTGATCGTCACATACTTTGTCAACGTGCTGAATCTAAAGCCTTGCTCACATACCCAAAGCCACCATTTCTACAGAGGCTGCCATGAAAGAGATCGCTTGTAAGAAGATTTCATTCTCAAGCGTGAAAGGGTTTGGTTCTTAAATCTCGCAGCCGTAGAAAGAATATCCAGGTCTACAGGCTACGTCAGAGGTGGGGAACCTTTTCCCTTTAAAGGGGCACTTTAAACATTAAAACACACTCCGAGGGTCGCAAAGAAGTTGGAGGTGGGGCTGTGTAAAGGGTACACACAAGAAAAAGTCCCAATTGTGGCTCTATGCCCTGGACTTGTCCATTATCTTTGTGTTCATGCCCTTATTCCTGTTCCTTCACCCTAAACTCACTTTTTCAAGGCTTCGGGGTGGGGGGTAGAAACCGGATCCAGGTGCTGGATTCAGCAACTGGAAAGGGACCACATAAAAACCTGCCACAGGCTGCACTAGCCCGAGGTTTCCCCCATCTTTGGTCTAAACGTTTGATTTTGTAGTTCGTGAAAACACATGTCGAACCTACCTGGGAAAAAGCCAAGTTCAGGACAGTTTCCGAGGCTAAGTACTGTAGACGGTACTCCCGAGAAAGAGCCAGGGCCTGTAGCAGCACAGGGAGCGCTATGGTATGGCAGGAAGATCTCCAATACAGCTCCGCTATGGACAGGAGGACACTGGCCACAAGAGGGGAGAAAAAATACAGACAGGATTTTCAGTTTTTGCAAAAAAAATCTTAATATCCACAGAATCCCAGCCCCTCTGGGAAGCTACATAGGGCGTTCAGATGTTACGATAGCCTGCACTTCCATGCTTTGACCCTTGTGGAAATGAGGGCTATTATAATGCCGAAAACCACCGCCAAATGTTAGCCCGGGCTGTTCCCCCGACGGTGTTAACATGTAGTCCGGGAAATCCCCAACTCACAGCCAGGGCTTAGCGCCAACACCCGCTGAGGAATGGTTGCCCAACTGGGTGTAAAGCATGTCATCACGTGTGTTTGACCACTTGGCACGCCGTGTTCCGGGGTGGCACCGGGTGCCACGGCTGCCCATCAGCCGGGGGGGGGGTGGGTTGATGGGCGTGCACCTCCCCGCCCCGGCCACATATTTGCTGGGCAGCAAGGCCGAGTCCTGGCCGGAGTGTCAGCTCGCGCCATGGCCCGGAGTAGTTTGTGGTCATGGCGGCAGCCGTCACATCTGAAAACACCCATAGTTTTATCTTTTTAGTGGTACCTTTTTATTCTTAAAAAGCGATACCATGTGTGCAATCACCCGGATTTTTTTTTTCCTTAGGGAATGAGCCAGTTTCCTCCTTCCCCCCAGAAAATATCACGTATTATTGTAACAAGAAACAGCAACGATTGTGACAATGATAAGCGGAAACTATTTGTGAGTGTGTTTTTCTTGTAGTCTGTTTTCTTCATAGGAAGTTTCTCCTTTATGTTTGTCTATATATGTTCACTCAACATAGAAAAATAGGCATTTTTTAAAGAAGGAAATTGTGGTGGTAAAGCCCCCACAAGAAGGACTCACAAAGAGGTAGCACTTGCGGATTGTTTTGGTTTAAAAATGTTTTTGGACAAGATTTCAACTTGAAAATGTGTTGGGACTTTTTTTCTTTTTTTAAAAAACTCTAGGTTACTTAAAAAACAAACACAAACAAACAAACAAACAAACAATGCAATCTTATGTTTTATGAAGCAGAAAAACTAACTGAATTCTTTGATGAGGATGGAAGTTTTATGAATCTTTACTATAGGCCCCAAACTTGAACTTTGTTGTGTGCAAAGATGTGCCATCCCATTCCAAATTATTTGCTTAAAAGTAAGGTTACAGTCATCTAGTTTACTCAGCTGAGCAAGTGATGGTGTATTCAGATTGCCAAGGTTCAACTTCATATCAACCCTCAAGTTCTACATGTAAGGATAATCCAAGAATATTATAAACCTGGCTTCCTATGGAACGGGGGCTTATGAAATCCCTCTCTGGCCCTTTTCAAACGGGCTGCCAGAGGCGCGGGGAGGATGGGTAGAGGAGGCCACAGCAGGTGTGCGGCACGTGGACGGGCCGTTACACGGACGCCCACCCACCTCCACTCACAGAGGCACCTCTGTTTTCCCCAATGCCTCCATGCATGGGCGACGGGTGGAGGGTGGGAGCACGCACGCGCCCACCCACCGGCCCCTTCCTGCCCACGTTGTCACACACAGCGGCGAGGAAGGAGGGGCGTCCGTGTAAAAAGGGCCTCTGTCTCTGTCCATCGCTTTGAACCCCCAAGGGAATTTCAACCAAACTTGGCAGAGAGAATAAAAGCCCCAAAGGTAAAGCAGGAATACAGCTTCACAACAGGAGATGCACCTAGAAAGGAGATGCGACCCTTTTTCAATCCCCCCCCAAACCCCACCGATTTACACTGAGCATTAGTCCCTATTCATAATTTTGCTTCCTTCATGACAACGCCAACCAAATTTGGCAGAAGGGAACGGGGTCCAAAGATAAGCAAATGCTGTAACAACAGAGTTTCTAAAAATCAGCTTGAGCGGGATTCCTTTGATGCTCATTGTGGTTGTTTTGGTTTTTTCATAACTTAGTATCTTTGCTTCAATCCAAGCTCTAACACACTGAGGAATTGCCAAAGGGTTTTTTTTGGAGGACAGGGGTGTGTGGATGTGACCAGCAACGCGCAGTCCTCACAGGCTGCTTCCGCTACGGGAGTCATAGTGAACTACACACCGGGAGGGGCAGGGCTCCCTGAACAACAGAAACGGGGTTGCTGTAAAGGGAAGCACCAATTCTGGAACAGACAGCGCAGGGCTCTAGCCTCGACTCCCGGCAGCAGTACAAGAACCCCAAACCGCTCGGTCACTTCTCGTCTGACGGAAGAAGCCTCCTCAGCTCCCCTCTTCTATCAGAGATAAACTATTGTGCGGCTCCCTCTTGCAGACCCCCTCCAAGGGTGTGCACATCCATATGTGCTCAGAGAGGTGCGTGCCACTGCACCGGAGCTAGCTCCCTGTGTGAACGCTCCCGGCCACACACGCGGGTTGAGAATCATGGCCCAATGGCATGTCCTATGCGTGTGACCTTGGACCAGGGCCTGTGCATGATTCAGTTAACAAGTCAAACCTTCACACCGCACAAATCCCTAAGAAAGCAGGCTTCATCAGCAGAGCCCTTCCTGCATGGAACTACTTGTTCAAATGAAGCCCAATATTTTCTAGCCCAGCAACACACAGGTAATCTGCAGATTCGTGAAATCAGATCTTAGGACAGACTGTGGCTATTGATGCGAAATCAGTGCGCTGTGTCACTTTCCTATTCCACAGTAAGGCTCTGGAAATTGACTGTCCCATACCTAATCACCATCTCTGTGTTTTTTATCTTCTGGCAGTGGATCAACAACTTCTGCAAAAGTTTGTATGCTTCCGACATCTGATTCTGAGCTTTCAAGACGATGGCTTTCCTGAGAGAAACAAAAATGACTTATTTTAGATTCCGTGCTGTACTTTCTTGGTCAAGCAACAAAGCACAGTACCGGCATTACAGCTCCACGGCCTTTGACTTTCACTTAAGAGTTCCATTCTGTGGTGTAATGGCTAAGTGTGCAGTACTTAGACTGGGAGGTAGGGGGGGGACTCTCCCCTGGTTCAAGTCTTCCCTCAGCCAGAAACTCACTGGGTGACCTTGGGCCTGTCACAGATCTCACAACCTAACCTACCTCACAGGGTTGTTGTGAGGATTAAAAATTGTGTTATACGTAAAGCACTCCGAGTGCCATGGCAGGGGGGTGCTATACAGAAATAAAGATTCTTATTCTCTCACCCACTCAAGGTCAATGGGAGCTGAGCCATTGCCTTCAATCGTGCCAGGATTGCAGTTAATAATATTATTATTTATTATTATTATTAATTATTATTATTATTAAAAGCATTTAGTATCCCGCTCCTCAGGACGGCTCACAACAGTATACATTGACAATTAAAATCATAAAACTATAAAACATATTATACCCCCATCCCTCCCCCCCCCCCATCTCCCCCGCCAAACGCCTGGCGGAACAGCGAGGTCTTACAGCTTTTACGAAAGGAGGGAAGGTTCAGGGCCAGACGCAGCCCCCACTGGAAGGGAGTTCCACAGCCTTGGTACAGCCACCGAGAACGCCCTCCCCATCATTTAATAATGATGTCAATAAAAATGTTATATTGCCCCCCCCTCACCATCTAATGGTAATCAGAGCACTTCACATAAAATACAATAAAACAATATAAAATCCCTTTAAGAAAAATGTAAAAGGGGAAGGTAACGAGGGAGGACGAAGCACATTAACGGGAACCAGTAGCGGATCCTCTAAAAGCACCTGGAGAATAAATAAGTCTTCAGGTGCTTTTGAAAAGTGTAGAGGGAGGAACTGAGACTGACATCTGGAGGGAGTAAGTTCCACACTGAGGGGCCACCACAGCAAAGAACCAGGTACAATGATGGGATCCCCAAACAGCAGGTGGTTCCTGAATGCAGATAAGGTGAGGCTCCAGGAGGTCTCAAATATAGCCAGTTAGTTCTTATATAGTTCCACCCACCCATCCCAAAACAAGTATCATCATTCCCTCTGATCAGATAAGTGAGAGCCAGTGTGGCAGTAAGATAACACAACGAACACAGAATCGAGAGTTCTGAGTTCAAATCCTGAATTCTCTGGGTGGTCCTTGGGCAAGTCACAGTCTCCAGATATCAAAGATGTTGCAGATGGGGCACTGGCTGCCTTTGACCATTGAAAATTAGATGAATGTATTCTTGTAGATCGCCACTGGGCTGCCAGACAGGAGACTGCAGATTAGGAAACCGAGGTCGAGCGCCAATAACTTGCTCACAATATGAATTATAACTTTTATTTGCATCAACTCCCAGGCCCTGGGATAACCACTGTGAATATATACACGATTAAGTTACCTACAGCAGTTCAACAACAAGAAAACACTAAACTTTAGTTTGCCTGTAGTAGCATACACATTTCATGTCCTATCTACGGCAAGCATTTTAATTCTAGTTTTAATTAATCTATCCCTCCCCCCCCCACCCTGTAGGTCCATGGTTTTCTTACCTGTAGGCACCCTCTGTGCTATTAAGTGCGGAAATTCCTGCCACAAGAGAATCATCCACTTGATATTTGCCATCGTTCATGGCTCTGTCGAACTGTATTTTCTGATCAAACAGCATCCACAGCTAAAGACAGCATTGAGAAGTAAGTTGGAGAAGAAATGGCACACGTTCATTTTGCTGTCTAAAGTTAAAAACCAGATGACATTAACACAAGTGAGAGAGAGAGCGCGAGTGCTCAGCAGCCTTTTGCTACTGCAGGGGGAAGAGGAGAGAAGACGGCTGTGTGGCAGTTCTGGTGAAAGCATTCACAGGCTCAGAGCCAAATGCTGTGTTCGAGGCTGCTCTAGGGATTGGGCCCATTGTTATCACCTGGCTCTCCCTTTTCCAGACATCTATATAAGAAGCCCTTGGTAGCCTGGAGGCGGCGGCCTTCAGGTGGAGACGCATACGGGGCACTAGGCGCTATGCAGCAGTTGAGGGGCCTGTGAGTTACTTTATTGGCATTTTATTCCTTTTTATTTGGAGGGTTTGGAGGGTCTTAGAAATTGGCTCTTGGCGGCTGAGTTTTGGCACTGTCCTCAGTTTGTTGGGCTGCAAGTTCTGGTATGATTTTAACATGTTCTAACACAAGGGGACTGCTCTCTGAGCCTCTTCAATGGTTAGTGCAGGATTGCTCCTTGGCATCCCAGAGGAAACGTACTGATTATATAACTTAGCCAGTGATCCAAGATTCAACTGATTTGGAACTGGGCACCTCTCAGTCAAATGGACTCAAGGTTTTGATGGAAGAGCATCCCTCAGGACGTCCACTGTCAGCTCTGCAGGCTTCTACTGATGCTTCTACTGAAAGATCGCTAAATGATTCAGTCCTCTTGGTTAGCCAACTATCTGAAGTGAGTTCTCTCCAAGAACAAACTAGCTTTGATCTTAACAAGAAGGATAGCTTTCCTCCTCCTCGTGTTGCTAGCCAGTCTAATTCTTGTAACAGGCCTGCAGAGTCTAACGCAGCCCAATCTCATGCACCTCCTCCAGGCCGTTGTGATCATCGTTTGCTTATTGCAAATGTTATAGAGAACATAAGAAAGGATATTAGTGAAAGTAAGAATTCTTCTTTAATCATTATTATTTTTAAGTTATGTTAGGTGGTTTGTGGCAGGTTTGGCAAGATCTCAAAAATTCTACACATGACGACTCGTCAGGGTTAGTTAATTCTCAAGTTGGTAGTTCTTCAAGAAAGACTGCAACTCGCCCTGTTACAGGTATAGTTAGCATAACTGTTCTTGTGATCATATAATTAATGTAGGTAGGTCTAAAATGACTCCATTGACTTCTGATTTTTCTATCAGGAATGTGAATAATTGTCAGGTACAAAGTAAACAATATTCTGTCCTCGTGGGAAATGTTTTTAGCTCGTTTTCCTGTAAAGGGACTTCGGAGTGTGTGTGTGTGGATGGAAATATTAGCTTTTCAGAGTATTTTTTTAATGGAAATCTGTATCCCAGGCTTATTTGCAAAAATGTATATATAGGCTTTCAGATCATGCTGTATTTTATTCTCTACCTAGAGATCAGATTCTCAGGGCTGTATGGGTCTTTGCTCATGGCTCTAAGAGCCAGGTTGGAGGTTGAATTTAAAGACGATTGGGCTGGAATAGGAGAACATTACTTGGAATATTGTGATATCCTCTAGTGAAAATTGGGCAGGGAGTTTTGGTTTTGAAAGGTGCTTGTAATTTTACTGATAATCTGGATGTCAATATGTCTCCCTCTGTTTGGGTAGATTACCAAACAGTTTGCTAACTAAAAGTGATATTTTTTTTTAGTTTTTCTTCTTTTTCTATTGACTATTCTGCTTTGCTCCTGTGAACACACTTGTGCAGGATCAGATCGCCAGAGGTAGCTCTTTTAGTCACGGGTGTTTTCACTTGTTCTTACGGGAGAAAAGCAGAATAGCGCATTTCTACATGCGCTAATTCCCGTGATAATAGAGATGTGATTGACCTCGTGGAAGTCCTCCCCCAACCCTCCCAGTACCATACGTAAGTGCCCTTACTTAAGGATATAAGGAGCTGCCTAACTGAGTCAGAGCAATGGTCCATCTTAGCCCAGTATTGTCACAACCTGACACGGCAGCAGGGTTTCAAATCCGGCTCTCCAGGATCCCCGGCAGAGGCCTCCCCCAGGCGTGCTACCTGAGATCCTCCAGGATCCCCGGCAGAGGCCTCACCCAGGCGTGCTACCTGAGACCCTCCAGGATCCCCGGCAGAGGCCTCACCCAGGCGCGCTACCCGAGACCCTCCAGGATCCCC
>QEPC01002388.1:9308413-9325581 GCA_003113815.1 Sphenodon punctatus | reverse complement strand
GGGGGGGGGGGGGGGCAGAGAAAACTTCCACGAGGACAATCACGGCTGTATTCTCAGAGGAATTAGAGCATGTAGGAATGAGCTATTCTGCTTTTCTCCTGCGAGAACAATTGCGCATGTCCGGGTCCCCCAAAGTAGCTTTTACAATCATGGGCGTTCTTGCAGGAGAAAAGCAGGATAGGGCATTCCTATGTACGCTAATTCCTGGGAGAATACAGTTGTGATTGCCCTCATGGACGTTCTCCCTCTCCCAGGTAACACGAGGAAGTGGCCAAACTCTTCTCATTGGTGCCCGAGATTGAAAAGCTTTCTCCCGTTTTTAATTGTGACAGATTGCTAGTTTTTGTAACTTGAACACCCTGTATGAATTCACAGTCTCCTACTTTTGTCATGACTTACATCAAAAGTGGGGAACCATTTCCTTCCTAGGGGCCACTTTGAAAAATAGTACAAGCTCAAAGAGGTGTATGGATGTCGGGGGGGAGGGGGAAGAAATAGGAGGGGGGCTGAGGAAGAGGAGGGTCCAGATCATGGATCTGTCCTGTCCTTGTGTGCATGCCCTCCTCTGATTCCTCCCCGCTAAGCTCCGTCTTTTAGCGCTAGAAGGTAAGAACTAGATCTAGGGGACCACATCCAGGAAAGGAGCCAAATAAAAACTACCTGTGGGATGTATTTGGCCCCCTGGGCTTGAGGTTCTCCACCCCTGATTTACATTGAACCAAATTCTTATTTGCCATAAACCATCATTCATACAGATGAGGTATGACAGGAATCGGAATGCAAGGGATTTCTGATTGTGCTACAATATATTGATTATAGGGGGCTGGGTTTTTTAAAGAGGTTTTATATATATATATTTTACATGCTATAAAAACATATTAAAAACACTATAGCTGTTGTGGTGTAGTGGATTGTAAGCCCGCCGGGCCGGGACCCATCTCTGAAAAGCTGTGACTGTAAAGAACTGTGTCTGCCTTGTAGCGCTCTAGAAACGACCCGCAGTAGTGTAAGCCGCCAGGATTCTTAGGGCAACGGCTGGGTAAAAATAAATATTTGCATTAAAAAAAAAATAAAAAAAATATATAAAAGGCATGTATTGATTGGTGGAAGAAATTCCCCTTTTTGCTTGCAATATATTTATTTATTTACAACATTTATATCCTGCCTCTCCTGCCTAAGCAGCTCGAGGCAGCTTACAAAAATTAAAATATTTTAAAATATACATAATATATATAAAATACATAAAAGGGAGGCATAAAAGCAATAAAAACCCCATCCTCCCCACCCACCTCAACTCCTTTCACATAAGCTTGAGTTTACCTGTGCGTGCTGACTGTGGGGAGGGAACCTCTCCTTTAAATGCTTCAATATTTCAGAAGCTGCAACAAAGCAACCCTGTAAGAGATGAAGACCATTGTGATGAGCATAGACTAGTGAACCCACAGGACCTTCATGACTGATTAGAATATACTGAAGATTCACCCAGTTTTAAATGGCCTCCAGCAGGTTTTGCCCCTTCACACCAAAGGGAAAACACACACACACACACACACACACACACACACACACACACACACACACACACACACACACACACACACACACAGAGTGTAAAGTAACACCTCCTTTATTACATACGTGTCAGCTACCTTTATGCATTTCCCCTCACTGGATTCTGTAACAGGGCAGAGTCCCTGAAAGCTGCCGGCTCTTTAAGAGAGCGCGCTAGCGTCAGCAGAGGGCCTGCGCTATTATGGCTGCAGGCGCTGAATAGTAGAAGGGACAGCGCCTGACGGGAAGCAGCGGAGGGCTGGGCGTGGCCAAGTCAGTCCAGCCAGACTATAAAGCTGCAGGAGAGCTCGGCTGTTGCAGTTGGGTTGTGGCTGTGAGAGAGGCAGGAGCTAGAGTGGAGAGCTCTATCTCCAAGACAAGCCTGCCCAGAGGGTGCTGCCTGAGCTTGAAGTCGGCGTGTTGGGGTAGAGGGGAAGAGTGCCTGCCCCAGAAGTCATACAGTGTGTGTGTGTGTTTGGCCCAGAGAACACAGGCAGAGTCTCTGAACCAGAGGCACCTGGGCCTAGGAAGGGGAGTGTTGAGCAGCCAGGAGGCTTGCGAGAGAGACTATAGTGAGTCCAGGCAGAGAACGGGTGCCTGGCCTGATAAGAGACAGATGCTGTATATGGTGAAAGAGATGTAAATAAACGGTCGATGGAGTGGATTCCTGTGAAGTGAATGATTTGGGCCCTAATTCTGCAGGTGTTAAGGGTAAAAGGAAAAATTCAGGCTGATGGCAAAGATGCCCTAGCACAGGGCCACTTGGAAATGCTTTTCGACACAGCAACGCAAGAGTTAACCAGTCGATGAAAAAGGTCTAACTCTCTGGAAAAATACTATTTTTCCTAAGCAACTCCATACCCAGTAGAGAGCCAACCAAAAGGAGACCCCTCTGGTCAGTAGGGGAGCCCTCCGGTAAATGGTCAACCAAAAAGAGAACATTCCCGCTAACAGATAAGGTGTTAAGAACATGATCACTCGATTGACTGAAAATAAAATTGGAAAAAAATACCGAAAAATAGTCGATTGCTCGACTAACTGGAAATAAAGGATCAAATTGGTTGAGAAAAATTAAAGAGGGGAGGAAAATTGCTGACATCAACAAAGGGAAGGCCATGAACAGCAACAAAGTATAAAAACTGGAGGAAATGGACCCTTCTTTCGACACTCAACCCTCCCCTACTAACACCTTCCTGAGAAGACCAGATGCCAGGGTGCCCAGTTCTACCGAAAGAGGAACTGCTATTCTGGGTCTTGCTGCATCACATCGACGGGATGAGAAAAAGTGCTTTGCTACTTTGCATAGGCTGGGGTGGGAAATACTGCTTTGCTTTTCATAGATTAGACTGTGAGCTAATTTAGAGACAGGAAAATAAAGAAACGGTTATATGCCTAGCAGGTGGTCTTGTGAATGTTTGTGCACCTATATCTATAGAAACAAAGGAGGTACCATTGCTAAAATTTGGGGTGACAATTAAAATGATCCACACCCCCTAGGATGACTTGGGGTAACACAGGGTCTTACCACAAGGCACTGCTCCGGATTACTTGGTTTCGAACACAGCAGCGCTACCAGTGCTTTCACGTTAAATTAAAACTGCATGCAGTTCTTCTTATTAATATTATAAGCATTTGTATAGCGCCAACTGTGTACCTGGCGCTTTACAGAACAATAAGATAAACGCGATCCCTGCCTATGGCTCACAATCTAATAGACACGGAGGGGGGAAGACAAGGAGAGGGGACATAGGGAGAGACAAGGGATAAAAACATTCAAGCGGATGCGAAGTCTCAGGTGCACGTGCTTGGCTTGGTTGCGGTTAGGCAGGAGTCTGCGGGGAGGGCAGACAGTAAATATTGAAAGGAAAGTTTTAATAGGCGTTGGGGAAAGGCGGCGAGGAAGAGGTGGGTTTTGAGGAGGGATTTGAAGGTGCAGAGGGAGGGGGCAAGGCGGATGTGGGCAGGGAGGGAGTTCCAGGCATGGGGGGCAGCAAGGGAGAAGGGACGAAGGCGGTTAGGGGAGCAGGGGACACGAGGGGGAGTGAGGGAGGGAGCAGAAGAGGAGCGGAGAGTGCGTGCAGGAGTGTAATAAGGAGACTAGGGTGGAGAGGTAAGGGGGAGCCAGGTAGTAAAGGGATTTGTGAGTGAACACCACTCACCACTTCCCGCGTTCGGGAAGGGGGAGTCAGTGAAACGAGGAGAGGTGGTACATGGTTGAAGCGACGGGCTGAGTGGATGACCCTAGCAGCGGAGTTTTGGATGGAGATAAGGGAGGACAGGTGAGAGCGAAGGAGGCCAGTAAGGAGTAGGTTGCAGTAGGCAAGGCGAGAGATAACCATGGCGTGAACAAGGGTTTGGGCTGAGGAGACAGAGAGAAAGGGGCGAATCCGAGCAATGTTGTGGAGGGTGAAGCGACAGGACTTGGCAACAGAGTCGATGTAGGGTTTAAAGGAAAGATGAGTGTCGAAGACGAAGCCCAAGCTATGGGCTTGGGGAACGGGGCGGATGGTGACCCCATCAATAAGGATGGAGAGGGAAGAGGGAGAGGAAGGGTAGGGAGGAAAGATAAGGAGTTCAGTCTTAGCCATGTTGAGCTTGAGCTGACATTGGGACATCCAGGCGGAGATATCAAAGAAACAGTTGATGAAGCGAGTTTGGACAGAAGGGGAGAGAGAGGGGGTGGNAGAGAGACAGTTGATGAGGCAAGCTTGGACAGAAGGGGAGAGAGGGGGGGTGGAGAGATAGAGTTGAGTGTCGTCAGCGTAAAGGTGATATTGGAAGCCGTGGGAGGCGATGAGTTTGCCAAGGAACAGGGTGTAGATAGAGAAGAGGAGAGGGCCCAGGACAGAGCCTTGGGGAACCCCAACCGAGAGCGGGAGGGAGGAGGAGTTGAAATTGGGAAGACACACATTAAAGGAGTGGTCAGAGCGGTAGGAGGAGAACCATTCAAGGCCAGAGCCACAGAAGCCGAGGGAGCAAAGAGAGTCCAGTAGGAGTGAGCGGTTGATAGTGTCAAAGGCAGTGGAGAGGTCAAGGAGGACAAGAATGGAATAAAGGCGCTTAGATTTAGCGACAAGTAGATCATTGGTGATCTTGGCCAGGGCAGTTTCAGTAGAGTGAAGGGGGCGGAAGCCGGATTGGAGAGGGTCCAGGGAGGAGTTGGCAGAGAGGAGGTCCAGGCAGCGGGAGTAGACAACACGTTCCAGAAGCATAGAGGCGAAGGGTAGGAGGGAGACTGGCCAGTAACTAGAGGGGTCAGAGGGTGGACTTTTTGAGGATGGGAGAGACAGTGGCATGAAGGCAATGGGGAAGGAGCCAGTGGAGAGGGAGAGATTAATAACATGTAAAAGAGGGGGGCGACAGTGGGAGCAACAGAGGTCAGGAGGCTGGAGGGGATCGGGTCGAGGGCAGGTGGAGGGGTTGGAGGAAGAGAGCAAAGAGGAGATTTCCTCCGGGGAGGCAGGAGGGAAGGAGGAGAGGAGAGAGGGGGCGGTGAGGGAGCGGGGAGAGGAGACAGGTGGCTTTGATTTAAAAAAAGAGGGGGGAAAAGAATCTCAGCCGTGTTAAGTGCTTGAGCTACTACCTGTCAATCTCTGCTTCCTTCCCCAGAGTTCATTCTTTCAGTGCCTGGGGGTAGAAATTGGGTCCAGGGACCAGATCCAGGCACTGGAAAGGGGCCCAAACAAAACTAGCCCTGGGCAGCGTTTGGCTCCCACATGGGAAGTTCCCCACCCCCGCCTTACAGGCAGTGGCCCCGTGTTCACTCGGTTTCCCCCGCTGGCAGTAACGGGAAAACAAAGCAAACACAGGTCCCCGCTTATGGGTTAGAGACCATCCTAAGTCCCTCCCCTGACGGTACAAGAGACTATAGACACAGTATATTCTATTCTTCAGCCTGGCATCAAGTGGCCCAAGGTAACGATCGTTTGCGGGTATAGTTTACATCCCAATAGAATTCAGCATTAGGAAGCCACTTCTCCCTCTGATATTCTGGTCCAATTTGAGACCAGATTCTTCATCTTCATCCTAGCTGGCATCTCTGCTCAAAGACTGCCATCCATTGACGGAGCCTGTCGTCCTGTCAATCAGGCCTTTGCCGAGGTGGACGCTAAGGAGCAGGGCTGGTTTCGCTTCTCCTCGTACTGACCATCCATCTCATTTAAAAGCAGCAAGGAAGGAATCAATACCATCAAAATACATATTTATTTTTAAAGTTGGCCACATACTTCTGAGCTTCTCCCCATGCGGAAGGGAGGAGGGGGAAGCCCCAAATCCAGTAAGCTGGGGGGGGGGGGGCTTGTGTAAAATGATGGTATGAGATCACTCCTAAGATAAGAATATTTAGCAGACAAAACACTGATTCACCCATCAGAAAAACCCCCCCAAAGATGTTACTATCAATTTTGGATGCTCAAACGCCCTCGCCTGCTGCTATTACTGGTTATTATTTCTGTTAGGTGTCGTTATTTTTATATTAACTAATATAAAAAACACCAACAAACTTTATTAAAAATGTAATTAAAAAAATGTTTAATTTCATAAATTTGATTGATTAAATAAATTAATAAATTAAAATAAATAATTTGGTATTGGTTATCATTACCCTGTTAAGATTTCTAATGATTTCTGTCTTCCATGGGCCCCACATGTTGGCGACTCCTTCCTAAGTCACCGGGGCCCCTCCATGGGCCGTGGTTCCTGCGCTGGGAGGCGCCGTTGGTCTATATTTGAGTCCAGTGTTTCTTACACTTATGTCATCATTTCAAGTTTATTCATGGCCCAGGTCCGCACTTGCAGCCTTGCTGCAGGGTTCCCTTGGAACGGTTTCTTATATGGAGGCTTAAGACGTTAGGATTTATCATGTTCTTGTTAGGCTGGTTGATTCTATTAAGTGTCTTCTAAAAACGGGAAGGGTAGACAGACGTTTTATGAATTAAAGTATTCTTTTCTTTTCTCTATTTTACGCCCAAATTGCTTGAGGGATGGGAGGGGAGCTCTCTATTTCTTTCATCTCCCATGAGTAGGTCAGACAGAGAACAAGAGAGGATCGGTAGAAGTCAGCATTTGTCCCAGATCATACAGGGGTTTGTTCAACAAAGTAGGATCCTCACCTGCTCTGCGTGCAGCTCAGCCAGGTGACACAGCACCACAGCAAAGGATTCCGTGTTATTCTGCTGGACGCCCACATTGACGGCCTCCAGACTGTTCATACTCAGCAGCATCTGGGCTTGTTGAAGCGCCATTGTGCTACAGCAAGAGAGAGAAGCCTTTTACTTGCATGCAACAAAATGTCAGGCGTTTCCGAGATTTCTCCCGAGTCACTCCCAACAGACACAGGCTGCTTCCCTGCTTCTCCACCTTTGCAGTTCCCTGGGTTTTTTTCTTGTAAGCAATCGCTATATGTCATTATTGTTCCATTCAATAGAGCCCTTGTGCATAAGGTACCAACCTAGCTATAAACTTAGTGGTGTTTCTATGGGATGATGCCCTGTGTATCCTGCAAATACAGCTCCCCACAATTTTTACAACCAGGAAACCCAAATTCTGTCAGCAGAGTTAATTATACAAACTAATTACAAATTACTACCCATTATGCAAATTTGGGGTGCAAATTTCCCAGCATGCCACCCTCCATTTTGAACATTTTGTGTATTAAAAAAGCCACACAAAATGCCGCATTAACCTATCAGCAGGGGAAATCGCTTTTCTCTCCCCTGACTGGCCACTCTTTTCAGTAGTTGTGGCACAGAATCCCATAGCTCTGGAAACTATACCATCAGCTAACAGTGCCAGAACTCTATTGGTTAACTCACAGTGTTGGTATCTCATTGGCTGGCTCATACTACTCCCCACACTCAGGCTGGAATTCTACGCTGCCAGAGACAGTTTCTGTAACAATTTGGCCAAATGCAGAATTCAGCAAAAACAGCTGCGAGTGCACTAGTATAGAATTAGCAGGGGCCTTGGTTCCAGATGGGTACAGAATGGATATTAAATTTCTGCTTTAATTATAGTTGTGATCAGGAGAAAGAACCCCCCTCCAAGGGAAGGGGAAGCTTTACTTTAATGAGATATGCGGGAAAGAAGCTCACCCCCTTCATATCTGCTATATAGTCTGTACTGTGAGCGTCAACACATCAAGATGGTGCATACGCCTGTTGCATTTGTATGCTCGACTGCAGAGACGTTGCCATCTTGCAGCAAGTGCTTACAGTTTATGCAAAAGACACGCTAGGAAGTTTGTGCTTGGGAAATACCTGCGCCCATATAAACTCCAGACAGCTGTCTTCTGTGCTATGCTGATGTCGATCAGCTCCGACAAGCTGTGCTTCCAGTGCAACAGATCAGAGTTTTTCAAGGCATCCATTAGCTTGTTGGCCGTCTTGCCTGCAAAAGCTCTTTGCTGAACCAAGGACTGTATTCCCAGGGAAGCTAAATACTAGAAGGGGAAAAAACAAAACAAAAAAACCCCAAACATTGATAAAAAAACAAAAGCATACAAAAAAAACCAGCACGTTTAAGCCAGGGCCTCAAACCAAACGCAGGTCCGCAATTCATGGATTTCCCAGAGATTCTCGCTCCCCGTGCAGAATCTCCTGCCCTGCTTCTCCCAGCACAGAATTTTCAGCCTGCCCTGGGGGGACGCGGGGCAGGAGATTCCACAGGGGGAGGGGGATGAAGAAACCCTTGGGGCTTTGCTTCCCCTCCCCCAGACTACATCGGGTGGGAGGGGCTACCAGGGCTCACCTCTCACCACCACCACCCCCCATCCTTCACAGCGCACTCCCCATCTGGCTCCTCCTAGCCACTTCCTGGCCCCTCCCAATGGGGCCTCCTAGAGTGACACTGCCAGATGACGTCATCCGACTGTGTCACTCTAGGAGGTCCCATTGGGAGGGGCCAGGAAGTGGCTAGGAGGAGCCGGATTGGAGGGGGGGAGGGGAGAGCACGCTGAATGAAGCTGCTGCTGCCGCCACTGCCGCTAGGTCTATTTGCCAGGCTCTGGAGGGTGGGGGAGCGAGGTGAGCCCTGGCGACCCTCCACCCCACCCAATGCAGCCGGAGGGGGCGGGGAGGGAAGCCAGCCCTGTGCTGCACCTGGGAGGCTGGGAAGCCCAGCATGGTGAGGCGCAGAATCGGGCTCCAAGCCACCTAGACTCCCGTGGAATTTTTTTTAAATTCCACAGGAGAATTGGGGCAAACTAGAAAGACACCCTTCCTAAGATACAAGACTCAATTTGAGACAGATGACAAAGTACAACCTTTGTAAGAACCTTTTTGTTTGGCCAGGTGTTCAGTGGGCTGGGATAGGGTTAGGTGGAGGGTTTAGGGAGAAGGTTGGTGGGTGGGCTTACGGGATTTTTATTGCCTTTATATATGTTTCATATGTTTATATATTTTTATTTTTGTAAGCCGTCCTGAGCCTTTGACAGAAGGGCTAGGTCAAAATTGAATCAAATAAAAAGAAAATAACTACAGGGGTTTTTTCCTATATTTTATTTATTCTGCTTTATAGAGCGACCCTTCCCCAAAGGCTCAGGATGAGTAACAAAGCGTATATAAACAACATGGATAAAATAAAACAAATTTAAGATCCAAACTGTATACTAAAATTTACATTTTCAAACAGCATCCCAGGCCCGATCCTCGCCTGCCAACGCCTGGCCAAATAGATCTTGCACGGCTTCTGGAAAACGAACAGGCCGTGGTGAACCTCCAGGGGAGGGGAGTTCCAAAGCCGTGGAGCAGCGGCTGCGAACACCTGCGCTATACGGACTTGGTGTAAGCAACGGAACTTGCAAGAGTCCGCCCCTAGCTCACCTTGGGGATCACAATGGATCACGGGGGAGAAAGCAGACTTTTAGATAGGCAGGGCCCAAGCCATTTAGGGCTTTATACGGTCAAACCCAGCACCTTGAATCGCGCCCAGAGCGGTACTGGAAGCTAGTGAAGACTCTGGTTACACACACACCATACAGTGCTAACACGTTGCTTTGCCACTCACCCCATCCCATACTCCCAAAAGGTGAGAGACAGGGAAAGATTTTGAATTTGTGCAATGGCAACATATTCACACAAACATCCCAGCCCAAATGTAACATCTGCAGCCCCTGGCACTTCCCCCGTTATACAGGCAGCTTTTCCTTTCTTTCCTGCTTCACATCCTTCGTTTCATCCGTGCCCAGTCCCACCCAGGCACCATCCCTTCTCCTCTATTCATCTGTGCCAACCCACCGGGTCTCACAAACCAGCCCTCTACCCACACGGAGGGAGGCCTACTCTCTGGCTGCGTTGCCTCCCCCAGGGTCAGCGACTTCCAGGTCTGGGACTTTCACCCAAGAGCTGGGACAAGAGAGGGGTGAGAGAGAGAGTTAATGTTCCCTACGGACAGAGAGGGAAGGCCCGTCCTAGCAAAGCTGGATGCAGGGGTAGCCCTCGACCCATATGGAACATCTAGAGTTTAAGACAGTGGGTAAAAACAGCTGCGTGGGTGGCACAGCAGCTCCCCGACCCAGGAATCCTCAGCTGACACGGCCTGGGTTGGGGAACCAAACAAATGCGCCCGCAGCCAGAGAGGAATCCCACTGCCCGCACCCCCTAGGGAGGGTGGGGAGCTAAGCAAACATATGGGCGGGCGGCCCCGTCTGCCCCCAGCCCCAAGGCGGGGATGGCGGGGATGAACACACGCGCTAGCCCGCGTGAACGGCCCTTAGCCCAGGCTGCATCTTCAGAGATTTTCCCGAGGACGCAGCTGAGGCTAGCCACCTACCCACCCTGGGGCAAGTGCGTAAACAGATGTGCGGGCCACCGTCGCATCTGTCTTTACCCAAAGCACGAGGAAGAGCACGAGAGAGCCCCCTCACTTCCAGCATACTAAGGTACTGACTGAAAAACTGAGTGGGGACAGGACAGGAAACACCCACTTGGTAGGACAATGTAGGACCCCACCCCACCCCACCCCCAGGCCTGAAGAACAGGACGGAGGGCAAGCAATAGATTTTAATGACAGAAAGATTTGGGGAAAGTTTACAGAACCACTGATCTTACAATATTAGTGCTACAACAACATCTCTTCCTCCCCACGCACGCATGCTGAGGCCTGGTCCTACAGTAGTAAATTTAAGGGTGGGGGAGATGTACCGGCAGGCCAAAGTGCACAGCCTTGTTCACCGAATGCTCCAACAAGATGCAGCGATCAGATCTCTTCTGCTCCAGGATGTACAGCCAGCTCTGGAAAGGAATGAAAAACATTGCTGTAAAGACATGGCGCTTAGCATCATATAAACTATCTTTGTGTTGCTATAAGGGGTATAAAATTTCATCTCAAATGCAAACCACCTTTTAGAAATAAGACAACATGCAGATGCATTAAGAGCAGCCACAGCAAAAGAGATCAATGGTCCTTCTAGTCTGGAATCCTGACCTGACAGCAGTCAATTGCCAGCTGCTTCCCAGAAAAAAGTATAAAAACTCTATTATGAGAATAATTGTGTGAGACTCAGGAGGATTTTTGTTTTTCCGTGTAACCGTCACTTTTTCATTGTTCTGTTACGAGAAGCTTCTCCTCTCCCTGGCCCATTTAAGCAGATTCCCTTTTAAAGATAGAAGATAAATCTCCACTAAATTTCAAACGACAATATGTATTCTAGTTTCCCTTGCCAAGACTGACTATGTTTTTTATAAACTAAACAGTCAGGGATTAGACAGTCGCCTCTCCTCACCCTGCTCCCAAACACCTTTTTTAATGGCTTTTAGATTAGAGAGAGAGAGAAATAAAATCAGTCTTATTCTGATAAACATGAAAAGGATTGGGGGGGGGGGGGGGAAATCCCCAAAAGAAGAATCAAATCTTAACAGCCAGTCCCAATAGTGAGAATCACATGGCAAATCCTTGCTTTATTTCTACCCCCTTTGGAAAAAAAGGATTTATACTTGTTACCGATGCAGTGGAGGGTCATTAGAGAAAATAGTTTAAACAGCATATTGAACAAGAGGATGAAGACTAAACTACCAATGCATTGTGGAGTGTTTTAAGTATAGGACTTATTAAAACCTAGGCGTCGCAGAGCTAAAATTCAATAACTCTTTGGAGATTACTGTTGCCAAGAAAGTTCATCCAGATTTACTGCTTATGGTTGAAATTGCCAAACTCAACCTTTCATGGAGCAATGGCTTTTAACCACTGCCCATCTGCAGCAAAAGCATCAAACACATTGAGGAAAAGGAAAGGCAGATGGCTAAGACAAAGGCAATTTATCCCCCTTTAAGCATGGTTATCTTACCAAACAGTGCTGCAAGCAAACATGATCGTTGGACTCCTGTGCGATCCTAATGGCTTCCTGCAGGGCGAGCTCCGCCTGCTGACTATAAGAAAACCGAACAGTTGGGCACATCAGAGCGACGGTATCAGTTATACAGTGCTTTCAGCGTGGGGTCCTTATCTAGCTCACCTCAACAATCCCTCTGGGAAGCAGGCCGTTATTATTCCCATTTTACAGGTGGGAAACTGAAGCTGAGAGAGCGTGGCTTGCCCAAGGCCACCCAGGGAGCTCATGTCTAAGGGTGTTAACACACAGAAAGGGAGACAGCTGTAACCTGTGTATGATTAGTGGCATCCCCGTGCCGCTGCCACCTCCGTAGACAGTATTGGGAGCCCTTCAAATGGGCAGCTCCCTGTCCACAGTCCATGGGCTTGCACCAGCTGCCCCAGATTATTCTAGCACACTCCCTTCTCTCGCACAGGGGCCACCTGACAGATGCTCCAGCGATCTCGCTGTCCACGCTCTTATTTATTCTCTTAACTTATTTATTTTCCAGATGCTATTAGGATCTCCTGCTGGTTCCCCTAAGCGTGCTTTCTCCTCCCCTTTAAATGTTTGTGTGTTTTTTTAAAGATGGATTTCTATTTTAAATTGATTTCATCTTGCTCTATATTTGCTCCATGCTGTAAAGTGCTCCAAGCACTGCGTGGCAGAGGGCGCTAGAGAAATAAAAATATTATTTTCATTACGGCGTAGCCCACTGCAAACGGCTGCGTTAACACAAAGAACAGGCAGAAGGTTGTTCTAAGAGGGTTCTATGCAAAGTCTCTCTGTGTTGCCTACTTTTCTTTTCCTTAGCAGTAAAAGGACTTGATGAAAGTTCACTATTAGGCTCAACCGGGCAGCGAGTTAAACCGTCGAAGCTTACTAGTGGCCGAAGCGACAGTGCAGCGCAGCTAGATTAAGGGCAGCATATCTCAAGCTCCGTCCATAACCTTCATCGCCGTTGCTTTTGCTTTCTGCGCCGGTGAGGATCAAACGGTCAAAATAATGAAGGAGGCTGTGCGTTGAGCTGAAGACATCCTGGACCCTGAGGCTATTTAAGTAACTTAAATAATGCTGAAATTGAAAACGAGATCAGACTTAATTACAAGGAAACTGTCAAGACACAGGTTAGATTTAGTTTGCCTCTCTTTGCAAACATGCTCTCACACACAGGAATGGGACTGAGACATTCTGCAAAGTGGGAGGCTTTTGGCCAGAAACATTAACACAAGCAGCCCGGTATCTTGGAGATAAAGGTGATCACATTTTCCCTGCTTGTCAAGGGACCCTGCTCAAAATGGAAACAGGGAAGAGTCCTGCTCATCACAGCTGATTTTCCCCAACTTCTCCCAACAGTAGTTCCAAGGAAGGAAAACATGCTTGATCCTGCAGCCCTTACCCATGGGCCGCCCCGCTCATTGTAATGGATCTGCTAATGTGATTAAAGGTTGCAGGATCAGGTCTAAAGCATGTGACATTGGGTCAGAATCGAGGTTACTCTTTCAGATGCTTTTGGCTTTCAGGGTTCAGACCGCTCTTAAGAACTGAAAGTGAAATTAAAGCTATCAGTGCCCGATCCTCCATCTAGTACTGATCGGTCTCTTATGTTTATGAATAAGAACTTAAGAAGTGTCGTACTAGGTCAAACCAATGGTCCATCCAGCCCAGTATCCTGTCTCCGACAATGGCTGCTTCCGTTGTTTCAGAGAAGCACACAACAGGGCATAATGGACTGACCCATTCCCTGCTGTTCATGTCCAGTTTCCAACAGTCAGAGTTCTCATCTCGACATACTTGACTAGCAACCATTTACGGCCCTATCTTCTAAGAACTTATCCAGGGCTTTTTCAGAAGAGAAAAGTTTCAAGCACAGTTAATCAAGTGAACTCCTGTGTAACTAGCAGTCCCACCAAAGCCAATGGGTTTACTTGTCTAATTAAAGTTAGGCACGCGTAGCTCTCACAAAAGAGAGGCCTCTACGGCTTCAGAAAGGAACTTGTTCTGAAAACTTTACCTTACATGTGAAATAGTGATCTACTTTAAAATAAGCAACACAAAATTGCTTTTGTTTTAGAACTAAGAAGAAATTGACCTGTGACGGATCGAGGTTTTTGAAGGGAGGTGGGGCAACCAGCAAAGACGAAAGGCACTTACTGCTTCAGCAAAATCCGGGTTAAATTTCAACAAGTTGTTCAGTTCCTTTTGTAAAGAGGCTGGAGTCAGAGCTTTTGTCTCATCATTCTTTAATAAAGAAGCCTAGAAAAAAAAATTAAACTTGTCACCAGGAAACTAGGAACAGAGACGTTCAAAAGACATATAGCTACAGTAACAATGAAGGTTTCGTAAAAGTTTATTTATTTATACTAAACATTTTAATCCGCTCCCTCCTGCACAACAGCAGCTTGAGGGGGGGGGGGGGGGGCATACAGCACAATCATAAAATCACAATAATAAAAATCATCTACAACACTACAATCATAAACATATAAAAACGGACATAGCGGGTACGGTAGCAATAAAACCCTCCCTCCCTCCCCACCCAGCCCCTCCCCGAAGGCCCGGCGGAACAACCGGGTCTTGCAACATTCACGGAAAGAGGGGAGGTTTGGGGACAGACGGGCCTCTAGCGGGAGGGAGTTCCACAGCCGAGGTGCGGCCACTGAGAATGCCCTTTCTGCCGTCGCCACCCGGGGGACTTCGAGTCAGGCGTCCCCGGCCGACCGCAAGGGCCGTGAAAAGACCCGAGGTCTGAGGCGGTCTGGCAGGTAAACAGGAGCCAAGCCGTTTAGGGCTTTAGAGCACCTTGAAGACAATAGGCAGCCAGTGCAGAGTCTGGCGCACAGGTGTAACGTGCTCACGGCGGCCCGTCTCTGTTAGGAGGCAGGCCGCCGCATTCTGCACCAGCTGCAGCCTCCGGACCGTCGCCAAGGGCAGCCCCGCGTACAGTGCGTTGCATAGTCCAGCCGAGAGGTAACGAAAGCGTGGACGATGGTGGCCGGATCGGAGCCCGAGACATACATGTAGGTGGCGAAATGCTCCCTTCGCCACAGCCTCCACCTGACAATCCAGGCAACGCTGTGGGTCGAGCAGCAACCCCAGACTACGAACCGGGGCGGCCAGAGGGGGGCAGACCCCGCCAATGACGGGCGCCACCACCCCCTCAGCCCACCCCACCCAACATCACCTCCGTCTTGTCGGGATTCATGTTATGGGCAGAATGAGGTCGGTCACTGATAATGCAGAAACATGACAAGTGCATAGATAGAAAGACTACGCCCACTTAAAACTAAAACTGAAAAACCTGTTTAAATATCGCAGAAGTTATTTCTGAAGGACCCGTCTCAGTCTAGAATTTCTACAGAAGTTTAACTGGGATAATGCTCAGAAGGGTCAATTAAACAAAAACAACACAAAAAAACAAAACAAAAAGTTTATTATTATTATTATTATTATTATTATTTCTATACTGCCCCCTGCCAAAGTGACGCTTAAGAGTCCTTTACAACAATAATAAAACAATATGCAGTTCCTGTGACTTGCAAAAGCGGTTTCTCCGCCCACGCATGCCCAGCTCATACGAACAGCGGCAGCCAGTCATATCAGCGGAGCGGTTCGCCGTTCAGAGGCACCGTGGGCGGAGGAACTGGCCGGGGCTCCCCAGTGCTGGCCAGCCTGGCATGCTTCCCGCTCCCCCATGGTCTGTGGCAGGTGGAGTGTGTGGGGGCCGCCCATTAGAATCCCTCCCCGCGCACTCCCCCTGAGTGGGCGCTCTGTGTTTCCGTGTCCGCTGAGTCGAACAGCCACGCACGCAGCCCTGCCGTGCTCGTTTAAAAATGGACCAACACGGACATCTGGAGGGAGCGAGTTCCACACTGAGGGGCGTGCCGCAGCAAAGGCCCCAACGTCTGCTGACTTAAGGCATGATGGCAGGATCCCCAAACCGCAGGTGGCTTCTGAGCGCAGATAGTTTGGGAAAAGGGTTAACGAATGGAAAGCTCAAGAAATATATAGTTCTTAAATTAAAGCAAGTCAACAAATAATTTCATTTCCCTGAATGAACTGGTTTGATCTTTGTTAGGCATTGTGTTATATATAGTCTGCCAGCAGAGGGCTCCCTGATCTCCACAAACAGGTGACAAGATTCAGAATTCCAACACGTATTATTTATTTATTATTATTATTATTATTATTAGCAAGCATTTATATAGCGCCAGCAATTATTTCATGCTTCGACATGATTTTATTATATTGTGTGCTGCGAGTGTTCGGTTTCCGTGAACATTTTTGAATTATTTTACTAACACGATTAACTGACGGAACAAGTTTTGCAGAATTCTATGGAAAGCAAATCTGAAACTCTATCGAATAAGGCTTTGGCTACAAGTGCTATAATTTGTCCCTTGAATTAATGAGCAAATCTAACGACATAAGCCAGTGTGAATTTCAAGCACTCAAAGCAAACTGCTCAGAAAACAAGGCACAGTCTGAAATGGTTTGGAAAAATCATTTCTAATAAATCAGAGAAAGTAACAATGGTTTCTTTGTTTTTTTTAAGCTGTGAGAGGTAGAGTCTGTCAAGTTGTGTCAATAGATTTCGTCCAGCTAGAGAAACACACCTGTTGAGAGAGAAAATATTCTGCTTTCTTCTGTGAAAGAGGCCCACTGCAAGATATTTCTTCTTCCCTATTAAAAAGAATGATTAGAAACAGCTTACAGCATGACTGTACAGAAAGCTACATTCACAGCAGAACCACAAAAGTACATTTTATCAGAGGCTTCATATGCATGAACAGCAGGGGCAAGGAATCTCAGGTCCAGGGGCCAAATGTGGCCCTCAGCAACTTTTTACGTGGCCCCGTTCCAGTTCTTTCCTCCAACCACTGAAATACGAAGCTCAGGGTAAGGGAACAAAGAGGACATGTACACAAAGTCAGGGGACAGATCTATGACACAAACCCATGAGCTGGACCTTCATTTTCTACTAATCAGCATGCATGCTCGTCCCATTCATTTCACCGAAACCCACATGCGCATTCACTGCTAGTGTGTCCGTTATCGACCAGAGAATCATGCTGTTGAGATTATTTTTTATGTTTAATCATTTGTTTTCATGGCACTGAAATCTCATTGTTAGTGTCTTGGCTTCCCACCTCCATTTTTCAGTTAAAAAGCATTTACAAAATCAATTGTGCTAAAGTTGGGGAGAGAAGATGGAAGGGTCGTCTTATATGGTGGCACTTAATTGAAAGTAAAATACTGCGGACTTCTAAAGCCCTTTTTAAAAATGGACTGCGGCGGGGGGGGGGGGGGG
>QEPC01002388.1:9293197-9305960 GCA_003113815.1 Sphenodon punctatus | reverse complement strand
GGGGGGGGGGAGAGGGAAGGTTCAGGCAGAGACAGGGGCAGGGGTGTACTTATCATCTGGAGGTGTCCCGACCACTTCCCGGGGCTTCGGTTTAAAAGAAAAGGGGGGGGGGGAACACAGCTGGAGCATGCTCAGAGCACTGCTTGGCTCTGCATGCCTTTTTCAAAGATGGAGCCTGCAGGGCCGAGTAGCTCTTCTGCCATTTCTGAAAAGGGCACACAGAGCCAAGCAACACTCTGAGCATGCTCCAGTTGTGTGTGTGTGTGTGGGGGGGGGGGTTTCTTTTTAACTGAAGACCCTGGAAGGGGCCCAGAGTGGCATGGAGCACCGCGGAGGGGTCAGGACCCACCCACCCCGCCCCCCGGATGTTAAGTACACCTCTGTCCCCGGTCAAACCTTCCCTTCCCCCCCCAGGCAGGGATGCTGGGCAGGGGCCAGACGTACTCAGGGGGCTTGTCTTTGCCCCCTGCTCATCTCCAGCCCCCGTGTCGCCCCCCCACCTGCCACCCCTGCCCCCCTCGAATTCTCACCAGCACTCGACAAGAGGAGGAGGGTTTCTCGGCTTGGCACGAGACAGGAACACACACACCCCCTTCTCGTTGAGAACTGGTGAGACAATCGAGCCAAGTTTCAGCCCTAATCCTTAACTATAACGAAAACGACTTTACAGAACCATTCAATCACCTTAGAGGTACGTCAAGTTCTTCTTTTTCCATTTTCCCTTCGAGTTCCTCAGTATTTGTAAGCTCCATCTCAGTCTCATCAACTCCAGGTTTCTTCTCATCGCTCTGGAAATACTGCTGGAGGGCAGTGTAAAGTTTGTAGACTTGACTGAAAGAGAGTTTGTTGTATGCCAAGATCATGTGGCGCAGAAATAAGCCTACAGGGGGAAATATTTGATTCTGTTTAAGAGAGGAACAACAGACAGCTGTGTCACATAGCAATTTTAAGGCAAGGCCTGGAAGTCAGGACTCCTCTGTTCAACTCCTGGCTCTGTCTGTGTAAACATTTAAACTTCGCATCTCAGTCTGGTATAAGAATTATTTCCCTGCCTCGCAGGTGTAGCCTGAAGTTTACTTCAGGGTCCAATCTCTCAAATCCCCCGTTCATGAATTCTCCTCACCAAAACACACACAATTTTGGATACCCAGAAGTTTACCTCTACACGTTGCACATATAAAACTCAAAACAGGATGTTTAACAGAACAAGAGTTAAACTTTGAGTTTTGACTTGCAGATAAGAAGGTGGTCTTTCAAGGCATCTGTTTTTGGAACTCCTACTAAGACCAATGGGAAACTCTTGTGAGGTTACAAAATGATCATGAACATTTCAGGATGGAGGCATAACTTTGTATGCAGTTTTATTAGAAGATCAAACAGGAAGAATCTGTTCTAGTAAAGCCATCGGAAATTGTCTCCAACAAAATAAAGGTTAATGATTTCATCCTCTGGGCAGATAACATCAGACAGCACTATTGCAAGTCTCACTAAAGAGACTGACACTTGTGCCAGTACTATCTGCCTGGGGATCACTCTGAAAGCAAAAAATGAAAATCTGTCTTCTAAACCAATTTCCACATCTGGATAACAGAATATAAACTGCACACCTACTACACATGTTTTGTGAACTTCTGGTTCTGTCCCAGTAAATGAATCTGAAAGGTCATCAAAGAACTGCTCCATATCTTTTAATTCCCCTTCTGCCATCAGTTTTATCCTAAATGGGAAAACAAGGTTCAGAAAAAGTTTTCTTCAAGTGTCATGTTCTGTGATAACTTAACCAAAATAAATCTAAGTGAAAAACTCTCCCCTAAGCTCAGCAGTTGGGAGAATAGGACACAGAAAGAAAGAAAACAAACCATAACCAGAAGGGTAGTATTTCAACATTGTGAAACATCTGGAAGGCGTATCCTGGCATTGTAACAAACTAAAAGTATGCACATCAAGAAACACAATGTACACCCTTTGTTTACAAGGAAATGCATTCTCTAAACTGCCAAACTTCAAAAAGGGCCTCTTAAAGGAAAACTAGATGGACCCTACACTGAAGAAAATAAACATCCAAATTGTAAGCTACTATTTTTATAATTGTCCATGGACCACAATCTTTTTTTTTTTTTTCTACCTGCCCAAGATTAATGTACTGCAATCTGCATAGAAGTAGATACCAGCCTAACATTGGGTAGTTTCAGACGTTACGAAAACGCCTTTCACCACAGTGAACCCCAGTGGATTCTCTGAGAGAGAGATCCCGGTCCCGTGGCGGGCCTCTGGGCCCGTCACGTCTAAGAATACCCTTTGCTTCCATGCACAGTATCATTTAGATTAACGCAACCACACAAGAATTTGAGCACCTGCATATCACATTTGAAGAAGTATCTGGGCTGCCTGTGGCAGGAAGAGCGGATGATACATTTTGTTAAATAAATAATTATTATTATAATAAGCATTTGTATAGCGCCAGCAGTGTACCTGGCGCTTTACAGAGCAATAAGAAAAATGCAGTCCCTGCCTATAGCTTACAATCTAATAGACACGGAGGGGGGAGACAAGGAGAGGGGACATAGGGAGAGAAGAAAGAAAGGAATAAGAACCATAGAGAATAAATTAGAAAATAAAGTTTCATCTAATCTTAACATGTCTAAAGCTGTTATGAATGGGTTTTAGTATTTTTATTTTTAAAACAGGCCATTTATTTGTTTCACCAGCATCCTTGACAGACTAATTATCCTGACATGTTTTCACATTCAAATTCAAATAGTTAAACATGTGATGTAGCTTTATTATCTCTTAGTTGCCATGAAGTCATGTGACCTCACCTCCCTGCCACTGTAGATACGGACCCCAAAGAACGGACCAAGTAGTTACCTTATTTGTACAGAGTTTGCCAAATGAGGACACGATTCTTCAATTGCCTTTGTCAGTCGTGACAGCGTCATATCAGGACCCTAAGGGGGAAGAGAGAGAAAAAGAAGCATGGCTGAGAGATGTGAATAATCAACGTAAGGAGAGCAGCATCAGTGCCTTTGAATCAGTATGCATGCCCATCGCGAAAAGTAACCAGCCCAATCACAAAATTCTCAGACACTTTTACCACAGTAGCAAGAAATCCTTGCAAAATACACTGGAATACCATCTTCCTAAATACAACTGTTTTTTCTCCACTCTCAAACCACTAATGGAGCATCTACACAAACCTCTTACTGGGCAACAAAGTGTCTATGAACATATTTGTTTTCCACAGAAACTAGGTTGTTTTGAGATGTGCATGGCCACGCTGCCCTTGAACAAATTGCCATTTGTTCTGTAGGGGAGTTGTACAATGCTATTCTGTTGCAAGGTGCTCCTGCTGGGTAACAATTTATTACAAAGTAGTTTGTCTAGGCAGTTACCAGACCCCAATTACTGTGGAACAAGTTCAGTGGCTCACACAGACAAGCCTTGAGATTTCTCCTTTAATTTCAACAGCTTTTATTTAGGGACAACTGCACTCTTTGGTCACCTGGAACATTACAAACTCTGTGAGCAGGATAGGACTTTGAAACAAAGGTGTTCAAAGGGTGTGCTCAGGATGGGGGAAAGAATGGGAGGGTTCATATCCAGGGGTGGCCTAATTGTGGTTTAGGAGCCACATGCATCTCTTGGCCACGGCGGTTCCTGGTACCCGGCTGCCTTAATGATCCTGGGTTACTTTACTGCACCCAACTGAATCACAGCTGTTCCTCAGAATTTCATCAGTCAAGTCCACAGAGCATAGGCTGCACCAGACAATCTCAAAGCAGGAGAAGTTTATGCGTGCACACTTGCATGTACATGTCTCATGCCTCTCAGCCATATAAAAGTCTTGGTGCTGGGAACTTCAGCTACCGATGATTATGTGAGGGACCCATCCCGCATCTGCAAGTTCACGCCAGCACTTCTGCTCCCTTACCATGGGCTTATTCTCTTAGTACCTGAGGGTAGGGACTGGATCCATGGGCCAGATCCAGGAACTGGAAAGATTAAAGATACAAATATAGCTGCGGACTGGGTTTGTCCCATGGGTCAACGGCTCCCTACCCTCAACTAGTACCTTTCTCCAGGAACCCTCTTATCTGTTCTTTTCCTTCCTCAAGCTCTGTCTCCACATGGAGAGGAAACCCCTTCTTGCTAGAGAATAAAACCCTCACCCCCAACAGTCCCCCATTCAAGAGCATAACCAAGGCCTAGGGTTACCAACTATGCAATTTTTTAGAGGACACTTATGAGAAATACAGGTTGCAGGGCTGCATTGGCTCCAATGTAGGGCTGCAAGATGTATCTCTCATGTGTTCTCTACAAAACGGCACAGTTGGTAGTCCTATCAAGATCTTTCATATGGAGGGGCACTTTCCCTTATTGGGGGGAGGGGAGGCTGTGCAACTAGGAGGAGGGCAATAGCACGGAGATAAATGGGGGAGGCACTTCGCAGTTACGGCTCTCGACTACATCCCTGAGAGTTCACATCCTGTTAGGCTGAAGTGGGCCCCAATGGCTCTAATGGACGCTATTATTATATTTGGATTATGGGGAGCTTATGCCCTTCCGATGTCCTTTTGGCCAAGGGCAAATGACAATACAGGAGTCTCAGGTCGGAACCGGTGGGTTTGGCTGCTGAACCTCCTCCAAACTGAGTGGGAAAGATCCTCACAATGTGGAGTCAAAACGCTAATAGTGTTTTTATTTTTTTTAAATGGCAAACATATAAATTACCCATTGTTACAGGGGTTAAGTGCTGCCGCCATAAACCCCGGGAAGGGCAAGGCAATTTTTGAGTAATTTACTATAGTACGATATAGGTATATGTTTTGTGATTATTAATAATTATACCCCGAGACTAAATTTAAGTCTTGAATTTAAATGATATAGATACACAAGTGTATACCCTTGGGAAAGTAATAGTTACACCAGATTTCCTGTCTACTGTTCAGAGTTGTGGTTTTATTATTTTGTAAATCTCGTGTATTGTTTGCATGTGTCTTGTCATGGCTTCAGCCAGTACAATAAATTAAGCTACTACCACACATCCTGATCTCCTAGCGGCTGGCTGCCTCCAGTCCACCCAGCTGTAAATGGGATGCCGGATCTATTGGGCTGGGGCCGTCAAAGGCAGCCAAACTCCATGTTGCCCACATTGCTCCCTTGTGTGCTGCAAGCTGCAGATGCTGGGGTACCTTAATCACACCCGCCCAACAGGCTGCATGGCTCACGATGCAGACATTGACAATGGGGGGGGGGGGAAGAGAGACCCCCCTGTGGCCAGATAGGCCCATTTTAGAGGACACTTATGAGGAATACAGGTTGCAAGGCGGCAGCAAATTTTAGCAGACGCCTTTGAGGAACACAGGTTGCAGGGTGGCAGCAAATTTTAGCAGACGCTTATGAGGCATACAGGTTGCAGGGCAGCAGCAAATTTTAGCAGATGCTTGAGGAATACAGGTTGCAGGACAGCAGCAAATTTTAGCAGACGCTTATGAGAAATACAGGTTGCAGGACGGCAGCAAATTTTAGCAGACTCTTATGAGGCATACAGGTTGCAGGGCAGCAGGAAATTTTTAGCAGATGCTTATGAGGAATCCAGGTTGCAGGGCTGCCGGCCTATAACCTCTATTCCCCACACGTGCCCTCTGAAATGTGCCTATCTGGCCCCCCTGGATTCCCTCTCCCACTGGGCCTGAGGGGGAGGCACGGCCCCCCCCTTTGGCTCCCCATTCCCTCCCCGGACCTGCAGCAGCGGGAGCAGCAGGCGGTTGAGGCGTCTCCTCTCCAGCAGGCTGAACTGCGCCCCGGTCCGGCCGAGCTCGCTGAGCAGCACCAGCAGCGCCATCTTGTAGGGGGTGACCCAGTCCTTGATGCCGAACACGTTGGCGTGCACCACCCCATTGGTCATCATGGGGTTAAAGTAGAGACTCTCGTGCACGCTCGCCATGGCGCCGGCGGCCGAGTCCGGGGCTTCAGTCAGCGCCTCTGGGCTATCAGGCCGCCATCCTCCCTCTTTCCCTCCCCCCGTCACCCGGGAAACCGGCCTGCCCCCCAAAACAACCAATCGCTGAAGCGGGGAAGGATCACGTGCTCTCGCTGTCGCCCTATGAGATAGCAGAATGGCAGGGTCGTGTGCAGCACTTTATTGTGGCCGGGTGTAAAACTGAACCCTTCATAAGGAGGCCCTAGGGGTGACCAAGCGGGAAGGCCAGCAGAAGGGGCGGGGCTTAGCAGATGTGGGAGGTGCTTAGTAAGGGGTGTGTGTGAAGGGGGATCCTGTGTAGGCATTGACGAGATGAGGAGGAAGCCCTGAGTGGGGTTCTCAGATGTCTGGCCTGATGATCCTTATTTCTGAGCCCTCAGAGTTAGGGTTGCCACCTATGCAAATGTTTAAGGAACACTTATGAAAAATACATGTTGCAGGGCCTGCAGCCTATGCAAATGCTTAAGGAACACATGAAAAATGCATTGCCCTAGGTGCCAATCCAGGCCCTTCAACATGTATTTTTCATAAGTGTTCCTTAAACATTTGCATCGGTGGCAACCCTGCTTCCGAGTTCCCATGGCATACCCTATAGGTCTGGCACATCCCTGGTGTTTGACATTTTTACCTGGGGTGGGGGGCTGTGTAGTGAAGGGGGTGGTGAGGAGAGAGTGCTGGGCACTGGGCAGGTGCAGGGCGGCCCTATGGACCAAGGAGAGGGTGCTGGGTAAGTGAAGGGAGGATCTGCAAGAGTGCTGGGTAGGGATAATAGGGGGACCAAGAAGGAGTGCTTGGGAGGGCAGGAGGTAATGGGTGCGGCAAGTAAGAGGCAATGGAGATGCTGATGGAGGGAAGCATGGGACATAGAGAGGTGAGGAGGAAAATGGCTTATGTGAACAAGCAGTGCTGTCCTCTGACAAGTAACAGGCCTGCTAGCAGTTAGCATATGCCAAACTCCCGTTTGCTTCAATGTGGCGTCCATGCAGTATCCGCTAACATGAGCATTATCTTCCAGAGGACTGCACCACACATCTCCTGTGAACATGCCTAAGCAAACTCTTTGATCAGATCACAGAAAGCTGGTATTTCACTATTTATGCGCAGGGAAGACCGTCCTCCTTTGCGCTAGATGTGCATTGATTTTGGCTGGTTTTAGACAAGATGCAAACACGGAGCGCCACCCATTCCCCACCCACCCAAGGGCCCATCTGAAGGGGGTGTGGGGAGATGTGAGCAGCGTGCTCCTGTGACGCACACCACCCACTCATGGAGCATCTGAGAAAAAGCTGGGATACTACATGTGGGGGCAGGCAGAATGGTGTGTGGGGACAGGCATCCACGCATTCCCAGCCTGCATGAACGGTGGCAGCCAGCCATATTGGCTGTGCGGCCCACCATTCAGAGGCACTTTGGGCGGGGAAACAGCCTCTGCATGGCCCAGGGAACTGGTCGGGAATGCTGGGCAGCCCGGGTTCCCTAGCGCTTGGCCGGGACATGTCAATCTCTGAGACCAGACCAGCACGCCGTTTGAACCCCTCCCCACTCGCCCAACGTGTGTGGACGGTCCGCAGCTGTCCCACGTAGCGTACACAGACCTGCTGTGCTAATTTAAAAACGGGCTTTGAGAGAGTTGCAGGAGTCGCAGTGCCCAATTCATAAAGAAAATTTGAGAGAATTTATTGAGCTGCTTGGAGAACTTCATCCGCATTTGACAAATGCCTCTGAGTGTAGCTAGATACAAACTTGATCGCCAGTCTTCAAAGGCAAAATAAATTAACTTGCCTCTTGCCATAAGAAAACCAAGCTTTTCCATCAGCACGTAAACTAATAGTGTACTGATGTTGGTATTTAACAGGAATGCATACATCTCTGATGTGGAAAGGTTTAATTCAAATGTGTTTATTACTACATTAGTGAGCACAATGTGTAATTAATAATAATAATTATTATTATTATTAGAAGCAAAGAAAAGATGCAGTGGAAGGACCTCTTCATAGAGCCTTGTTCTTCATTCAAATTTCTTTAAAGCACATAAACAGGTAGAAGTGTCTTGTAGTTGTGGATTAAGTATTTCCAAAGACCTAAGTAAATGGGTTTTCAGGCTAATTTTCCTCAATTGTCTTACCTCTTTTGGAACTAGCTGGTGGTATGAATGACCCAGTAGACGTTGTCATACAAAATGACCATAACAGAAACCAAGCCTTTTGCTTTTTCTGCCAACCTAACAAATCTGGATAATATAGCATGGCATTTGCTACAGGGAATTCCCATAATGGGATGTTTCCACAAAGCACTGCTGACTAGGAATAACAACACTGAGATAATTGTCCCCCCCAAATAGCAACCCCCTTTGGAAGCAAACATGTAAAACACTTTCTCACAAGCTGTACTAACCTCCCTTCTTGCATAACGGCTGCCTTACATAATGAGAGCATGTCCAAGGGTACAATTCTTTTAGAAACGTCCCTGTGCATTGTGGTTAATTTCAGGTGAGCTGAGAGAAAGAACCTGTGTTGTCTATGGGCGTGGCTGGAGGTCTGATTAGTATTACCTTCTTATCTGGCCACCCTAATCTTAACAGAATTTCTAGATCCTGCGTTTAGAGATCCCTATTGGCAGTCCTAACAAAGGTGGTGTCTATATGTTCAGGTGCTGATTTGAACCTAGGAAGGACTTGCGCTGTAGATTAGAGGAACAAACAGATGGAGGTTTTTGTGAAGGTGATCACGTTTGAAAATGAAGCACTGTCGAAGAATTGTTGTAGAACCAAGGAAGAAGGTTCCTTAACTGATAAGGGTAAAATTCCAGAGCAGAAATCCATTTAAGAGCTGATCATTTCAACAACCAATGGACAGTTTTGTTGCTTTAAAAAAACACACACACACCCCAAAACCCCCCAGCTATAAATGGCTTTGAACCAGATAAGCAATTAAATAGCAGAGGTTTGTAACATCCTCTCCTATTCTGTGCTCTCATATTATTACCAGAGTGCTTAATTAGCAATTGTTTTAGAGATAAATTTTATATCCATTAGTGTTCATTTTTTATACATTCCCCCTGAATCTGTTCTCTTGTTACAGGCCTGATTCTTCTCTAGTATCAGCTTTGTAATTCCATTAACTGAACTGATATTACTCCCTCATTTACATCACGGTAAATAAGGACAGACACAGAACCAATATTTCATTTGGACCTTCTTGTGTTCAGCGTGAGGCTTTGGGCGATAAGTGATTCTAGAGGGGTAGATTCTTATGGCAGTGAAACCAGTGTAAGTCTGAAGTAATTAAGATTAATTCTGCAATCCTCTATGCACTTGCATTGGCAGAGTTCCATTAACTCTACTGGCTTGAGTATGTTCAGGACTGCAGGCAGTGACGATGCCTTAGAAATATGCTAACGTAATGGGAATAAGAGTCTGGCAGATAAACCCTAAGAAACTGTACATTTACAAGGAGGGCACATAAGGCAACAGTGCACAGCTATTACTTTAATGATGACGTCATTGCCTAGAACACAGCAGCTGGTACCTGCAGCACAGGGCCCTTTGGGGAGAGAACAGGTGTGATGCTCCAAGCCTATCCTGCCAGCACCAGCAGAGGGTGATTTCAGACATTACGTTGTCTGAAATCACCACAGTCAACCGCAGTCAACCGCGGGGGTGGTGGTGAACGGAGGTGAACGTCTGTTTGCTCGCATCCAGATGTTCACCTCAGTCAACCACACCCCGCGGTGACCCTAACCACGCTTTGTTCTCCCGCACCACGGCGGCAAACGAAGCGTGGTTAGGGGGAATCCGGACCGTGGTGAAGGAAAAGTAACGTCTGTTACCTTACCTTCACCGTGTTCCGGAGTCCTGGTGGCGGGCGGCAGCAGCAGCCAGATAGGCTGGCTCGGGGAGGGCGGGCGGCCGGGGAGCGCAGGGGGCGGGGCCGGGCAGAAGCACGCTGTGCCGCGTGGCACAGCCCCACCCCCTCTGGGGTGTGTGTGCCGCTTTAGACATTACGAGCGGTCGCTTTCACCACGGGCTGTGGGGTGGTTCGGACCATGGTGGGGGGCAATGGGGCGCACGTCTGTTGTTGGCGCGCCCCTTCACCCCCGGTCGTGGTCCGCACCACCCCATGGCCTGTGGTGAAAGCGCCTGCTCGTAACGTCTGAACTCACCCAGAGTTAGCATGGGTGAAAATCCCATTGAAGGGAATGAGATACTGCTGGTGCTATCAGCCTGGAGGAGGAAGATTTTATTTATTTATTTATTTATTACATTTCTATCATGCCCTTCTCTGCGGACTCAGGGTGGCTAACAACGATATAAGATACAATAAAATACATTAAAATCCCCCCCAAAACAACATCATCCCAACCCCCCCAACCTATTGTTCCCCCTCCCCAACCCCCTCTATCCACTTCCACCCAACCCTATTCCTGCCGCCAAATGCCTGGACAAACAAAAAGGTCATTAAGTATTTAATACTTATTAAGTATTTATGTAGAACAATATAGCATCATTCAGTGCCAGCAACGTGACTGGCACTGGACAATTCATTAGAGACAGGTCCCTGCCCCAAGGAGTTTACAATCTAGAATGGACAAGGGAGGGGAGGAAAGGGCGACAGGAGCATAGGGAGGAGAGACAGGGATACATTCACAAGGTTGAGAAGTCGCAGGTGCATGTGCTTAGGGAAACAGCTTGTAACAGACTGTACAGGAAACAGATTATAAACTAGGGAACAGCTTCTCAGCTTCTAGCGTGGTCCTCGAAGCAGACAGCACAGGTACTAAGCTTGGTCACAGTCAATCTAGGAGAGTCAAGGGAGAAGGGGAAATAGGAAGAGCGTCAATCACACTGTAAATGGCTAATCTTTCATAACTTGCTCAGGTTTCCTCCCACTGGCACGTTAAGCACCTGGGTAGAATTTTAAAAGGATTTGAATGAATAAAAATAGCAGCAAGTGAGAGAGCATTAACTTCCCAGCCAGGCGGCATGATGTCATAATCTTGTCAACTCTTGCAAAGGGGGAGAGCAGGGAATAGAACCCATCAGCAGAATGCTTTGTGGAGGGGCAACTCCAGTAAGAATGGCTTGGTTGGGGGGAGATTGCGGCCTGTCGAACCGTCTTGTGCTCAGGGTACAATTCAGGATCTCTCTCCTCTTGAACCCACTTGCTTTTGCCCTTGCAAAGGGGGTTAATTAGTTTGCTATCTTAATGAACAGTTTTAATGATTTCACTCCCACAAAAAGGGCACGCCGCACCGTATGTGTGTGTGTGTACAGAGCTGGGGTTTGCTGGTTTGGTATAGTCAGAAAACACTTAGTATTGGCAGACGCGAGCCAGCTTTAAAGGGGTTCGACCTCCCTCTTTTCCTTCTCAGTGACAGCATATTCTCTCCCAGTAGCCCACCCACTCTAGAGCACACAACCACTGTGGCTTCCAAAAAGGACTTGGGTCCATGTAAATCCTGCAGGAATGGGAAACGTCTGGCTCGTAGTAAATCCCTTACAATAAGGAAGGTCGGGCCTGGTGCGATCCGAACCAGTCCCCTTTAAAAATGCGTTAGGAAGAGGCCGTGATGAGTCAGGGGATAGCATTCGTCTATCCGAGTCAGCGTGAAGTCAGTGCTCCATCTGCCTGACTTGCTATTTCATCTCCACATTAGGTCATTCTCCATCCCTCCTCCTTGGCAGCTACGATCCGTGTTCTCCTCGAGGTAGGAGGAAGGCAGCCTCGGATGAAGCTCTGGTGTTTGTCTGTAAAGCTAATGAGATGCTAATAGGATTTGCACTTCCCTATGGATAAAGAACGTATTCTGTCAAAGAGAGAGCGCTGCAGACCTTGCGTGTTGTCTCCCTCAAACAGTTGATTCAAATGTGCCCCTCGCGCTAAAATTTAGCTAGTCACGGTTACATGGCAATTGGAATCAACCGTACCTCTTGATCTTGCAGTCCTTAGATTTGGAATTGGTTGTCTTGACCAGGGGTGCAGCTAGGGTGCAATGGTCCCCTGGCCAAGAAGTCAAGATGGGCCCCCCTCTTTGTGTCCCGCCGGCGGGCCTAGGGGCACCGCTCGGCTCAGCGGGCCTGGGGGCATTGCTATCAAACACACAAGGCACCCAAAATGCAGCCAGCCTATTAAGCACATTATGCCATGAAAAGAGACATATATATAGCCAGTTCAGTTGTGCCCCCATAATCAGTGCATGCTGCCCCCACCCATAACAAGTTCATTTGCACCTGTGCCCCCATATAATCAATTCACACTGCCCCCACCCATAACCAGTTCATTTGTGCCCCTGGGCAGGGGCAGCTGGTGGGTTTTGAGTTTGGAGGGGCAGTAAGGCCGGCGGAGCCAGGGGACGGTGGGCGGAGCCAGGGGGACGGTGGGCAGAGCCAGGGGGATGGTAGGCGGAGCCAGGGGAACGGTAGGCGGAGCCAGGGGGACGGTAGGCCAGTGGCATGGCATAACGCAGCAGCAAGGAGTTCCCATGGTTAACATCGGATGGAAGAAAACATAATCTACATGCACATCAAGCTTAAAATACATAATGTATAAACCACAAACACAGGGAAACACTTGCAAAACACTGAAAAAACACAGCATTGGAAAACACAGTCTATATGCGCATCAAGCTTAAAATAAATAATGTATAAACCCCAAACACAGGGAAACACAGAACACACTGGCAAAACACTGGCACAACACAGCAGCAAGGAGTTCCCAGGGTTAACATCGGAAAACACAGTCTACATGCACATCAAGCTTAAAATAAATAATGTATAAACCC
>QEPC01002388.1:9224789-9292273 GCA_003113815.1 Sphenodon punctatus | reverse complement strand
CCCCCCCCCCGCACCCCCCGAGGCTGTTTCCCAGTGGGAAACAGCCTGGGGGGTGGGGGGAGTGCAGGGTGGGAAACAGGCTTGGGGGGGTGCGGGAGGAGGATAGGATTAGGAAGGAATTTAAATAGGAATCTTATTCTTACCTGGTGCTGGGAGCGGAAGTGGCAGCCATCCATGTTCTTCTTTGAGCATGCGCGCTGCTCCCTGCCTCAGGCCCCCGGATCAAGGCATCTCGCCAGGGCGCTTTCAACAAGCGCCCTGGTGAGAGCTTTCCTTGCACCCATTGAGCGCAATGGAAGCCCTAGCTCCTCCCTCCACAGCACGTCCTATACGTGCTGTGTAGAGCGGAGCTCAGCCGGGCTGAGCGCTCAGCTGCCCAGACGGCGTTTTCCATTGGAAAGCGCGGTTGGGCTTAGCATTTTTTAGCCTTTGGGACCCACTCCTCTGGAGTGGATCCCAGAAGTCAACTAACAGCGCCGCAGCAGCCTTTGCCTTGCCTTTGCTTCAGAGTGGAGGCTGCTGCAGCGCTGTTGTCAGTTTCAGTGAAACTGACCACAGCGCTGCAGCAGCCTCCGCTCTGAAGCAAAGGCAAGGCAGAGGCTGCTGCGGCACTGGGAAGCGGCGGTGGTGCCGAGGTTTTTTTTTTCTTGTTTTTTTTTTCACGAGCGGCGGCCGCAGCACCTGGCGGGGCGCTTGGGGGGGGTCAGCGCCCCAAACGCCCTGGGAGGCCAGCCGCGTCTGCCCCCGGGGCAGCGTGAATTGATTAAATGGGGGGTGCAAATGAACTGGTTATGGGGTGGGGGTTTGTAGACAGTATTCCTGTTGGCAATAACTTCATTAAGAAGAGTTAGTGAAATAGCAGCCATAATAATCTCAGAACCATATTTGCAGATTTTCTAAGATATAATGGATATTGCTTTACATCCTAAATTCCTACTCAAGACAGTATAAGTAAGACAGTTGTGAGAATGTGGCCCTTTTTACATGGGCTTCTCCCACCCATGAACACGCAGTGAACGATGTGGTGCCTGCGGGCTGTGTGTGTGCACACACGCATGTGCCTAACACGCATCTCCACTCACCCCCACTCATCCCCACACATGGAGCAACCGGGGGAAATGGCAATTGCTCCATGGGTGCGGATGAGTGGGGGGTGAGTGGGGATGCGTGTGCGGCCATGTGCACGCCCCACCCATGCACCAGCGTGCCCACAGACCACCCCACCCCACCCAGCAGAGCTGTATAAAAACAGCCTGTGAGGAGCCACTCAAAGAAGAACAGAAGGTTGCTGCCTTGTAAGCAAGGTTCTTAGAGATGGCTTCGAACATTCCCACAACACCCACCCTTCCAGCCCCGCATGGAATTTTCTTTTATTCCTAGAAAGCGTTGGAAGGAACTGTCATTCAGAGCGGGAGAGTCAGTGCTTTTTATACTAGAGGAGCTTGAGACCATCACGTGTGGTCTGTTATTTGAATATGGTGTGCATGCACAACCCAGTTGTGAGAAAGTTTTAAGCTATCTCAAATAACCTTCTTTACAAGGCAACAACCTTCTGATCGCTCATGTGGGGAGGAGCTGTTTGTAAACAAGCAGCTTTATCTCCCAGTCCAATAGGGCTGCTGCTGCTGAACTACTAGCAGACAGAGGCAGGTGAGGGATGGGGACCCCCCACCCACCATGATGTGGGGGTGCCCCGCACCTGGGCCTCCTCCAGCCCAGCCCAGCCCAGCTCAGGTGCAGGTAATTAGGTTCCTTCAATTTTTACGTGGGTTATAAGCTCGGCCTCCATAAGTAACAAAACGTGCAACCCTTTGTTGATTAAAAATAAACAGATCCCCGAGTCACTGTGTGCAACCTGATGGGGCTGCTGTTCCTTTAAGAAGAGCACGGCGTGCCAGCCAAGGATTGGGCAAGCTGGGCTCTGAATATTTCAGTGGGGTAAGGGTTTGGCAAGGCCGGCCCTGTTGAAGTTGAACAACCCCAGTAGCAGCATTATGGAAAGTGGGAGGCTTCTGGCCCTTTAAGGCTGGAGAAACTAGAGGACTAGCCACGCCCACTCTGGGCTATAAGAAGAGGCAGCTTGTTGAAGAGAGGTCAGTCTGTGCCTGACTGTAGAGGAGAAAACGTCTGTGCTTGTGAGTTGCTGCAGCAAGAGCTCTGATCTTGGTTCTGATGGTAATGCTGGAAAGCTGGAGTGATATTCAAGAAGGGTTGGGAGTGTCGGCCTTGGCTAAAAGCCTGGACCTGGGAGTCGCTAGCCAGAGAATTGTTGCCTGGTTGTAAGAGGCCTGGGGCGGGGGCAGTAGCTTGTTAATATGATGGAGAACTGTATAGGAACTGTGTGGTAATAAAGACTTGATGAGAGAGCTGATTCCCTGAGGCAAGTGAATCTGGGATTAATCCTTCAGGGACTTACTCCAAGGCACCGACACCCTGTTACAAACTGGCATCACCCTGGGAGTGGAAAAGGGCAAAATGATCCCTTGGATGCTGCTGATGCTGCAGGTGGGTCCAGCATCGAACTGCTTCCGCTCACCCCATCATTCCGGGATGCAAACCCCAAAAAACCCACAGGAAAGTGAATCTAAAAACCGAATGGGTGACTAGCCATCTACAAAGGATTTAATCAACGGATGGATGGACAAAGCAGACTGGCTTCAGGCTGGCCTTCTATACAGGCCAGCAGCCAGCTGGGAGCGTGGAGCAGGGCTGAGGGGTGCGTGTGGCCTGTTGCAGACCTGCAGCGTGAATGCTAGAGTGAGGTTATGAGCATGGGGAATGGTAGTGGAACCGCAACCCCCAATAAAGACCAACTGGCTGAGATTACTTTCCATTCAAGGTTGAGTCAATAGGCAAGAAGGAACCCTATGATTGAATCATTCCCCTTGGTAATCTACGTCACCATTGCTCCTGGTGACTGTTCAGAAATGCTAAGGATTAAGGCCCTGTCACTTATCATCATTGCTTGGGATGTCATGACAGAAGTAAACAGAACATGTAGCATTACCAGATGTAAATCTTTTAAAGCTTCTTTGGCGCAAACCAAAGGGCTCAGCCAGGGCAACGCTGCTCTTAATAGAGCGCTGGCACCTACCACGGTTAAAATGCACAGTGATTCCCAGGTAGGCTGAAGCCTAAGAGAAAAATAAGCTATGCAAAACATTTTTAGACTCACGATCCGCTTGCTCTGGAGCAGCCCCATTGCATCCCCACGGGGCTGGCTGTGCTGTGGATCGCAGTCCTGGTATTTGACCATATGGAAAGTAATATCAATGGACACATTAGCAATTCCAACATGTCTCATCAAAGATGGCAATTAAATAGTTATTTATTATTTATATAGCACAAGCAATGTAGCTGGTGCTGTAGTTAGAGATGGGTCCCTGCCCCAGAGGGCTTACAATCTAGGAAAGACAAGGAAGGAGAAACAAAGGAGAGAGGAACATAGGGAGAGAAGGCTACATTCATGATAAGTCACAGCGGCACATGCTTTAACTACAGGGGAATAGGGGGGACCCCGAGGGAAGGAGGGAAGAGTAGGCATCAGAGACGCGTCGATAGGGATGAGGCGCTTTGGAAACCCTGACGGAAGACGTTTGCTCCATGTTCTCTAGATTTCAGGCGCTATAGTCTCAAATTACGATGTCCAGCGCTTACAGTAGAATAAAAATATTTTAAATGATTTATTTTTTTTAACATAAAGGTCCACACCCAAATTGATACTCTTGAAAGCAGAATTTTGGGACCAACGGCCCTTCCTGGCTATATTCCATGGGCCAGACTCTGAACTCATTTGCAACCGTAGCAATCAAAAATGACTCCTTTTATTTCAGGGGTGTACGTTAATTTGACTTGACGTTTTAACGTAAGACCTGGGCAAGTTGCCTTTTGGCCTTAGCTGCCGGTGGGGATTTGGAAACCAATCTGGCTAGCTGAGCTATGTGCAGTGAGTCCAAAGGAAGGGGCGTGACGAGTCCAAAGGAAGGGGGGTGACACCTCATTGATACTCCATTTATGATCAAGTCTATGGGTGCATCCTCCCCTATTAGAGACGATGGCAGGCAGTTTGGCCATTGAGATAGGTTTAGGATGGAACCCTGGTGCAAATAGGGATTCAAGAATAATTTGGGTGCATCTGTCACAACTTACCCTCGTTGCTTCCTTGCAGGAACCGGGCCCGTCAGCCTCCTTCTCTGACTGAACTCTCTTTTAAACAGGACACAAGCTTTATAAGGTCTCTCATCGTCGCCTTTAGTTAGGCCCCAATATGTGCAGTGTTGTTGCTTGCAGGAATATCCTTCAGAGTAGCCCTTCTCCTTTTGCCCCTGAGGAAATGGCTTTGTTACGTGGTCAGGCGTTGGGCTCCCTTTCTGGGTTTCTCAGGCCTGTAGGCTGGGTTGTCTTCTCTTGCTCCCTCGGGTCCCGTGAGCTCCTTGTGGTGACCCTCTGGCCCAGGCATCTGCACTTTCCTGTTGCCCGTTCCAGACTGACTCCCCTTCTAACCGGCCTCCCCTTTCTACCCTTGAAAAGGTACAGGCCTAGCATGATGAACAGCCTGGACTTACAGAGACAGGGTCTGTTCATCACAGCATCTCCCTGATTTCTCTTTGCTTGAGTTTGGTGGAAATGAAGAATCAAAATTTTCTGAGTGAAATTTTCAAAGATACGAATGAGAATTAAGCCCCCAACTCCTGTTGAGTTTAAATGACTAGATCTAGCAAAGGGAAGTTAGCACATAAGAGAACGTTGGGTAATGGTCAAGAGGGAGAAAAGAGAGTCCAAAATGTTGGGTTCGGTCCCTGGCTCGGTCATTAGTTTGCTGCTCACTTTACCAACTCGTTATGGAGCGGTGGAAAACACAGACTTTGGAAGCCTTGGATGAAATACATCTAGAACGTAAGAAGTGTCGGACCAGTGGTCCATCCAGCCAAGCATCCTGTCTCCAAGAGTGGCCATACTCTCTCCAGCTACTGCTGGTCGCACCCGCTTACCTGGGTCTTGGGGAGCATCCGTGAGCCACTGCTGTTTACTGCTTCTGCCCAGGGGTCTAAGCGGCAGGAGCAATGGCAGAAGGGCTGGGGAGCAGCAGTAGGTTCTGGGGAAGAGAAAGTTGATGCTCCCGGGAAGGGACCTCCCAGTCCCACCACCGCTGCTTCTCCTGCCACTGATTAGTATATGGATATAGATATCAGGAGCTGCCCAACTGGGTCAGACCAATGGTCCATCTTAGTGCAGTATTGTCACAACCTGATATGTAGCAGGGTTTCAATTCGAATCCAACTCTCCAGGATCCCTGGCAGAGGCCTCACCCAGACGTGCTACCTGTGACCCTCCAGGATCCCCGGCAGAGGCCTCATCCAGAGGTGCTACCTGTGACACTCCAGGGTCCCCGGCAGAGGCCTCACCCAGACGTGCTACCTGTGACCCTCCAGGATCCCCGGCAGAGGCCTCATCCAGAGGTGCTACCTGTGACACTCCAGGGTCCCCGGCAGAGGCCTCACCCAGACGTGCTACCTGTGACCCTCCAGGATCCCCGGCAGAGGCCTCACCCAGGCGTGGTACCAGAGATCCTGGATCCAAGATGCTGGGGATTGAATTTGGGGCCTTTATACATGCAAAGCACGCACTCTGCCACCTGAGCCACCCCCTCTCCCTGCCAAAAGCTCATGGGTATCTACTGAGTATTCTGTACCGACGGCTACCCATAAACTGCTGTATGTACACAAAACCATACATGTTCCGGATTACCCATGTTGGCAATCCTGACCCTATACGGGCTTGTATATTAAGACCCGGAGCTCTTGTATCTGTATTTGAACAGAAGCTTTGAGCTATTGCGAGCACAAGACAATGGAGACTAATTAGCAGCACATAGGAAAGAAAGAGCTAGCTGAAACTGGATGTGACGTCAAAGAGTAAAGACCTTCTTTCCTGCTATTTATGGATTAGGACCAGAGGGCTTGATTACCTTGGTCTTTTGCCCTCTAGCTTGGCTTCTAATTCTCCCTGGGAGCCAAAACACACCTTAAATTTGTCCCTGAGTTGTTAGGGAGCGGTGCCCAGACGTTAGAATTAAGGTGTGTGATCCCGTACAGAATATATACCTACTCCCCCCTGCCCCTTTTTAGCTACAATCTCAGCATTTCAGGTTTTTACGCAAGTCACAGTGGTAGTTAAGGACTTAATTCAGGAAAGTACTTAAGTGCATGGTTACATCCCCCCTGGTTCAGGGCAGCACTTAACTTTAAATCAAACATGCTCAGGTACTGGCTGCCCTACATAAAGGCGATTTCTTAAATCAGGCCTCTGCCCATAAGCTGGGGAGTTTTCAGCCCAACACAAATGAGACCGAATGTGGGGTGACACCTCGGGGAAGGAAAGGGGTAACTGTGTATATTACCCAGGTCCAGAGGAGCAGCACTTTTCCTGGCAGGCAACCATGAAAGAGGTGCAGGAGGCTTAAATACCTTTCGCCCTGTCTTGGTGTAAAAAGCAAATCCCGGAACGCACATACCTCTCAGCGTTTCCAGCAGCCAGAGGGACAAACCCCCACCTCCAAGAAGCTCCTCCCCCTCATGCACTTGTTCACGCATACACATCTCCTGACATTTCAAGTGCATAAATAGGGAGAGAAGCTCTCCTAATTTAATCTTGTTGCTTGCTATTTTCCCTTCTCCCTTACTGCCCCTCCCCACCGCTTAGAACTCCCTCCCTGACTATGTTCGTTCTGCTCCCTCCCTCCCAGCCTTCAAACCCCTCCTGGAAACCTACCTCTTCTGTCAGGCTTTCCCCAGTTCCTCATCCTCACAGACTCGCCGCTGATGCTGCCTCTTAGAGTCCTCCGCTTCCCAGGAGCTAAGTTAAGCACATGCACCTGCAACTTCTCAACTTCATGGATGTATCCCAGTCTCTCCCTACGTTTCCGTCCCGCTTGTCTTTACTAGATAGGCTGCTGACACCCAGCTTTACCTCTAGGCCCGGCAATCGCGGTGCTTACCGGGTGTCTGGAAGCTGTGGGGGATTGGATGAGGGCAAATCGACTGAAGTTGAATCCCGACAAGATGGAGGTGATGCTGGTGGGTAAGGCGGCGGGGGTGACGGCCCCCATCATTGATGAGGTCTGTCCTCGGCTGGTTCCCCAGCTACGGAATCTAGGGATGCTCCTTGATTCTCAGATCCGCTTGGATGCTCAGGCGGACGCTGTGGCAAAGAGTGCCTTTCGCCAATGACATCTGGTGTGTGGTCTTCGGCCGTATGTTTCGGACTCTGATCTGGCCACTGTCATTTATGCTTTCATCACCTCTAGGCTAGACTACTGTAACACACTCTACATGAGGCACCCATGGTGACGGTTCAGAGACTGCAGCGGGTGCAGAATGCGGTGGTCCGTCTCCTGGTGGGACTGGGCCGCCGGGAACATATTGCACTGGTTCTCCGATCGCCGCACTGGCTGCCTACAGTCTTCCAGGCCTGATTCAAGGTGTTTGGTGCTTGCCTATAAAGCCCTAAACGGCCTTGGCCTCACCCGCGAGTCCTGGATCATCGGGGAGGGGTGTGTGCTCTCCTCAAGGTCCCCTGAGTTTTGGGGGGGGCCACGATGAGGACGGCTTTCTCGGTGGCTGCACCATGGCTGTGGAACTCCCTGCCGTTAGAGGCCCGTTTGGATCCAGATCTCCCCTTTTTTTGGCGTAGTTGTAAAACTTTGCTGTTCCGCCTGGCCTTTTGTGGGGAGGAGGGGTAGGGTGGTGGGGGGTGAGGGTTATTTAAATCCTCCCTATTATGTGTTGTTCTTAGCCTGATGTTGTTTTATTGTCTTAATTGTGAGCTGCCCGTGGCAGGACAATAAGTTAAAAAAATAATAATAATAATTGTAAGCCCTTTGGGGCAGGGATCTATCTCTAACTACTGATTGTACAGTGCCAAGAACATTGCTGTGCTATATAAATATAAATAACAATAATCTCCTCATTGTCCTCTCAAGCACTTTTCCTGGGAGGCAACCAGGAAAGAGGTGCAGGAGGCTTTAATACTTTTCCCTCTGTTTGACCCCATGAAAGAGGGACACTGGGACTCAGCATCCAGAGAGGGACTGTCCCTTCTAATCAGGAAATACAATCTTGCCAAGAGAGGTGGAGTTGTTGTCGGGGTCAAAGTGGAATATCTGATCAGGGTTCAGGGGCATATCCAGAGGTGCGGGAACCGAGACACAGATGAGCCATTCCACTTCCTTCAACATTTGGATGAACTCAGTCTGACTGATTTATTCCCTTTGGGGTTCCTGTTTCTCTCATTGTTGTCCTTTCCTTTCAGAAGACACCGCTCAGTTTGCATAAGGGGCCCGAAACAGCTTTTTACAGCCAACCCTCCCTCTGCAGGGGATTGTGAAAGTTACTTCTTCGATGATGCATCCCTGGCGATGAACTTTCACTTTCTGTTTGTGCGACAGGCCCTAAAACATCAAAACAGGTAATCTCCAGCTCCTGCCAATTCTTTCCCCATTACTCCTTTGGGGCAGTGTCATGTCATTTACTTAGCAAAATATTTAAACTCCAGATTTGATTGTATTGATGATTTAAAACTATTAGAGTTGCTTGATTCTCAGCAGCCTTCAGAGACCGGCTTGATTGTCTGTACTTATAAAATATATTTTGACCTCATGTCCTACAGAAGATGTTGTTGTCCAAAATGCACTTCTGTTCCTCCTGTGTTGACTTCTTCCTTCACCCTGAGTTATTCCATTCCAGTCTCGTGGGGGCACGGTGGGTGCTTTTACCAACCCTCCTGTGTCTGTTACTGACTCCAGATGTTTATTTTCTTTCCCGCCTATGGTTTATCTTTTTCTGTCTCTTTGAACATTTTGCTTTCTGCTGTACATCTGTTCCAAATCAAAAAACTATTGATTGTATGTCTCAGCATAGCCGCCACAAAAAAGATTGAATTTATGATTTAGATTATTAGGGTTGCTTGATGGCTTTTCAGTTGGTTTCAGAGATCTGAATTTTTTGAGGTGGCATTCGGTGTGTTAGAAGAACTGCACATCAGTGTAATTCTAACGTAAAGAATTTATATTCTAAAGTCAGCAGGATCAGTAATAGTTTATTAACAATCCTATTTACAGCCTCCTTTCAGCGTATGTCCTGTCCTTTGTTACATTATCGCCTGTTAAAATCAACACTTGCAGGTAGTGTATATGTGCAATGTGGTTAAACGCACTTGGGGTGAATTTCCAACTTCCAAGTTTCTGATTGCATTCATTCCTAGCCAGAACGTTCCACTGACTGTCACATTTCTTTGCCTAGCATGCTGCTTTCCATGCTGCTAGTTGTGACCCCATAGCGGCTCAAGCTGCCTAACAATGGAGTCATGATTCCCTTATTATCTGATCTACTTTGCATATTTTTGTTGGTATTTGGGGTTATGGATATTTAAGTATCCTAACAGAATCATCTAGGCAGAACTGTGAGAACCTTGGGTATAGCCTCTCTTCACAAATTCCTAATTCAGTGGTACTTATTAATTATTAATTATTATTATTATTATAAACATTTATATAGTGCCAGCCATGCACCTGGTGCTGTACCAAACATAGAAATAGATGCGGTCCCTGCCTGTGGCTTACAATCAAAAGACAGGTGCGTGTGCTTGGCTTGGTTACAGCAGTCTGCAGAGGAGGGCAGACAGTAAGTATATGGGGAACGACTAGCAGGCATTGGGAAAGGTGGCATTTCTCCACTTTCCATCTGGAGAAATGTTGGCACAATATAAAAAGGACCCTCCCCCTTGGTAGGAGATCATTAGACCTTATATTTACTACTAATCCTATATTTGGGGTTTGGTCCCCTGGGACTGCTGCAGCAGTCTTGACCAGACGCTAGGAAAGCTACAGCAATGACTTTGACTTGGCCAGCCATTTGGCAGGTGGGGTTAGGGTTTGGGGAGGTAGAGCATAGGATTTTAAAACGGTTTTATTTGTATAGATTCATTATATATATATTTAATATGTTGTAACTCGCCCTAGGGATAGTTAGTTAATTAATTACTATATATTATAGTAATGTATAAATATATTACTTATAATTAATATGTAAGTGACATATTATAATGAATTAATTAATTAGAACCCTGCACTCACTGAAGTCAATGGCAAAGCTCCCATTTCCTAGGATGGGGTCCAAAGGCCACCCCCGGAGCTCCCAGCTGGGAAACATTCTGGTCTAGGAGGGGCGCGCCCCCCTCCCCACAGGGCTTCAGAAGAAATAAAAAATCTCTACCACCCCCTCCTCCTGGTGAATAGACTCTTCCTACCCCCCCCCCCGTACAATGAAACCTTCCTGCCCTCCTGACTGCTGGGACGCCTCCGGACGCTTTCCTTCCCATTGGCGAAGCGACCGCCCAATGAGATTGCGGGGAGGCCGAAAGTCCCGCCCTCCGTGAGGCGGGCGGCCCGTCCGGAGGCCTCTCAGGGCGGGGGCCCTCTGGGGAGCTGAGGTGCTGGGCTCCCCGGTAGAGCAGCAGCAGCAGCAGGCGGCGCCGCCGGCGGGTGAGGAAGAGCAGGCAGCGGCCATGAAGGTGAACAGGCGTAGGGGCTGGGATTGGGCCCCCTCTCCCCGGGAGCACGCGGCCACGGGAGCGCGCCGGCTAGAGCCACCCCCCCCCCGCTGAGGCGCGTTCCCGAGAGCTGGGCCCCGCCCCTGGGTGGGGATTACCCTCCTTCCTCTCTGGGGCTGTCTCTTATACACATCTAGATGTGTATAAGAGACAGCCTTCCTCTCTGGGGTGGGGTCGCCTGGCTCCGCCACTGGTGCATGGTGGGGCTGGAGGGAGAGGCAGGGCCCCGTCCCGGGCGCTGGGGGTCGGCCAGAAGGTTTGCTAAGCAGGGAATGGGCCCCCGCGCCCCAACCCCGGTATTTAGCGAGTGTTCAGTGGGTGCTAGTCACCCATTGGCCCATGCTCTCATTTCCCCCCCCCCCCGGTGGCCACTTCTTGCAATTTGACCCTGAAACTCCTCTCTTGGCCTCTGGGAGTTGGGGGGTGAAACCATGGGGGTGGCAGACCCAGCTGCCCCCGGCCTTGCCTTTAGCAGCCCCCACCTCCTCGCGCCAACAGCAGGGAGTGCGTATGCTTGGGGGGGGGCGGGGAGTGCCCAGGAGTTTGTTTTTTTTGGGGGGGGGGGGGGAGGTGTTTTTTTCAGTGCGGCTGTTTTGTCTGTAACGTTCGCTTTAGGCATCCCTCTTCCTACAGCGCTCGGGCTAACTGTTGGGGACGTGTCCCTGGAGCTGGGGGCTGCCCCACCTCTTATGTCGGCGTCGAATTGTATGCAAAGGTCGGGATGCAGAAGAGCATAAGCCCCCAGGATTGCATCGAACTTGTGGGCAAGGGGGCTTACGGGGTGCGCTTAAGAGGAGGCTCCAGAGCATAGATTTGTGCCGTGGATCAGTCCCTTATCCTTCTGGGCAGGCTCTCCGCTCTGCTCCCTTACCCTGAACTCAGTCTCTTGTGCTTGGGGATTAGGAACTGGATCCAAGAACCATAAAGGGGGGCTGGATAAAAACTAGCCGTGGGTGGGTTGGTTTGGGCACATAGTCCTGAGGTTCCCAGACCAAAGGCTCCTGTCTCGCACGCGCAGAGTAACCCTGCCCCCAGATCCTTTCCAGCTCATGGGAATGAAGTGACTCGGCAGAATATACAGCAAGTCTGACGTTGGGAGTCGAGCTGCAGCCGGGCACCCGAAACTGTCGGGACCTCAGACGAATCTGGGATTCCCCGAATCAACCCAGCCCCGTTTGGGCACCATCGATGCCTGAACAGGACCCCCCTGGCTGGTTTTTGAAAGTGACAGGTCTCCGCTGGGACTGCTGCAGAGCCCAAGTACCACAGCTCTCCCAGCCAGGAAGGGATGGGCGAACAGAACGATGTTCGGTTCGAAACCCGAGTTCGGGTTCGATGGTTCGGTTCAGCCGAGTTCGACTTGGCCGAACATTCAAAAATAGCGAAACCGAAATGAAATCGAAACCGAAACTTAATTTTCGGCCCTGAAAAGACATTTCCCCTGCCCCCGAACTCATCTGAACACGACCGAACTGTTCGGTCCTTCGAGAGTTCGGTCCGAACATCCGAACCGCGTTCGCCCATCCCTACAGCCCAGGGCCTGTCACTTTCAGAGGCCACTTCCTCCCAGCGCCTCTTATCTGAGAGGGCCTGTGGGGGGAGGGGGACAAGCGCCACCCGGCCTTAAAAGTGACAACTCCTGGCTGGGACCACTGTGGAATGGGCTCCACAGAGCACTCAGCTGGGGCGTGTCAATTTCATAAGCAGATGCCTGGTGTGGGGGAAGCCTCACCTGTCTTTGAAACTAACAAGTCCTGGCTCGAGTGCTTCCAGCTGGGGCTTGTCTGGGGTAATGCTCCCAATTTGGGGCATTGGGCTCCCGACTGGTCCTCGGGTGTAGCCTTCGGGTGCCCCAAAATGTGGGCGTTACTCATGGTTGCAAATTGTACCAGATGCAGCTCCATCAGGAGGCCAGGTTATGATGGAAAGATTGGTACATTAACATTGTTACTTGTTTTAGTTAGACATGTCACAGTTTTAGTCAGTTACGCCCACAAACGTTCACTCTTACAGTGGCAATCTTTAAAACGAAAACATTTGTAGCCACTGTCAGAGAAGGAAAAAGAGTAGTTGCTCCTAGCAGAAACAACACTACTCCTTGTAAACCTACCCGCTAGCACGCCCCTGTTGTTTTGCCAGCAGCTAATTATTTCTTCCCTCCCTCCCATAAAGATGACCTACAGAACACAGAAAAGTGGCTTCTGCCTCTTTTGGCTTTTTTCTTGTGTGTAAAGGAAGCCTGAAAAAGGCCTTCAGCTTGTTTCCTGTCTCCTTTCATTCATGGCACGGTAGAAGCAATCAAGAATGTGCAACATCTCCAAACACAACTTAGCCAATTTTCCATTAATGCCTATTTCAAAATGTCCATGGCAGTCAAATGGGAGCTCTGAGAGTTAAGATGTGTGCACTTCCCACTGCCCTAGCTTTTAAAGATTCTTCCCTTATCGTTTTCTCTTAAAACAACAAACGCAAATGAAGTCCATTATTTTCTTCTCCGCCTACTTTCTCCTTGTTAGGCATACTCCATTGTGTCTTTGGCACAGACTTTAAATGTGGCAATTTAAAATGATGGCTGATGTTTGTGTAGTTTTTATTTCCTGCATGTCAGTGGCTGCAGGATTTTTCCTTGGTGTCTGTTCCTTAAACGCAGACAGATTCCTGCTGCCATATAACTGGGTTTCTGCCAGAAATGTGGTGTTGGCTAGCGTAACTGTGAAACGGCATCCTTCTGTGAAATGCTGACATAGTGTTGGCTGGCATTTGGGGACGCCGGAGTGGAAGAGCGTACAGAACATTAAGACTTTTTAGACTGATTCATGTCAGCGGGGTGATAAATGTCCATATGTATTGCAGGGGGTATCCACTATAATAGATCCAGGTATAAAATGCTATACAAGTGTAAAGAGTAGGAAGCTGTCCTTGGTAGGGTGTTGGTTTAAAAGGTGAGTTTTGGGGGAGAGGGTGCTACAGCTTGTTGACTCAACCAATCTCGCCAAGAGGGAGAGTTCCAAACTCTAATATTGTCAATCCAAAATCAGAATAGTTTACATGTAAACTATTTAAACAAAAAAACAGAATAATGCCTTGGTTATTGGTGAGTAGGGTGGATTTGATTTAATTTAAGCTGATTTAAAATGATTTAAATCACTGCCCAGAAAGTTGATTTAGCTTGATATTTCCAGATTAATTTTACAGCTACATCCAAAAATTAAATGGTTTGATTATTTTATTTACCAGCGCTTATAGATGCAGATACTTCTGAAGCCAATGAAAAAAACCTCCAGTCGACTTCGTGGATCATGGCCAGGGCCTAGATGAATCGCGGATCTTTTGGGGATAGGTGCCAGACTGTATTAGGATGGTGGTTGGGGTGTAATCGAACACAGTAACAGAACATTTAAAAATGTTGTTTAAACAAAACAAGCTTCTTACGTATTTTGAAAACTCAAACTTTTAATCAAAACATGTTTCACATTTACAATGAAAATAGCTAGATTATTTCAGCTAGGTGAACATGAGAAATGTACAAAGACCTCTGAACTAGGCATCCGATTTTAAAAACTAATCTTCATTCCCTCCATCCTCGCTTGTATTCCTAGACTGGAAAAGAGAGACAAGTTTTCCTGCTTTTTCAGCTCCTAATCGACATTCATATACAAAATAGTATGGTGCTATCTTGCAGCAATTACAGTTGGTGGAGTAGGTCCAGTAAAAAAAATCGCTGTCCTACTTTGTCTCTGCTGTCTATATTTATTGGGACCAGCACGCAACCTTACTTTCTGTCCATTCCCATATACTGCAATTAACCAGGGGTCTTGGGTTGTGGCTCTCCGTAAGCGAAACCATCCGAACCAAGTAAGGGAGAGACTACAAAAGTGTGAGACTAGAAGTGGGTTCTGTGTTTGGAGATGCAAGATGGGATCTTCTAAATCAGGGCTGGGGGGGGGGGAACCCTCAGACCCAGGGGTCGGATGTGGCCTGCGTCCAGTTCTTATGCGGCCCATTTCCAGTTTCTGGCTCTGCCCCCCTGGATGCAGTTCCTACCCCCAAGCCCTGAAAGACTGGGCTCAGGGTAAGGGAGCAGAGGTGAGGGCAGGCACGCAAAGACAGGCACAGATCTATGATCTAGAGCTTTCTCTTCTAAGCGCACCCCTTAAGCACCCTGCCCCCAATTTCCACGGGGTCCTCGGAGCTTGGACAAGGTGGCCCCCAGGAGGGACAAAGTTTCCCCCCTCCTATCCTAGATTGAAAGCTGGGTCCCTGTGGCTTTCCTCGTCAATCTATAGACAAGCCTCTGGGACCCCACTATGGTCCATGGCTTCTTGGGTCCTGTTTATAAAGTGTTTCCAAAAGGGTGACATGACTCTATTGTCTCAGGTAATGTACAGTTCAAAGTTGTTTGGGCTTTAACATACTTTGTATTAAACTTATTTAAATAGGTTAAAAATTTTTTAAAAGAACTAATAAAAAAATCCAATTTAAGTTTAAAAAAAAATAAAATAAAAAGATTCAATTTAAAAAATCTTTTTTTTAAATAATCATTTATTTTTATCCACTCTGCTGGTGGGGCTTGAAAAGTGCACCTGTGCAGTTGCTGATAGTGAGTTTGTATTTGTTTTGGCTACAGTGATAGTATAAACTGGTAGAATCCCCTCCCTTTGAGTCTGCAGAGAGCAGCAGGGGCCCTGAAGCGCACGTCCCACAAAACACTGAACCATTGTCTGGGGGTGGGGGGGCAGTCTGCTTTCACAAACTCTCTCCTTACAGCAGCTGTCACTTCCCTACCTTGCATGCTGTTGATTTTTGGCCATTCTCTGCCCCCCCCTCCCTCCCTCCCCAATTACCCCACTCTCTTAGGCAGTAGAGCCACAGGAGAAGGTTCTAACTTGGAGGTGCTGTGTTGGTCATACTCATAACTGATCTTTGAAAAACTCTGCATGTCTTTGTTGTTTGGGGCTGTGGGACGACCTTTAAGTCTCAAAATGGAGTCGCGTAGGGCTATGCTTTGGAGACACTGGTCTAGGTGGTCTCTTTCAAAACATTTTTCTCTCTCCTGTGCCACCTCGGTGCAAAGGCACTGACACCAAACTGCTGCTCCAACAGCCTTTGGGCTTCCTTCCCCATCAGGAAGTTTCAGTCCGAGGTTATTGCCTATGGTGCTATTAAGGTGACGACTGCGGTAGCGGAATGAAGCATTTCTTTAGTAGCAGGCTATGAACAATTAAAGACAAAAACCAAGCTTCAAACTATGATTGTCTTGTGAATCTTTCCAGGCGGGAGCCACGTCCATGTGGGCTTCCTGTTGTGGGTTGCTGAATGAAGTCATGGGTACGGGAGCTGTCCGTGGCCAGCAGGCTGGGTTTGGAGGCGGTGCTAACCCATTCAGGTTCGCACCAAATACAGACTTTTCCACATATCCGTCGTCAACAACAGGAGGAGCTAATATAGTCTGCAAAGCCTGTGGGCTCTCGTTTTCAGTGTTTAGAAAAAAGGTGAGTGTACTTTTGATTTTGAGATTACTTAACAGGCTGTCATGAGAAGTGTTATCCACAGTTTACAAAGGAGAAAACAGGGTCCTGGTTTAAATGCGTTTTTCAAGGTCACAAGGTTAAATGAGAAACGTAGCTTTTAAAATAGTGTTTTCTGTATTGCTTGGTCAGCCCCCAGTAAAGTTACTGGATGTCCGAGTGATAGGAAAACGAATGGATCCCTGCTAGTACAGCAATGCTCTGTAGAAGCAAAAATAATTGACTCGTAACGGTTTCTGGGAGATGATATTGCTTTGGAAACGATAAAGCATTCCGCTCACTTCAACAGGTAAGCTAACAAAGGCTTGGAATAAATTGATCTGTGTATCCAGTTCATTGTAGAAATTGTGTGTAGTCGGTTCTTGTAGGCTAAATCCTTGAACAATACAGAGAAGAGGAAGAGCAGAAGGCAGGCCAGTGTTTTTATCCAGTCAGTGATCAATACTGTGCAGCTAACTTAGAGTAAAATGAAACCAAGCTGAAACTGTTCCCAGTTTAAAAAGGATTCCCTTCACCCTCTAGTACAGCCTTGCAAACTGGATGAGAAATGGACTGGCCTACGCAATCCAAGTAGGATTCCTTTGACACTAACCTTAAGGTGCCAACATGACCAGATGAAATTCTCTCCGCAGGATCCTGCGTGTCTCTCCGCAGGATCCTGCGTGTCTCTCCGCAGGATCCTGCGTGTCTCTCCGCAGGAGTGTTTGCGGGACAGTGAGTGGCTTTGGCCTCTCCAGCTCCTGCCTGGTGCTTGCTCAGTAGTCCTGTGCACACCAGGCACCTCTGGTCTGACCGCACGTGCTTGTCTGGGTTAGTTTGTCAGCCAAGGCAACCCGGTGACCAGGCATTTGCAAGCCCAGCAGCCAGTTCCGATGTTGGGGTTTGTGTCTGTTGTGTCCTTTGCCTCTGGTATTCTGGAAATAAAACCCTTAAATGGTTCCTATAACTGGGTGAACTAGTTGAAATTTACAAAGTAGAGGAGAGAGGGAGTGTACATTTTTGGAGCTAAAGTATGGATAATGGTAGCCAAGTTTTCTCTTGCTGAGGCTTGAAACATTTTAAATCCTTCATTAAAGGGATCTTTTTCACCTCTGGGTTATTGTTTTTGAATTATTGTGTTCTATGTTTTTGTTTCAAGAGCATTAGATATTACTTTCCCTGTAACACTGAAGCTTTTTGCATAATGGCAAGTTAACTCTGCTTAAAGAATTGTTCTATCTCTGATGTCTCTTTTTGTAGCTAGATTGATTTTTGTATGACCTGTGTCCAGTTTATTTACACCAACATAAATCAAATCTTTAAATGAAAAAAGAAAACATTTGCTGTCAACTGCTTTGTATTAAAACTTTTACCAGTAACTAAGAACAAATTGAAGATGGTGGTTTCTTGTGTGTGTTTTTCATGCATTTGACAGCACCTTGTGTACAGCCAATTCCATCGGTCTCTGGCCCATGAGGCTCTTTGACAGGATAGAATTTGGAGCAGCGCCTAACTTACTTTAGCATTGATTAGATCTCCAATTGATGGAGTAGGCTTAGAGCCTACAAGTACAGCCTGTATACACGCTTCAGCTAAGTGCTGCTTTGCTAAAACAGCTTAAATGTCTTGGTTCCACAGAAGATACACACGTTCTTACTCTGCAAAATGTTGTTTCGAGTATACATCTTTTTTAAAGAAAGCCACAGGGATGCTTAGCTGCTCGAAACCTGAAGCGTACAATAGTTGTCGAGTAAGCAAAAAATTAATGGAAACCCCCCCTGTGTGATGATTTTAATTTTTTTTGTTCACTATTTAGCATGTGTGTTGCGAGTGCAACAAGGACTTCTGCTCTGTTTGTTCGGTCCTGCAAGAAAATATCCGACGATGTTCTACTTGTCAGTTGTTGCAAGAGACAGCATTTCAGCGACCTCAGCTAATGCGATTGAAAGTCAAGGATCTGCGTCAGTATCTGGTTCTCAGAAACATCCCGACAGATACTTGTCGAGAGAAAGAAGACTTGGTGGACCTTGTGCTGTGTCATCGTGGATTAGCTTCCCAGGAGGAGACGGACACTAGCAGCTTGCGTTCCCCACGCTCACAGACTTCTAGCTTTTTTACAAATCCGTTTACTCTGTCTGTATCAGTGTCTTCCTCTCAGGGGGAGCTTGCAAACAGAAGTGAGGGCCCAGGAAACAGCGCCCCATTACAGGTAGAGTATTTGTAACTGCGTGCTCGCGGGGTAGGGATGCGTCCCTGCTGGCGTGTTCCCGTAAAAGGTAGCATGGGGTCCTCTGGGAAAGACGAACGCTGCCAGGACGCTGGAGGTCGGCATCGTGACTGATGTCGCACTTCACCCGAGACCTGCTTGGTAGGGGAGGGAGACTTGCTGTAAGGAATAATACTCTTTTCCTGATCAGATACATTGTGTACGCAGGGACAAAGTGAAACGCCTTCTGCACATAATGGCGGAGGAGGAGACAATGCAGAAGAGCAGGTGAGAGATGTGCAGAGTAAAAGTGCTGGTATATGCAGCAATCTAAAATGCAGATAATTATAGCCAGGCATATTTCCCAGACAAGGACAGCGGTGGGGCAAGGAGTCCAAGGCTGTAAAAATCCACTTGCCAGTTTAAAAAGTTGTACCTGCCTGAGGCAAGCAGTGGATTCTTACAGCCTGGATTATCTTCCTTTAGCTACTTGAGGGGTCTATAGACCTTCCTTTTTAGGTGGAATCATTAGTGCATTTAAAGAACTAACTCTCTTCCCCCCCCCCCAATTTCAGACCCTTGGGCTGTCCAGGAAGCGGGCGAGGGCGTCGCTCTCTGACATAGCCAATCTGGAAGACGTGGAGGGTTTGAGCGTGCGCCAGCTGAAGGAAATCCTCGCACGGAACTTTGTCAACTACTCGGGGTGCTGCGAGAAATGGGAGCTCGTGGAGAAAGTGAGCCGGCTGTACAGGGAGAGCGAGGAGAATCACAAGACAGGTAGGTGCACCAGCGTTTCACACGGCTTTCCTTTGCCAACGGAGAGTTGAGGGGCCTGCTTACTGTCTCTCCGTCTCCTTGGGCCGCTGCTGCCTGATCTGCTTTTCATCTCTTCCCCTCCCCTGGCCTCCACGCGCCTCTGGCTGCCCGGTTACAGTTCGTGCTTTCCCTTGTGGTGGGGGCTTCCGCCTCTGGAGTCTTGGCTTGCTCACCTCACCCGGCTGGCATCTCCCTCTGGTTCGTTAGTGCAGCCTGCTGGGCCTCTCTGTGGCAGCCTCTCTCTCCTTGCCCCTCGCCAGAGTGGCCACTCGCCTTCTCTCTCTGCCCCTTCTTGCTCGGAGGCCTGCTCCTGCCTAGCCCCTGCCAGAACTCCGATACAGCTGGGGCAGTTGCTCTGAAACTCCTACTCCTTGTGCAGCTGTGTCCCCTGCTCCTGAGAGGGGGAGGCCTGGCTTATGCCCATTCTCTCCAGGCCCCCTGTGCAGAGCTGGGTTCAAGTTGCTGGATCCACTCCTCCCCTTCGGGTGTGTGTGTGTGTCTGTCTGTCTCCTGGGACCATCCCAAGTCTTGACTTGCCCAGCACAGACCCCTGAGGCAGCCCAGGTCCTTCCTAGCTGACTGCCTGGGTATCCCCACCTCCCTGGCAGATCTGCCCCCCAGCTGTTCCCTGCACTTGCTGAGTGGGGCCCCCACTCCCAGAGCCTTCTCCTGCTGATCTATTATTAATTATTATTATTATTATAATAACCATTTATATAGCACCAGACGTGTGACCTGGTGCTGTACAGAACAGACGCGATCCCTGCTAGGAGACTCGTGGCTAACACTTATGGGGAGTCCCACCTGCAGCTGGTTCCCTGGTGGCCCCTTCATAGTGGTCTGTCCCTGATCAAATACCCAGTGCCTGGTCACCTGCCCTGGCCCACTCCCATCTGCTGACGTTTCCTACCGCCGCCTCCACGGCGTAACCCCTTCCTGCCTGGGCCTTGGCGAGCTGGCTGGCTAGTCGTGAAAGAAGACAGTCACCCCTACCCTGCCGCAGGCACTAGAATAATTCAGTAGCTATCCCCAGCACCTGTGGTGAAAGGGTCGATGAGAAACAAAGACTAGAATCCACGTCTTCTGACTCCTGGCTAGACCATGTGACCTCACAAGAGCTGGTCTCGTTGAACTCTCTCTCTCTCTAAAGCAGGGGTGGGGAACTTCAGGCCCGGGGGCCAAACAAGGGGTGATTTCAGACATTACAGGACCACGGTCAACCACAGTGAATCCCTTGTGGTGGCCGTTTGTCCCGTAACATCTATTTGCTCCCCACCAGATGTTCACCACAGTTACCTCCGGCCGCCCGGCGGTCCAGAATCGTGGTGGGATTGGGCCCCAACCGTGGCTGGATTGACCACGATCGGCTGAAGGTAACATCGGTTACCTTCAGCCCTGCCGGATTGTGGTCCCGACCACGGGACAGGATTGGGCGCAGCGGCTGCAGTGGCCGCTGCACCCGCCCGTCTCCCGGAGGGTGGGCAGCCAGGGGGGGCGGGGCTGTGCGGCTGCACATCGCGCCGTACAGCCATACCCCCTCCCCGATTCCCCGGTAGGAATCAGGCCGGCACGTCTGATGGGACAGCCAGACTGATTCCTGTCCGGGATCTGAAACGGATCCTGGACCGTGGTTCAGTGTGGCGGCCCAAAGGGCCCGTCACGTCTGAAATTACCCACGGATAGGGGACTGGTTCCATGATTAGGGCCCTCCTTTCCTTGAGTCCATCCCTTAAGCACCCCCGCCCCAATGTCTGCGCGGCCCTCGGAGTTTGTGCAAACTGTCAAAGTGGCCCCCGGGAGGGAAAGAGCCCCCCCACCCCCTGCTATAAAGTGTTGCAGTTAAAAGTCGGGCAGGCTCGTATCCATTGAGATCTAGGAGTGTAAACCCATGTTTCTGTGGAGCAGCGAGGACCTGCCCAAAGCAAGGTTGCACACATGGCTGGGCTAGAACTGGGCTACCTTTGAACACGTCCTGAATGTTTTTACACCCCCCCTCTTCTGTTGCTTTGCAGCGGGCGAGAAGCTGCCACTGAACGAAGAGGAGGATAATCTCTGCCGGATTTGCATGGATGCCGTGATTGACTGTGTTCTCCTAGAGTGCGGCCACATGGTCACGTGCACCAAGTGTGGGAAAAGAATGAGTGAGTGTCCCATCTGTCGGCAGTACGTTGTGCGAGCCGTGCACGTCTTCAAATCTTAAGACCAAACATGGATTCTCTAGCGAATTCTAGGACTCCCAGGATTGGGGTGGGCAGCAGCGGTGAAAGCCGGCTTGTATGACAGACCTTTTAGCTTCAATAAAAAGCCTAACTTCCTGGACAGAAGCCTGGTATTTTTTTCTGTGGCATAATTAAACTTGCAGTTGGGGGCAGCCTGATCCCGGTGTATACCGTCATGAGCGCTCGCTGCCTGGGTTCCCTTTCGAACACCACGGACTGCTCGAGCCAACCCCTTTACAACCGAACTTGCATCGCTTCTTGCTCTCTTCTGAAGAATCACAGCCTCGCTGGGTTCAGTAACAGCGGAATGCTCTCCTTTCAGACGAGCCCAGAGCCTTGGTGACCCTAGAGTCTAGTTCATTAAAAGCAATGCGTACGCTCTTGTGTGTTAATGGAATGTAGCTGTCCTGATGCTGTTGCAAAATAGCGTCCGAACAGTCCATGAACATGAATGTAGACCGCACTGCCATTGGCCATGAACGCTGTGCAGGTTATGCCGATTGCTCCATCCCAGACGTCTTGTCATTACACGGGCACTGTTTTCTCTTGTACTACTCTGCCTGGTGTCTGAATAAGTGTTAACTATATTGAATGTTAGTTTAGGGGCAAAATCAACTTGTATCAAAGGGAATTTCCCAGGCATTAATCTGGGCCTTGAATCTCAAATCCATTCAACCTTATTCCAACTGTCAAACTTGCAAACAACGATTGTATACGCAATCTAATGGGAATATTGATTTAAACCTAAAGGAGAATCCGTATTAACAGAATGGAAGCCCTGGATCAATTGCCACTAGCGGTCCAGCTGCCCGTGTGAAATGTCCAGTCCCAGTTGCTGTTGAAATAGTAAATGTATTATAACAGGGCATTGCAATACCAACTGCATAAAAGCAGCTCTAATCCAAGATCTGAGTAGCTGTTGGACAGGCCAGATTACAGCACACTCTGTAGTTCCAACTTCCCTGCAGCCCGTGGCTACAGTTCTAGCTCTCATCCAGTCTGATTAAAAAAAATAAAATGTTAATGTGAAAAAAACCATGATGGTGAGGGTAACTATAGCTCCTACTCCCTAAAAGCCTGGCTTTCTGAAATAGCTCTTCCTGTATAGTCAGAGCTAAGTGAGAATGTGGACAGATGACTTGTCCGTGGTGCCTCACTGTGACTCGGAGAGGATGCTCAAACACCTAACCGCATAATATGGTGCCATTTCCTGCTTCTCATTTGGGAAGAAACTATTCCAAAGCTTTGTGTACAAAGTCAGATCTTGGTTGAGCTAGCGGAGACTGTTGGGGAAGGAGAGAGCCTACAGCTCCTGCTGAAGCTGCCAGGATTTAGAATTATACTTGAGGAAGAATGTATTAACTCTTAACTGTGACTTCTGCTTATTTTTCAGAAGGGAGCAAAATTAAATGGCTTTATTTTTAGATCTTTTTTTAACAACACTGAATTATCCAAGTCCTTAAGTCTATATAGGAGAACATCGCATATGCATTGCTTTCATTCTGAACGATGGCTGTCGCCTTAATAAAGGTTTGTAACTGGCTTTGATTGAGTCCTGTTTCTTCCTCTCTGTGGTCATTGTTTTTAAATCCTTGTGTGTGTGACCAGAACTTGAAATTCATAGTTTAGAACAGAAGTTCATCAGGACAGTTCAGAAACCCTAGCTTAGTTACTATAACCCCATAACAGACGTTAGTGACACGATTAGACCATGTAGGGTAGGAGCTTACTGGAAGGGTTTCTGCACTGGTTGTAGTTTACGTGCATTTAAACTACAAATAGCATCTCAGCAGCAGGGGTGGGGGCTATCTCCTACACAGACAAAGCTGTCTGCTCGCTTTTACAGACGTGTTTAACTTGGGAGCTTAGTCAAGGGTAAGTGATCAAGCTGGGGAATAAAGTCAAGGCAGAGCAGTTCTTAAACTGCTTTGTAACAATTATTTACAGTGCCCCTGCAATGCACCTGGCACGGAACAGTCATTAATAGAGAAGGGTCCCAGCCTGAGGGACTTAACTCTCTCGGGGAAGAAATATCCAGCACTGACATCTTTATTATGATGATGATGATGAGCATTTATATAGCACCAGCGATGTACTTGGTGCTTTACAAAGAATAAGATAGACACGGTCCCTGCCCGAGAGATTACAATGTAAAGATGGGGCGGGGAGACGGAAGGGGGAACAGAGGGAGAAACAAGGGATGTGACATTTATGAGGCTGTGAGAGCTCAGGTGCACGTTCTTGGCTTGGTTGCAGTAAGTTGGGAGTTTACAGATAGGAGGTGGAGGATAATCCTGGGTGGGAATGGTTAGCAGGATTCCCATCTCATTAAAACCCCAGACCTCCCTAACCCAAACATAGGGCCTTCAGACCCCACCCAGCCACAGTTCATCTCCCAGGGGCCGATTTACCCTCGGGTTGTGGTCACACCGCCCCGACAGACGGCAGCTGCAGCAGCAGATTTAGTTTAGCGTCAGGCAACAAGTTTATGCCTGAGCCAGGATTTAAAGATCCTGCAGACAGCCCCCACTGCAGTGTCACCGCAATTTCAGCCTGGCACTGCGAGGATTGGCTGATTCTGCAAAAATCACTGCAAATTGCAGCAACGCAGTCAACACGGGTCCCTAGTTATATACCCAGCTTGCGTGCAGAAAACGAACTCTGGGTCAGGCACAAGTCTTCCTGGANAAAAAATAATAATAATAATAATAATAATGAAAGAATCATGTGTTGGGTTTGAGGTGCAATTACAGGGGGAAAAACCCTTTGGAACAATCACAGCACCTTGTTGGGGGCTGGGTATTTAGTAAATTCAGGCTAGAAAAGTCGTATGCCATGCTGCCACGCAGAAACCACACTCTGGGTCGGGCAGGGGTCTTCCCAGGCTTCTGGGAGAGCGTCCACCTATGACAGGTGTGTGTGAACTGTGGTGACCCAAAAGGGATTTTGTCCTGTAATCTCCGCACAAACCAAGCTCCTTATTCAAGTCAATGTACTTACCAGACACAGGTGGGGCAGGGGAGAAGGGAAAGATAGCAGCATGACACAGAAACCCGGATTGGGTTAAGTAAGGGGTCTGGCCATGGTTTTACAAGAGAGTTCCACCATTAAAAGGGAGATGTTGACTGAGGTTCCCCAAAATGGATTTTGCCCAGTAATCCCAGATAATACCCAGCTCGTTTCAGGACCACGTATGCAGAGATGGTGCTGAGAAGCCACGCTGGCACTCGGAAAGAGAGCTCCACATCAGCCAGAGGTAAACCCAGGCTTCTTGGGGGAGACTCTTCCCCATGACAGAGATGGGCAAAGTGAGATGAGGCCAAGAGGATTTTTGCCCCATACTTTTTGTGCCGTAATCCCAGCCCGGCTGAAATCCAGCTCCTCCTTCAAGGCAAGGTATTTAGCAGAAAGAAGCCTGGGGATGGGGTGTATGGCAGGCTGGCACGCTGAAACCGCGGTCCAGGTCGAGCAGGGGTCGATGCTGTCTGAAAGATGGTGTAAGAGTCCTTTCCAACAACGGTGGCACCACAGCTCTTTACAGAGAGATCAGTTGGGGAGTCGATACAGAATTCAGCGGTCTGCACTATGTGGTCCTAGAACAGGTGGCTTGCGAGTCCACGGCTGGGGGCTACAGCAAGGGATGGGGTCTGGGCTGCTAGGCAAGGAGGGGCCCACAGAACTCACTAGCACAAAGTCAGGCTGAGCTGTCAAACCGCCCAGGAAGCGGGCGAGGTCTTCGCTGACCCTTAAAATGAGTCATGGGAGCAGATCTACCTGTGCACGTGCTCAAATCCTTGTTGGTGCTATAAAAACAGCAGGAGCAGAGAATACACTTACCGTCCCTGCATCCTTAAGGGAAAAGAAGGCTGAAACAGCTGCTATTCCTCATGGGCAAAGATTATTCATAGACTTGGGTGCAACCACTGAATACCCAGAGGTCTTGTTCTGTTTGGTATGGGCTACTGGTTTAATAGCACCGGTGAGCTGCTGTCTAGGATGCAAAGTGTACCAAAGGAAGGACCAAAATGATCAGATGGAAACGCAGCTCCTTGGAGGTGAAACAAATGGACTGAACGTGTCAATATTGTCTTCACACAAATTATCTAGTCTGGCACTAGTAGAAATACTCTGGGGACATGAAAGCCTCTTGGAGCTGTCCCGTATTTGGCCGGATGTTGCAACATGCTCATCCATGGTGGCTTTCTGAAGCCTTCATTACTTTGTTAGTCCTAGCACCAGACCGCACCAAAGCAGCAGCACATAGTAATGACACCTTGACCGATACCCCCCCACTCCTCCGCTGTACCTGCTGCACGGGGGTAGGATGTGAGGGAGCAAACTTCAGTTCAGTTGCTGCTATAAACCAAACTTTTAAAACAGGCTTCTCACGCAATGTACTCGAATCGATCCTACTAGCTTTCGGCTGCCTCTAGTTGCACGAGAGCATTCGCTAGGGAAAAATGGTGTGAACGTTTAGAATTTTAAATGAATCGCTCAAATGTTACCATTCACTAAACTCCACAGCATGCTTACTTCCATATCGGCTACATTTAAATGGTGGGAGGGAGAAAAGCTTTTTCCTCCAGGACTGGAATGTTAGAACTAGCCCTCGGCCAAGGATGCTGGATAAAGGCTGCTTCCCTTTAGCAAGGCAGTGCCTTTGCTTTAATTTAAAATAACAAATTAAACTGGCTGGTGCCTGCTGCTCCAGCACCACTCCTCCAGTGTGGTGTTTAGTCTTTCAAGTGTGTAGAAGCAAAACTCAACAGTGAGAATGGTACTCATTGCGGAGTACTCTGCCACTGCTGTAGTCTGCCGATGTGGAGCCCTACAGCAGCTGCCATCTGTCCTTCAGGTGGACCGCTGCTCTACCCCTGGCTGGTGCCCCTGGATGTTCTTCTCTGCGTGAAGATACAGGGAAAGAGAAAAAGGCCCCGCATGGAGATAAAAAAGGCACCAAATCAGGCAAAAGCAAAGACAGTGAAAGGAGCCAGCAAAGCCGCCAGGTGGTGCCATTGCAAAGCTTTAGGATTCCTCTTTCTCCTCTTCTGAGGAAAATGATTCTGATGCACAGGCTAAAGCTCCTGGAAATCGCAAACCCCTGTGAGCTGCTTCCTCCTCTTCAGAGTCCGAGGAAGGGGAACTGGAGGAACAGCCAGGCACCTCAAAAGATCAGGACAGAGTTCCCCATTCAATATAAAGAGTTAATGGCTCAGGTGGTTAAAAACCTTAAGTTACAAGAAAGGGAGATTCCTTGGATTCTGAGGAAGAAGAACCCAGAGCTCTCATGCCCTTAGCACATGGTAGAGACTCAGGGGTTCCTCTGGACAAGGCCTTCGAGAGGATGGTCTTGTCAGTGAAAATCTCCCCCCAAAGCTTTTAAAATGAATAAAACGCAGGAGTCACTGTACTCCTTTTCCAGAAAAAAAGGAGTTCTTTAAGAGTCCCAAGGTGGACTCAGCTGCTGCCTCACTAGCCAGACTTTTTCCCACAGAGGGCGATTGCTATCCGAGAGATGCCCAGATAAGGCAATCGATGCAGCTCTCAGAAAACGTTTTGATGCCTCAGCCTCGGTGCTGTGCATAAACATCATTACTGCTTACGTAGCCAGAGCCTTGATTGCATGGTTCACAGAGGCTCAAGACCCTGAAATCTGATAGGCGGTCAAAGACCCTAACTTCTAGAATTTTGCTGGCCAAAGCCCTCACGGCAGACACATCCACCGACGCGCTCTCCTGGGCGGCCAGATCCGTAGCCAGTAATGTGGTGGCAAGGAGACGTTTGTGGCTCAGATCCTGGTCTGGGGATAATATTGCTAAGAATCTGCTGGTGACTAGTCCTTACAAAGGCCAGAAGCTGTTTGGGGTCTGTGGACAAAGTCCTTGCAGAAGCCCCTGATAAGGCAAAAGCAAAAACCCTACAACAACTGGGAACCAAGAGGAGATTTTTTTCAAGGGCAGGGCTTTAAGACAGGTGGAAGCTCTGCTGCCTTTAGAAATTTTTTTTGTTTTAGAGGACAGAAACAGTGAAGGTTTGAAAAGCAGATGCCCAGGAATTTCCCCTCCGTCCAGTCCTTGAAGGTAAGAGGAAGGCTTCAGGCCTTCTCAGACGTCTGGGACAAGTCAAGTCTCACACGCCTGGGTCAAGGAGGTGGTATTACACGGCCATTCCCCCGAGTTCCGCAGGAATCCAAGAGATTTTTTCACTGTCTCCTGCTTCCAAAAACCCACTCAAGCACCAGGTGATGCTAAGAGAGAGAGTCAGGCTAAAGGCCATAGCGGCAGTAGAGCCAGTGCCCCTACAGACAGGGGCAAGGGCATTTATTCCATCATTTTCCTGGTCCCAAAGTAGTCAGGAGACTGGAGGACGGTTTTAGACTTGAAGTTTGTGAACAAATGGGTCTGCAAACAAAAATTCAAGATGGAGACCCTTGGACTGGCTGGCATCTCTAGACTTGAAGGAAGCCTATCTCCGCATCCCGCTTCACCCAGCCCACAGGAAATGGTTCCGTTTTTGTTACACCAGCCTACGCCTGCAGTACAGAGCTCTCCCATTCGTGCTGCCATCTGCCCCTCGAACATTCACAAAAGTCCTCATTCCCTTGGTAGCCAATCTCAGGAAGGAAGCCGTGCAGGTTTACCCATATCCGGACGATTGCAGATGTTTCCAGGACAATAGCTTACTTGGAGGCTCACGGGTTCCTAGTAAACAGAGACAAAAGTGCCCCGAGTCCACCACGCACCTTGGAACACCTGGGGGTGGTAACAGACACCAATTTAGACTCCGTCGCAGTAGCTGCCCCCACACAGGAGAAAATCGGGAACCTGGTCCTCAACCTGATACAAAGCGACAGGCTTACGCTCAAAACCTTGGTGAGATTACTGGGCCTATTGATTTCATCCCATCACCAAGTTCAGTGGGGCTGTTATCTCAGACCCTTGCAGAGGCTGCTGCGGCCTATGCAAGGAGAGCTAACGCTGGGTTGGAACCCCCGAGTAACACTCCCCTCAGAGTTAAAACACTCAATGTCTTGGTGGTTAGACACAGGGAGATTATACACAGGAACCTCCTTGGTAGAACCACAGAGACTGGTCCTCGCAACAGACGCAAGCCTGATGGGTTGGGGGGCCACTTGAGTCACACCTCAGCTCAAGGAACGTGGAGTAGCCAGGACGCCCAACGCAGCATAAATTTTCTCGAACTGAAGGCAATCTGGCTAGCTTTACGGAGCCTGGGCCACAAAATTCACAACCGCACCGGTCGGTTTATACAGACAACAGCGAAGGCCTACATAAATCACCAGGGGGGATCGAGATCTCTCGCTCTCCACAGGGAGGCATCCAAGATAATGCAGTGGGCCCAGGACCACTTACTGTCGCTGAGGGCGTTACACATAAAGGGAGCAGAGAATACAAGGGCGGATTGGCTCAGCAGACAGACTATAGATCCTCACGAGTGGGCACTGAACCAGAGTTTTTTTCAAGACATAGTCCGCCGTTTCGGATCACCAGTGATGGACACGTTTGCCAGCCACAAGGAGCAAGTGCCGAGCTTTATGTCCAGGACGGTAGGTCAGGGAGCGTCACACACATTTGGCCACACTCAGGGGTGCTGCGACCTCATATGCTTTCAAAGCAAAAGCATCTTACAAGGAGATTTGCAAGGTCGCTACTTGGTCTTCCATTTGCACTTTGCAAGACACTAGAAAATCAATGCCTCCGCTGAAGCAGCGTTTGGTAGAAGGGTGCTGCAGGCGGTACTGGAATCTCCCAGTGCTGCTTGTTCCCACCCTGAATAGTTAGCTTGGGTACATCCCGTCAGGAGGCTAGAGACCTGGTAAAATGGGTGTCCTCCGCACTAAGGGGATCCGTTTTACCAGGTCTACGGCCTCCTTTTGTGCTGGTGTGTTGGATGCCAAACGGAGCCAATTGTCTGATGTAAGGTAAATTTGAATTTGATTCGTGTTGATTCTGTTTATGTATATATGACTTTCTATTTATTATATTTGAGATATTTAGCCGTCTTTGTGGCTAATTTGATTTTTATTTACAGTATATAGTTAATTTTTTACTAAAGGCTTATTGTATGATTGAAATGACCTTCGGGTCTCTCAATAAAAAATTCTCCCAGTTTAGCACTAAATAATACTACTGGAATGACCAAAATTGAATAATCAAATAACCAAATGAAATACCAAAATATCTAAAACATCCTGTCAGGAGGACTGCCTGGGAAGCGGGGGGAGAAAGGAGAATTGGTCACCTAGCTTGGTGAATTCCTTTCTCGCCTGCTGAACGGGCAGCCTCCGACCCACCTGACCAAGCAGCACATTGGTGTTGGGGGGGGGTGGGTGGGTATTCAGTAGGTCACAAGTTTGTTTGAATATTCTTCTTTAGCATTTTCTGGCCAGGAGTAGCCCCAACCTAGGAAGCTAGTTAGGGTGGGGATTATTTCTTTAATATCCTAGTTTGTGAGTTCCTTACACAGTTTGTTGGCATCACGAAAAATCTACGCCACGAGCAAAACAGCAGATAAGGCGATGGGAGAGCCGGTCCTTCAAGCTTTGAACTCAACTGAGGAACGAAGCAGGGTAGCTCTCCTCACGCATGCGCGGAGAAGTTTGTTACTCTGCCTCCTGTTGGTCAAGTAACGTCAGGAGGACTGCCCGTTCAGCAGGCGAGAAAGGAATTCACCAAGGTAGGTGACCAATTCTCCTTTCTACCTTGACTCCGTGGAACAGAAACCCTCAGAGCCTTGTCATCTGGTTTTGTACAATTGTTTATACAAATTTCAACAAAGGTAAAACTGTATCAGGAAGGTCTACGAAAACAACACGTTACAACAATGGCACTTATGAATGCAGAATTTTACAATCAGGAAATAACCATGTTATAAACTTGAAACGAGAACCCAACTCGCACTTCAAAAGAAAAGAGAAAAAGGAAGGCTGCTTGATGCCGCTGTATAAATTAGTTGGATGGAGTAAAGAGCACATGCTACAGAGTGAAACCCTCCTATGTGCAAAAGCGGAAATTGGAATTCTTTTAAAATTTTGAGAAAAAGGTGATTTCTATACAGGGAAAACTTGGCAAAGTGTCCGACTATAATTTACACCTTATTTCCACAACATGCTTATGTCACTTCTGAAGTATATAAAGCAGGATATAAACTTCCATTAAAACATGCTTTAAATGGAAAGTATTACCCTACTTTCCCTGACCCTGGGCATGTTTGCAGATGGATGGGGTTTACTTCTTTCTTTTTTTTTTGTCTACGAAGTATAGGTTAAGTTCTCTCCTACCTTTAAAGATAAAAATTGGCAATCCCAAACTGAAACACTGGTAATGCATTCAAACATTGCATAAATAACCTTTACACAATTTTGTACAAAAATAGTTCTGCATCATGTACGATGTAATAAAACAAATGTGTTAAGGAGGCAGAAATGCAGTGCATGGTCCGCTTTTAATGACACCAAAAATGATGTAAAATGAAGAGCAGAAATTAAGAAAATTTACACTACCAAGCACATGCTGTGGTACTTTTAAATAACAGTATCTTTCAACAGTTCGTCTTCCTCTGGATGTAGACAATCATCCTCAATAACAGTCGCCTTATGGCTTTGCATAAGAGCCAGTGCAGAACATCCCAGGTAGACTGAATTAAGGGGCACAGGTTGGAGTTGTGTACGTGGGTAGTTTTAACACTGTTGCTGCCTTAGAAGGATCTATACAATCCAATCTTTGATACTTCTGGGTCATTTCAAGCTCCCAATTGAAAATAAAGTCCTCTGTAGTCCCAGTATTTACATGCGTGTCCTTTAACTAACTCAGCTTTTTCAGGAGTTTCTCTTCCACTTGCCCAAACTGAACGCTCACCGACATCTCGGCGATGAACTGCTCGCAGCCTTCCTTGGTTACTTGCTTGCAGTACTTCAAACTGATCTGACAGATGTTCCCACAGCGTTTGAAGAAAGACAGGCACTGGTCAGTAACCTTATTGCAGTCTGCAGAGAGAGAAATTCATCAGCTTGGAGAGAGAAATTAACTCTACCAATGACAAGCTCCATCAGACTGTGACAAGCCTCCATCTGGTCTTGTATCATCGCACCAGCAATGAAATTAATGGGTTAAAACTAGGGTTGAAAAGAGCAGGTAAATTCCTACTTGCGAGAAATTTCACCATCTTGGGAAATGGGGTAGATTTCCTGACCATTCACTGATATGATTTCTCAATTCTCAGAATATCATCCCAATTTACTGACTTCTGTTTGTTGACTGCTTACCACATTCCTGAGGGTACTGTTTTATTATTAATTATTATTATTATAAGCATTTATATATAGCGCCAGAAGTGTACCTGGCGCTTTACAGAGAATAATATAGACATGGTCCTTGCCCGAGAGCTTACTTCTGGGTTTCTGTCTGTTAGTAGTTTACTGCATTTCTGAGCCAATCACTGTGTGAACAGCCCACCCCTTAACACACACCCCCACCTGCCCAAACAGGTTAAAAAAAACAAAACACAAAAATGCCTCCAATCAGAATTATTGTATGTTGTTCCCTTTGCTTTGAGCTACCTGCAGCTGGATTGCAGATGTGTAAAGGAATCAATGAGTGACGTGACAAGGGAGACTGGAGTGCAGAGAAGAGAAGCAATGTGGTAGCGTGTCAGTGTTGCCTCTCAGAAATTGATGACAAAGCGATAATCGAGAAATGAAACACCAATCAAGGCATTGATGCGTACCGACAGTTTCTTTAATATGACCAAAACGGTATTGGGAACCATGACTTTGATGGGAATTTCTATCTTGGTGAAAAATCTCATTTCAGCCCTCCTTAAAAACCAATGGGCTTGATTACAGTTCTCATAGCTGCAGCCTGCTGGGGTGTGAGCAGAATAAAGAACAGTACCCCGGCTAGTTTCAGGAGTGGAAGAGGATGGGGAGGACTTAGGAGGGAATGGAAGAGAGTTTCTCTAGGAAGCTGCCATATGAAACATCTCAAGGAGACGTGGTAGCTACTGGAAACAAAGAAAGTCCACGATAAAGGAGGGAGGAGGTATCCGATAAACCTCTTTTTACAGCAGTTTAGCTCTATATCCAACATCTCAAACTCCCCGTTTATGAGAAGTCTCCTCCTTTTACACGCCCCTCCCCTCTCCATACCTGATAAGTTAATTTCTGTTAAGGAATCGCGCGTTGTGGTTCCCACTGCAGTCAGCAGGTTGATAGACTGATCGGTCACGTGGTTACAGTAACTGAGATCAAGTTTGGAAAGCAGAGGCATGTGTCTAATGATCAGCTGCAGGGAAGCGTCCGTAATGTCCAGACCAGACAAACGCAGCTCGACGATGTTGCGCAGCTTGCTCCGGTTGTCCATTTGACCTGTGGGTCAGGAAAATAGATTTTAAAAAGCTTCCCTCGTTTGGTTTTGCAGTTCTACAAGCGCAGCTCAGTCACACCGAATTTTCTGAAAGAGACGCAGCCTAATCCTGAACCTGCCTACGCAGCACACCTGTTGTGTACGTTGCGTGTGCCCTTGTGCACGCAGACAGTTTAGGACTGGGCCCCGAGTCAATTTAAAAATTCTGAGTCTATCATTGGCATAATTCCACGTGAACCTGTCAGGGAGATCAGATAACATGAATCTTCCACGCAGCAACCCGAGAACAAATCCAAGCTAAAATAGGGAGAATGTGATTTTGAAAACCACAACGCTCAGGATGATTTAGGGACAGCTGTAGTGTCCAAAGCTCCTTTTTAAAAACAAAAACCTGACTACGTTTCAGGCTGGGTTCCACTCAACTGCCAAGATTTAAAAAAACAAAACCTATTTCTAAAACAAAAAACATAAATTAAGGAGAGTGATCAGCCAGGTATTCATGCATCTGACAAACCCAAACGAAGATAGGACCTTTTAAAAAGCTCAAACTTTGTATTAAATTGCACCAAGAGTTTAAACAAAGCTAAGATTAGGACAAGCTCAATTACACACACCAGGCAGCTGAGAAGAGGGAACCAGCCTGAGATTAGGAGAGCGCTTAAAAATAAAACAAAGACCAAAAAGCACAATTTCCATTCCAGTTAAGAGCCTCTCCCTTATTAGGAGAGTTCAGAGCTGCCGTCCTAGCAGCTGCCACCTGAGCGCAGAGAAATCTCGGATGAGATCACACCCTTCTCTTCCCGCTCCTCACTTTTACACACTAACTAGGGGTGGTTGGAGACAAGTTGCTCCAACCTCCTGGCTGACCTTGTGGTGTAGGAGAGGTCTTAGAAGTTGAGAACTTTCTTCTCAAAGCCAGGCATCCCGGCGTGTCTCCGATCAGATCCTCCGTTTGAAAGGCCACTGAAGCAAGCAAGCCAACAGGGCCGAGCAATGCAAGTAGGACTTGGCTTGCTTCACTGGTCTTTCAATTGCCGTCAGAATTATTTGACGGGCAGCCCTGTGCAACGGCCTTAGTTGAGTGAACAGTAGTCCTGAGGGGCTACATGGTACTAGCTGCGAAGTCTCCTCTCCTCATACTATCAACACGTATTTACAGAAATAGATCACTGGCACTGAACTCCCCTCCCCCCAGGCAAGGATGTGCTTCTCTAGTGCAAACCGTGTTCTCAAAGCCCCTCCCACCCCCCAGACGCCGAGTTCCCACTGCAAGGGCAGCGAAAACAAACAATTGCCTCATGAGCCAATTACCCCATCTACCCCCCCGTGCTGCCCAGGCAGGTTTCCGTTGTGCATGGCGAATCCCCCACATCCTAGCTCGATTGCTCTCAATAGGCTGGTGCATCTTTGCAGTGATGTATCCATAATCCAAGGACACTCTCATGCATGTGTCCATCTAACCCCAGGCCACTTATAGGCCTGGAAATCAAGCCCTCGGATTCCAGGAGGCTGCTCTCTCTACAAAAGGGGGAGCGATCATAAATGTTTCGAAAGCCACACTGGGTCAGACCAATGGTCCATCGAGCCAGCATCCTGTCCCCGACAGTGGCCATTCTCAGCCGCTTTGGAGAAGTAACCAACAGGTCATAATGGAGTGATCTGTTCCCTGCTGTTCACGCCCTGCTCCTGACAAGTTATGTCCCTCAACCTACTTGGCCAAGAACCCTCGCCTTCAAGAGCTTACCCAATCCTTTTTAAACTCCAGCTATGCTACAGGCCTTGACCACATCCAACTAGGTACGGAGAGCTCAGTGCCAGCGATTTCTCTGCAAAGACATGCTGCTGAATGTGAGGAGGCCTCTCCGGTACCATGCAGCCTATTGGTATCACCGCTCACTGAACTAAGGCCCTTGCAAAGGCACCAAGGCCAGGCCAGCTACGCTAATGGCCTTTACCACCACCTCCTCAGAAGACGCACGGCCAGCAAGGCTGCAGCTGAGACATCTTCTGCAAACAAGACATTCTGGCAACTTTGTGGTCCAAGTCATCCACCTGCAGCCCCGCCAAAACGAAAAATTATTCCTCCAGAACAGGTCTCCCATTTTACAGACTGGACTTCTTTGGAGTTTAGACAGGACCACGACAACCAAGATGCTGCCTGTGACTCTGATGCTGGTCAATATTGCTGGGGGGGCTAAAGAGGCAAAACGGGCTACTCCTCAGGCCGGGTCACACTCTCCTTTTAGCTCAGAACTGCGAGAGAAAATAAGTTGGATATGTTTGGCCAAGGATGTCCCGTTGCTGTTCGCACGCGAGAAGCTGGAGCAGCGCCAGTGTTTGCGGCTTGCGGAGATTTCTGGCACAGACACGTGGGCTGACAAACCCAACCCCAGAGGGGAAGGAGTCCGGTGGTCCCCTCAAAACGGTTCATTCACAGCAGGAAGAGCTTATTCCCACTAGGGCAGGGAGAGCTCCTTCAGCTATTTGCACAATATCCCGCAACGCTGCGGTACTGGAGAGCAGGTCAAAGGCATCCACGTTTCTAGTGCACAGGTCGGTAGTCTGAAGAAAAGGGAGTCTCTCTCAGTGGGCTAAGCAGCCTCTGGCTGACAGGAGTAGCCAGCAGCTGAGCGTATGCCATTCCCCGAGTGCCCCAGAGGGTGGTGTTAGAGTCGGAAGCATCTAATGGTACAAAGAGATCATGGACCACAGCGTTCTGCAGAGCGACTGATCCACTCACAAACAAATGCGGACACCATAGTCTCAAATCCACCCTTCAAAACTAAACAAACAACTCTCTCACCTGGCCTGTTGTCTGTTGGGGGCGACAAGAGGTCTCTCATTTGTGCGTCTTTTAATCCTTCCACCCACTGGACATCCAGGGTCCGGAGTAAAGGGCAACTGGAGCTGCAAAGTGCTGACACTGCGATCCATGAACACCCTGATAAAAGCAGGTCTCGCAGACCTAGGGAGGCAAAGGAGAGAGCGTTGGGGGCTTAAAGGTGGGAGTCTGGTGTTGCAGGCAGCTCGTTTCCAGGGCAAGGACAGAGAGGTGCCAACACACTCCAGAAGACTCAGAACAGATGCAGCTCAGACAGAGCTAGTGCAATATTGTCCTCTCGGTACCTCTGGAAGATTCCCCACCCACACAGACTGGATTCCCCACAGCTCACTTGACCCTAGATTTCTAAGGCAGCTGCCAGCCAAGATGCCAACACCTGCCCACTAGAGCCCATTTCCCCTAGAGCACTCAACAGCCACCAACTCATTGCAGGCATCCAGCTGACCCACTCCTTGGAGCTGAGGCTACTCAATTCCCTTGGGCCATTTCCCTGCATCGGCCAATCCACTGATTCCTCCACTCCCAAACTGGGATGAGGCAACCGCTTACTTACCTGGGAGTCTGTTGATAAGCCAGCTTAGCTGCTTTTTCGATATGTTTGTGCAGCTCAGGTCAAGGGTTACAGGCTGTCGCCTAATAATGCCACTGAGCATGAGCGGAGTGATAGATTTGCAATGGCTTAGGTCTATTTTGGTCCACAATCTTTTATCACAGCACCTACAACACCAAGAGAACCACTGGTGAGGGATCCAGCAGCGTTTTTACACAATAGCAAATACGGACACTTTCACAGAAAGAAGCTGCTGGTAACGGGGACCTGGAAGAGTCAGTCACTGATCAAAGAGACTAGGGGAGAAGAATGTTTGGAGAGAGTCCATTCTACGCACCCTGCCACACGCCCGAGGAAAAGCTGGGACTTGCTTTGCAGTTGGTTCTGGTCTTGGCAGAAGGGGAGATTACTGCCCCTCAAGCAGGGCCCAATTCATTATAGCTGATTTTAGCGGTTGCATTTAGCAAGGGGTAGCTTCTCTCCCCTACTGATACGTCTAGAGCCATGAGCGTTAAACATGTAGCAAAATCCCCGATAGCAGGAGAGATGTTTTTATGGCATGAGCTTGCAATGGCTTTATTGCTTACATGTGGCCTCATTCCAACCAAACCTCCTTCCCTCTCCTCCAGCAGGGAGACCAGCTGCTTATTAAATGGTTGTGAAGCCACTGGGTTCCGCACGGTGATCTGCCCACACAACAGGGCTTTCATCCCATCCAGGAGGAGGAGGATTTCATCCCACCAGGCACGTGACTGGAGCAGAGCAGTCTCCCCAACATCCCAGGGGCAGAGGAGGAGTGCCGGAGAGGCTCTATTCCATACGAGGCATCCTAGCTCTGACTTGTTCCATGCCCGAGGAAGGGCCCTGTATGGCCAGAAAGCTTGCATAATCTCACCAGCTACAACGGGTCCAATAAAAGGGATCATCCAAACTCTACTCTCTCCCCCCCATCTCTTACATTTAGGAACAAAATGGCAACCCCTCTCTCTTTCTAGACTGGAGCAAGCAGCCTTTTCCATCCACAATCTCACGTTCCTCAAGCGCTTGCTCGTGAAGCCTCATGCAATCCTGGGGTGGAAGGAGGCAACGAGAGGTCTGGAAGGCACAGGGACGTTCCAGTGATGTCACAGCAGATCAATGACCGCGAGAAACAGAGCAGACCCAACAGAACCGTCTCCCACTTTGAAAGCCAGTGCAAGCTCTGAGGGTCGCGTAGAAGTTGGGGGTGGTTAAGAGGTGCATTCAGGAACGGAATGATTCCGCTCACCGATCTGTCCCCTAAACTTGTGTCCAGGCCCTCATCTTGGTTTCCTCTCTCTGAGCTCATTTTGTTCAGTGTTTGAGAACAGGAACTGGAAAGGGGCCAAATAAAAGTGAGCCACGGGCCACATTTGGCCCTCGGCCCCCTCCCACCCTGCAGCCTATTCTAAACAGCTGTCTCCCCGCAGAGAAGCCAAGGCTTTGGCCAGAAAGGTCACTTGTGACTGCTTTGCCATGCTGCTGGGGAGTCCCATTGCCCCAGTTCCCTTTCAACTGGGAAAAATCTAGCTTTGAAAGATTAAATGGTTTTTCTCCTGATTTGAATCTCTCTCCCTGCCTCCACTTTAACCATACACCCATCTCTTGATTTTCCACCCCTTCCCCTTTGCTCCCTCTGCTGCCTCTCAATCAGTCTCCATCCCCTCCCCTGTAACTAAGCTAAGCACATGCAGTACCTGCCACTTCTCCATTTGATGGATTTATTCCCCCTTTCAGCCATCCTAGATTGGAAGCCCCTCAGGGCAGGGAACTCTCTCTAATTAATGACTGTACAGGGCCAGGTACATTGCTGGCACTATATAAATACTTAATAATAATTAGTTGCAGTCTGTTGAGGGCAGAACTCCTGCAGTTACCAGCTGGCTTTGCATTAGAAGGCAGCAGATGGCCAGACCGACCTGGACAAAAGCTATTTATTGCCATACGTTTATCATATCCCCAAGGAATCCATAGTGGAAGCAATTCCAGAGACCTCATTCTCTGTGGAGAGATAAAGCTGAAAGTTTCAGTCAATAACAGAATTCACTACTAGGCTCGGCTACAGAAGGAGCCGCCTCTACCTGCCAGCTTAGAGCCTGGACACACTGGAGCAGATTCCACTGGAACTCAAGCCAAGTGTGTATCAATGATTTGGGGGGGGGAGGGGGCTTGACCTACCAAGTCCATTTTATTGAGTCAAAGGGCTGGAAGGTACCTCGAAGGTCATCTAGTCCACCCCCTGCACCAATGCAGGATTCGCCATGCCTAAACCATGCACGAAGAAAAATCCACCAGCTAGAAAGACAACTAACAATTAGCCATCGGGAGGGACCTCCAACACCTGTATGTAAGAACTGTTATATTGGGTCAGAGCGACGGTCCATCTAGCCCAGCGTCCTGTCTCCACCAATGGCAGCTTTGGTCCCTTCCGAGAAGTATCCAACAAGTCTGGCCGTCTGCTAATAGCTCTTTATGGACCCAGTCTCTAAGAATGTATCGAATACCTGTTTAAACTAGTTCTGTGATTGGCCCTTGCAACATCCTCTGGGTGCCCAGAACACGAGAGTGGACTCATTACAATGAAATCCCTACAGGGGACAGTCTGTACCAAAGGGGTGAGGAATCTCAGGCCCAAACGTGGTCAGCTGCTAGTTCTTCTTTGGCCCCCTTTCCCGTTCCTATCTCCAAGCACTGAAAGAAGTGAGCTCATGAGAAGGCAGCAGAGATGGAGGCATCCACACAAGGGAGAGGAGACGGATCCATGAGCTGGACCCTCCTCTTCCTGGGCACACATCTTAAGCACCCCCTCCCCCCAACTTCTACGCGGTCCTGCCAGCTTGTACTCATTTTCAAAGGGGCCCCCGGGAGGGAAAAGGTTCCCTGCGCTGCACAACCAAACCAACTACGGGTCTAGAGCTGCGACTGTATGGAACCCCCCAGCTCTTCTTCCTTCCCCCGGGCCTTGCTTATCCCTACCCAACTTGGAAAGTCTCCAAATCCAGTGGCACTGAGGGTGCTGGGATTCCGTGCCAGATATGGATGGGGAATCAATCGCCTTGACAGAGGCACTGGCCGTGTGGCTGAAGGAACCACCCTCGCTCCACGTGGGAGCTTCATCCCCCTCCCACGATGTTCCCTGTGCAGCCCCATTCCTAGGATGTGCTGATGACCCATGGCACCGTCCCAGCCAGCCCCACACCCCTCTGCTCCTTACCATCTGTTCCAGGTCTTGCAAACTCTCATACAGATGCACAAGTCACTATGACTGAGGTAGCTGAAGACAGCCATCCAGACTTCCCTTTGCATTACGTGGGCTGCCCCGTCATCCAGGGGGAGAGAGTCCGGAGGGGGGCTGATGGGGGGCGGCCGGATGACGTGACGTTCCATCTGGATGCATTTGGGAGGCGAGAGGGAAGGTGGAGGACGGGTGATCACCCGAGGGGTGCTACTGCGCAAACTGGGCACCAACTGGTGCCGGAGCTCGCGGGAAGTCCCGTTCAAGCCTTTGCTGAACCGGTGGAGTCTCTCGCTGTTCAACGCCCGCTTGGGCTCCTCGTTCTCGCTCTCCGGCTCAGATTTGATGGGTTGGTGGTTCTCGTTGGCAAGGCTGTTCTCGGTTTTTTGGATCTCCTGGTTTAGCTCCTTGCTGAGTTCTTTGCTCAGCTCCTTGTTCGGAAGCCGCCTTTTCCGTCGTATTTTGAACTTCTTCTTGTCCTTGGGCTCGGCCCCCTCTGTGCTGGGACCCGCGGTGGGAGAGCTCGACCGGGACTGGTCGCTCTCCTTTGTTTTGGGAGGCACCTCGGCCAGGTCGTCTTCGGGTTCCTGTTTGAAACGCCGGAGGGGTTTGGCCGTGGCAGATCGGTCGTCCGGAGCCTTCCACGATCGCCTCTGAAAAGGGAGAGAGCGGAACTTAGGACAAAGCCAGACATGGCTGATAGTCGACCCGTCGGTGCTGCCACCCCTGGGAAACGGGAACCTGCACAAGGGAAAGCACCACGCCAGGCTCCTCTGTTCATTCTGGTGACCATGGCTGAGCGCCACAGGAGGAATTTTAAAGGGACATTCCATGTAAGAGAACCAAAGTCTGGGCAGCAAAGCTGAGAGCCCCCATGTCTGTTATAATGTCAGGGGCCCTGCAATAGCACAGCAAGTCTAGTGGGGAAGTTCATTCACATGAGAAACGCACGTTGGAGGATCTCTTCTGTCAGGATTTTCCTCACTCCACTGGCCGCTCAATGACGCTCCTTCAGCTCTTTCATTTGGGGTGCCCTCCCCCACGCTCACTAAGTTAAGCACGTGCACCTATGACTTCACAACTGTATCCCTCTCTCTCCCTCGTCCATTCTAGATTGTAGGCTCCTCGCGGCAGGGATCTGTCCCTAATTAACGATTATTTGCATTTCTGGTGCTAGATAAATAATTCACATCCCACGGGGATTTCTATGACCTTGGAGGAACCTGGCTCCAGACATGCCAGGAGTTTGGATGGCCATTTGCCTATTTTAAAGATGGTGATCATTTTATTTAAGGCTGGTGGGTCCATTATAATCATCCAAGCTCTGATCCTGCACACATTTTTAGCACAGCACTCATGAGCTCAAAGTTAGGCATGTGCTTATGTGCTTAGCAGAATCAGGGCTCTATTTCGACCTGCACAGACTGGAATATGGCACAACATAAGTTGATAATTTAAGGCTAAGCTAGAGCAGGTTTCAGGGGGAGACAGCAAACATGGGTGGGTGAACCCATCCCATCTCTAGCAATGCTGTTCCAAACGTTACAGAATTTGCCCTCTCTTTCTAGTCTGAATCGGTTTAGATTTTAGCCACGGGTTTCAATTCTGGATGAACGGGAACGTACACGTGGGTGAGGCAACAGACAAGCTTGAGACAATGCTAGTTTGACAAAGACCTGAAATTTACAGACTCTCCGCTTGTGAAGCGAGGGTGCAGAGAGGTCAACTGGCAGCTTCCTGCCCGCTCTGGTCACTTTCCACAAGCAGGAATCACACATCTCTCGTCTACTTCAATCAAAATCCAGGCTGGTGTGTCACACTGCGTTGCAACAGATGTGAAACACCATGACCGGGGATGGGAAGAGAGGAGATTTCAAGTTAGATTTAATCACTACAAGCCAGCGAAAAGCGAGCGGGTATTAACACTGAAGCAAAACTTTGCCGTGACAAACAGGGACCGGGGCTGACGGGAAGAGTTGAGCTGCTGTAAATGCACTGACCGCTGTGCCAGGATTTCTCTGCCAGCATAGTCAAAGGACAGGGTTTTAGAGCAGGTTCCGTTAGAGCTTTGTAAAAGGTTGTAAGGTCCATGCACTAAGCCTGGGGGCCACTCTGAACATTAGTACAAGCACGGAGAGCTGCATAGGAGATGGGGGCCGGGGCACGTAAGGGGTTGTGTGCAGGACTGAAGGGGGGCGGGGATCTCTGCTGTGGATAAATCCACTTTCCTTGACTGCATAAGCCTCATCTCGGCCGCCCTTCCCCGAGTTCATTCTTTCAAGTGCTAAAAGGGTAGGGGCCGGATCCAGGAGTGGGAACACGACCACATAAAAACCAGCCGTAGGCTGCGTTTAGCCCCCTGAACCCAAGGATTCCCACCCCTGCTCTAAGCAAGGCGAAAAAGGACTTGACCGAGGAATCTGAAATTATTGGGGGGCAAGGCATGAGATGGCCCCTTCTTTTTCATTTTGTTCTAGAATAGGAAACAAGAGGGAAGTTTAGCTCAAACCAAGAAACTCCTCTGGAAGAGAGATCAGAGTCCCTTGTGGGTTAGTCTCGAACAGCAGAGAATCACTTGTTACAGCTGGAGAATACTATGACCTATAGCAATATTTGTGGCTTTGTTAGTCTCTAAGAGGCAACTGACATCATGCTTCAGGCCACTAGTGAATTTGCTTCAATAAGGATGATACAGTTGGCCAAGTTTATCATCAGGGTGGAGAGATCGAAGCAGAGGGCAAGAGTACTACTTCCTGGCCTTTAAGTGTAAGAGCCCATGTTTTGTAACCCAAAAGACTGCAAAGCCGGAGACACAAACACCAGAGCTCTACTCTGGATAAATGGCGAGTCTCCTCCACGTGAGGAACGGAGGAGCTTCTCCAGTTGAGAATATCCAGTAAAAATTGTTGCGGTGCCTCCAAGGAGGGGATCTACTGAAAGAACCACACAAGAAGAGGGGTGAGGGGACATGGATTTGCACAAGAAAGTACCTTTTTCCTGAAGAGCTTCTCTTCTTTACCAAGTTTTAGCTGTCATTAGAAAGAGACAAAAAAAAGGGGTTATAGTTTTCAGCAACTGAACTACAGAAACGAGATCTTTAACCTCATCCCTAGTTTCCTGCTCTCCGCATTGTGGTTCCCCCATCTGCGGACTGACCAAACCCTCCCCATGTCTGCCCGAGGAGATACCGATATCTCTGGTATGAAAATGCAAGTCAATGCCCATGACAAAGATAACAGCACTGCCAACGCACAGTCTGCTCCAGGCACGATTTGCACCCCAGTACTAGCCTCAATCCTGCCCTACATCTTCCCCCTTCTAAGACTGCATTCACACCTTTGTGTCTAGGCCGGTCCATGCAGATTTTGGCTCCGGGAGAGAATCCAGAAGCCAAAACACGCATGGGGTTCAGTCAGTGCGAAAGCTCCCCCCCTCACAGCTTTGCTGGCAAACATCTGGAAGAGTAGAGAGCTGGGATTTCCCTGCTTTGCACTCTTCTGGGTACTTGGCGGCAAAGCCGTGGGGGTGGGTTTTGCACTGGCCGAACCCCGCGCATGTCTTGGCTTCTTGATTCTCTCCCGGAGCCAAAATCTGCGTGGACCGGCCCAGACACTAAGATGTGAATACGGGCTAAGTCCCACTCTAGCTTCCAAGAGGAGCACGAATCCTGGGGAACAGTATGCATTCGGAAAGTCTAGGACAGAAACATCCTCCAAGTCCAAAATGGAAACTGCCACAATTGACTCAGGACTTTAAGCAGGATTATACCCAGGTCCCTCTATCTCCCTCCATACAGGGAGTCTATTAATCTGCTCTTCCATAGATGTTAAACTAAATGCAAATGCTCTGACCCATCTAAATGCTGCGAGTTAGAAGTGGTCACAGCTGAAACCAAGGACGACTCTTTCTGTAAGAACAAGGAATTAATTGGTTATTCTGTGCTGGGGTTTTATGAACAAGCACAACCTAGTGGCCAGAGAGGAACAGAGATCGAAACTGGTTTTAAACCTATAAATTAAATAAAAATCCTACATCAAGGGGGGATTCTTCAAGCCAAATCAGGGTCAAGTTTCTAGTGTTTTAAAGTAAAGAGATTTTTGTCCCATCTTCCCCAAGCAGGAAATAAAGTGCAATGTCAGGTGGGTGGGCTCTACTGGTTTGGGGACTGCTGGGTAATTCGTAAAGATGGAACACACTATAGCGCTTCCTTGTGTTGGCAGGTTAACGGTCCCTTGTTTCGCTGGAATGCAAGGGACTCAATGAGAAGCAGGCACCTTGACTGATGGCAACGGCAGGTGGGGCGGGGGGGGCACACAGTAAATCCAGCCCCCAGTCAGGAAGCTGAAGAGGAAGGGGCACTAGCTGGGGGCAGGCATTAGCAAGGGTTTCTGGGTACGCACGCTCATACCCGTTTTCTCATTGCAGGATCCTGGGGTTTCTCAAATTTCCTTTTCCTTCGCAGATGCACCTCTTCTGGCTTTTTCCTCAGGATGGCGTCGACGGGGGGCTTTTTGGGATGTTCCTCGGGTTTCCTCTGGGGGGTTTCCTCGCATTCCCCTTTCCGCTTGGCGGCATCGGTCACTTCCTTGTTGTCGCGGTTCATCTTCTGTTCCTTGAGCAAGGAGCCGGGGAGATTGGATGCGTACTTGAAGCCTGGTCCGCGCTTTTGCTTGTACGCCAGAGAGAGACAAAAACACAAGCAAACTTTATATCTTATGCCTTTGGGCTCTGCTTGCAGACACCGCACTGGCTGGAATCAATCGCTTCTGACCAAAGGGACTAAACGTGCAAGCGGTGGGAATGGTTCGCAAGGTTGACCCATGCTGCTTCTCCCATCACCAAGCCCCTCCAGCTCAGGCGACAAAGAACCCAACATCTCACAAATCAGAAGGGATGCTAATGAATAATAAAACGTGTTGGAAGGATTGTCACTTTTGTAGAAAGAGTTGGTGAAGTCAGAAATTCAATTTGCCTTGATTTTAAACATCTTCCCTGCTGCAAGGCGACAACATGCGTTATAGGATACACTCAGAGGAGACATTTAGGGACCAGTGTTCACTGCTGCCAGAATGTTTGAATTTTAAAACCTCTCCCCACAACTATATTTTTTAATGTGCGAAAAGGTTAGGTCACAATATACATCAGGTGGAATGCACATTAACTCCCCAACAGTCAAGTCGGAAAGCAAGGTTTAACAAGTAGAGGTTGGAGATGTAACCGCTGATTGTCCAGAGTGAACAGCAGGGAATGGATGACTCTATTACAACCTACTTGGTACGTCCACGAATGGCCAGTGCCAGAGACAGGATGCTGGGGCACGGTGGACCAATGGTTGGACCCAGTACGTAACGTATGTTCTTCTTATGTTCTAGTTGTTCTAAATCCATCACATGCATTTCTTGTAATGTGTGGCGGAGTTAACTCGCCTGTCAGTCTGCCTTAATTGCTGCAGGAGGGGACAAAGGTGATTTCCTGTTTAGGGGATGAATCCCCCACTGCCAGTCTGGTTGGGACACTCCATTACTGGCATAACGAGACACCTATCAGCGACCCTGGCATTATGCACGGTAACCGCTGAAGAGGGAAGGGAACTTTTGAAGCAGGGGAGAGGAACAATTAAGATGCACAAATTAAAACTCCTGCAGCAAAAAGTACAAGCAGGAGAAGAGTCTCGTATGAATGCAGCCATAGTCCGCTAGCGCACGAGAACCCAAAAGCAAAACGGATTAGAAACAAGAGGGACACTAAACCAGTGTTTCTAATGTGCCGTTTTTAGACTAAGTGTTCAAGAGAACACCAGAAGCCGGTGAACGTTAGAAGGACAATTCCGATTCTCTCTCTCATGGTACACCCTCCCATCCCCCTTCGTATTCCCGTGAAACTCACTTTCCCGGTTTTCCCTGCGTGGTTGCACTTTGGACATTCCCAGCAGTTTGGCAGCTCGTCATTGACCACACCGTCTGATTCCTTCACCTAAGAGGAAAAGATGCACAGCCCAGCATGCTGTTAACTGTATCAGAAGCAAGGTGAGTCTGCAAACAGGATCTTGTCCTTTAGAAGCAACCATCGTGGCAATGGAAGGAAGGACGTTTGCAGAGCAATTTTGTTGCTTAGCTTAGTTCCTCTTCCAGCAGCTTGAGCTTATTAGATACACGAGTGACCCAGCTCCTAAATCTGCAGAATTGGGCCTAACCAGACCAAACCAAAATTGTTAATCAGGTACTTAAATATGGATTTCAGGCTCTGCCTTCAGGATATGAACAAAATTTAAACCCAGGATGTTACTCGAGATTATCTCCTGCACTAGCAGAAAGTTGTCCTCTAGTCACGCATCTTCCGTAACTGCTGTCTGACACCAAAGTTCACTTATTTTCCTCAAGTGGTCTAGCAATTGCTTAACTTAACAAAGAGGTCTCTCCTCCGACTTCTTTAACACCGCAAGACACGTTTGAAAGAATGAACTCAAGGCTGATCCTTAAAGAACATCAGATCCTTTAAGCCTATATTCCACACCCATGCCAACAAAATGGTAGCTGCCGGCTCAGTTCAAAGTAAGGGGCTGCAACCTCTCTTACAGAGATGTGCTAGGTCCGCAGGCCACCTCAGTTAAAGCATCCGCTGGCCCATCAGGGAGTCTAACAGGAAGTACGGAGTTCTCCCTGTTCCATCGAGCTTGACTACTGCCATTAGTTGTACAACTGTTAGATGCTTTACGGGACGCTTGGGAGAAGCGGTTTCTGCTCCAAAGGGTTTTTATTTAAGTATTTCAATTTACAGCCCACCCTTCCCCAAAGGCTCAGAGGAGATAACAAAACATGAATAAAATAAAAGCCATTCCAAACTGTATATAAAAAAATCCCCCCATCTCAGATTCTATACCCACTTGCCAAACACCACACACACTGGCTGCAATCCCACAGAGCCACTTACTCAGGAGTAGCCCTGTGGGCTTCAAAGGGATTACTCCAGAGTAGGTTAGCCAAGGTTCCTAAATCGTGGGTCAAGACCCTTCCCTGACGGATATTTGATACGCTTTCCCCATCTCGGTTGCTCTTTGAGGCTGTAAAATTAGATTTAAGTTTCAAAATCAAGTCATGCAAGCAAGGGTGGGGAACCTTTTCCCTCCCGGGGGCAGTACAAGCTCTGAGGGCCACAGGGAAGTTTGGGGCAGGAGCATGTTCAGGAAGAGAAGGAGATCATGCCATGGATCTGTCCCCTGCCCTCAGCTCTGCTCCCTTCCCCTGAGCTCAGGGGCTAGACCTAGGCACTGGAAAAGGGGACAAATGAAGACTAAGTCATGGGCTGCCTTTGGCCCCTGGGACGGAGGTTCCCCGCCCTGATTGACAGTGTCGTTTTAGCTCACTAGCAGGGAGCAAGACAGAACAAGGGGTTCAACAGCAGACCGTACACCCCGGAACGAATTACGGTCCGACTGGAACGGAAAGCACCCATCCACATCTGGGCAAGCAGAAAGCCTCCCCGGAGGGTTTGTTCAAGCCTGCTCATCTTCTGGAGACAAAACTCTTTTGTTTGGGCAGGCATTTGGTGGGCAGGGGATATGGTCTGGGAAAGCTTGGGATAGGGGATTTTAAACTGGGTTTATCTGCATGTCTAAGATTTTACAGGTTATAACCTGCCCTGGGTTAGTGCAGGATAATACATTTCAATAAATAAAATATCTATTTCGCTGGGTATTTTGGTAGCTATTGTGGCAATATTTAGCGCTATTGGGCACACAACAGTGTGAGCGAGACGAATAGTGAGATCGCACTGCCAGGCAACATTGGGAGGCAAAATGATGCTAAAAAAGGTGCCCAAACCCCAAAGGTGGTGGTGGGGGCTTGCACAAAACGGCGGGTGTAGGCTCCCTCCAAACCCAAGAACGTTTGACAGGTTTGGCCCTTTTTAAATGGGCCGCGACCTGGGGGCGGGGGGAGGGGAGGGAGGATGTGTGGTATGAGGAAGCACACGTTTTGTTAGCCGCCCCGGGCTGCCTCCAGCAGGAGGGGCCGGGTATAATTTTTAAAATAAAAATAAATAAATGTCCACCCAGCAGCCATGGCTGTGCAAAAGGGACAGCGAACACGCGTGGGCGCGTCTCGTGTGAAAAGGGCCGCTGATTCACCCATTAGAAGGAGAAATGTTACTATCATTTATTCAACGCAACGTCCCCTTCTGGGGGGCCATGGCTCCCTACACTGCAGGTCTGTACTTTCGATGCATGTTATGCGACAATGATGGAACTCCCTTCCCTTGGAGGTTCATCTCAGCCCAAACCTGCTCATCTTCCGGAAGCAATGCAAGACCGCCAGGCGTTTGGCGAGGGAAGGGGGTAGTGTTGTGGGGGGGGGGGGGAACGTGATTTGCTAACCCTAACCCATATTTTATCTGGATATTTTAATATTTGGATTTATCTTGTGTATGGTTCTAAAATGTTTGTTTTTTTATTTCTTGTAACCTGCTCTGAGCCTTGAGGGAATGGGCAGGATTAAAATGTAAAAAAAAAAAATAATTTGTGAAACTGCGTATTTCCATGAATGAGGCTGGTGGTGTTGCCCATTTCCATGAATTAAGCGTAACAGATATTATTTCTCATTGATTATATCACACACCGGGGTTGGTGGTGATAGTGGTTGCACCACCATTGTCATGGTCGGATCAGTACCTTCCGAGGGCTCAGATCTCTGCCTTCTTATTCCCCCATTGAGGGAGTGGACCAGTTAGGTTGGTCCGCTCCTGGAGACTAATGGATCCAATTAGTTTCCAGAACTCTGAGGGATTTACCCACTGACCTTGACGGCTACTCTGTTGATGGCCTGGTCACCTGGTGGAACGACATCTTGACCATGGCCACTAACCATGGCTGCACCCGGGTGTCCGCTCTCAGTTCCCCCTGGTATATTGGGCGGGGGGGGGAAGGGGAGGGGAGAGGGGTAGCATGGAGGGGGCTGAAGCTGTTCGACGGCAAGTAGCAGTCGACTCACGCTGAAGCTGACCAACTGTGGCATAGATCGTTTTGAAAGGACTAGGCCATGACTGTGATGTTGGTGAAGGTTTTCTTCTCTGCCATCGTAACATCTGCAAAGTCTCGTCTGGAGGAGCTGTTCCAAGTGGTGAATGATCCAATTCATCCAGTCTGTCTCTGCCATGAACTAGAGTCATCTTTGCCTGTTGTGACATCTTTATTAATCACTTTGCAGACAAAATTGTTCATATTCACCACGATTTGGGTGCTGCTATTCTACCTGCAGAGTCAACGTTTGGGGTTGTGGGAGCTCAACCTTGTCCTGTTTGTTTGGATCAGTTTTAATTAGTGTCGCCTACAGATGTGGAGGTGGTGCTTGGAGCGAGGCGAGCAACCAGTTGTGAATTAGATCCTTGCCCATCCTGGATGGTGAAAGCCAGCCGGGAGACATTGGGTGAAAACAGACATGACGCTAACCACCCTTTGTGGTCATTTATGCATGTTTCAGGGCTGCATAGGGCACCAATACAGCCCTGCAACATGCATAAATAACCACCAAAGGTGGTTAAAGGGTGGTTAGCGTCATGTCTGTTTTCACCCACTGGAGCTGTTGCTGGCTGAGGTTGTCAACATCTCCCTTCAGGACGGTAGGTTATCGGACAGTTGTTCAGCCCCTGCTCAAGAAGCCATCTTTGGACGCCGACTCCCTGCCAGCTATCGCCCCGTCTCTAACATTCCCTTTTTAGGGAAGGTTATTGAACGGGGTGGTTGCCCGGCAGCTTCAGGCTCATCTCGATGATATTGGATTCCTGGACCCATTCCAGTCAGGTTTTTGTCTAGGGTACAGTACAGAGACTGTGCTTGGGGCCTTGGTCAACGATCTACAACTGGAGATTGACGAAGGGAATTGTGCCGTTGATCCGGTTAGCTCTTTCAGTGGCCTCTGGTACAGTTGGAATGGGAGGTTTTCTTCACACGCCTGCGGGACTGGAGGGGGCGCGCGGGACTGCTCTTGAGCGGTTCCATTCATTCCTGTCGAGGAAGTCGCAACGGGTGGTGACGGGCGATTGCTCGTTGACCCCTTGGGTTCCATCTTGTCCCCCCCTCTTGTTCAATGTATATCTGAGGCTGCTGGGCGAGATCATTCAGAGGTTTGGAGTGAAGCGCCGTCAGGATACTGACGACACCCAGCTCTCCCTCTCTTTTTCGTCGACCCAGACGCTGCGGTCTCGGTGCTTACCCGATGCCCGCCTGCTGTTGGGGACTAGCTGAGGATGAGCCGATTGAAGCTGAATCCAGACACGGCTGAAATAATGATGGGTGGCCGACCCTGTGACTTGAGGGAATTGCGACCCCTGCCATTGAGGGGGTCTGGCCCCCTCTAGTTACTGAGGTTCGCAGGCTTGGAGGTGCTTCTGGATCCCTTGCTGCACCTGGATTATCAGGGAGCGGCAGGGGCCAGGAGCGCCTTTTGTCAAGTCCATCCGGTGAGGAGGCCGCGGCCCTTTCTTTCTGATTCAGAACTGGCCACCATCTTCCCTGCTTTCACTACCATTACACTGCTGCAACGCGCTCTGCGTGGGGCTGCCCTTGGGGACGGTTTGGAAGCTGCAGCTGGTGCAGAACGCGGAGGCCCGCTGGCGAACGCGGGGGGTGGGTCACCGTGAGCACGTTACATAGTCTGCACTGGCTTCCCGTAGCTTTCCGGGCACAATTCAAGGTGCTGGTTCTGACCTTTAAAAAGCCCTAAGCGGCCTGGACCCTACAGATGTGAAAGACCGTCTGTCCTACCGTGCTCCACCGTGACCTCGGCTGTCGGCCGGGAGCGCTCTCTTGTGGGCCGCCAATCTTGTCCGTACGACAAGGGCCCACAGAAAGGCGTTCTTGGACGCTGCTCCTACATTATAGAAATCCCTTCCCGCACGAGGCGCTGTAAAACCTCTCTGTCTGGCAAAGCATTTAGCAGGTTGGGACCTATAGGGGTTGGGGACTTTTTAAAAGGGACTGTATTGTATTCATGTGTGTGTATTACTGTAAGCTGCCCTGAGCCTTTGGGGGGGGGAGGGGAAGGGTATAAATTTTTCATGTTTTGGGAACCACACCTTCTTGAATTACTGTAGGCCTTTCAAAGGCGGAGGCACCTTGCAATCAAGGACCTGTTTACGCCAGTGCCTATTGGCCTGATGTTATTTCTAGATTACTCATTGATACCTGGGCCCCACGTGATGGCAAACATTCTGCACTTGCTTGTATCCGGCCCTGGACCCATAGGTCACACCAGCCCCTGCCGCTGCTCACAGCTTTCAAAGCACCGTCTATTACCTGAAACAAACGTTAAAGCTAAGCCTGTCAAGGAAGCGGCTGTCTCTGATCTTTACTGCCCCTGGGCGCCACTTCCCTGAACTCACCTTAAGGCATCCCGGGTGTATGATTTCGTTGCAGATGGAACATTCCATTAGCATGAGATTGAACTTGCCCTCCTCCTCTTCCACCGTGTCCTCCTTGCCAGCTTCTCCGCACACCAGGCACACCGCGGTGTGAGGTAGCACCGGCTACGTGCAGAAAGAGAGAGGGGGAGCAATCAGGGCATGGGGAAGCAGAAGATCAAAACCTTCTCAGTTCTCTTCAAGGAGCAGAGCCTTGATCCGGCAAGCTGCTTAACTGCAAGAGGATGAAGAGTACTGAGCATCCTGCAGGATCAGGCTCACAGAGAAGCCAATAGTTACATAGACTAGGGCTGAGTCTAGCAGCCCCGCATTGCACCAAAATCTACGAAGATACAGCCAACTAGGTGCAACAGCCGGTACCCTCGGCTCAGGAGGTGCGCATGGAGATTTGCTGGGCAGCATGTTCATTTAGACAGATTGGGGGGGAGAGGAAGGAAAACTGAACTATTAGGAAAATCATTATATGGAGCCTCGGGCGAGAGACAGCAACCCCATTCTACAGACAGGAAAAAGGACTCATTCAACGCTTGTGGCAGGAACACCAACCTAATCTTCCAACTCTCAGTTGCCCTGCTCCAAGCACTACCCAGAATGACCATCTAGATAATGGCATTCCCTAGCTGCCCTCAGCAGGATGGGGGGGTCTCGTGGCTGCGCGAACACAGACTATATCTGGTCCTGAAACACTCACAAACCGAGTCTATTCTAGCCACGTGGAGACATTTCCCTCTCTCCGATCAGTATCTCTGTCACCTTGGTGCTTGAGCACTGAATGTCAGTCTAATTAAGGAATCGCCCTTCCACTAATGAGAGACAAAAGCAGTTGGCTTGCTGCAATATGGTGCCAGTCTCATGACAAGGAGCAGGGCAGAAAGGCCCTACTAAGAAACTGGCTGTAATTTGAAATGTGATCAGCTAGATTAGGAACCACTCCTTCTCTATTAGCCTCGCCGAGCTTTCCTCGCCTGCCTCTTATTTTGGAAGTAAATATACATTTTGAACAAGCTATCATCAGATAACCATGTCAGCTGAAACCTGTAGAGAGGGAGAGGGAGATTGGCAGCTTAGGCCAAACCATTTCAGTATTGCGGGCGGGGAAATAAGGGGTGAACATTACATACAGCTATTGCTGTCAACTCGGACCTAGACACAGTGACTGGATGTATTCGCTTTGGCAACACTTGCATAGCTTGCCAATAAATCCTCAGCACTTATGGAGGACCTCAAAACACTTAAAAAACATTAGCCAATTAATTCTCGTGCACGAGGGAGAAATTGTCCCCCATTCTACAGATTTGCGGGGAGACAGACAGACCGTTGCAGTTGTGGACAGGAAACCTCACTTCTCTTCACTGAGAAAACGTTTGCACCACAAGCAGCTACGATGCTTCTAATAATTCATGTCCAGAAGCACTTGCAAGAGCCAGAGATCGTGCCAGCATCAATGCAACTGATCTGAGCAAAGCTCTGCCCCCATCTCCTGCATCGGGTTAATCTGCACCACTGGAGAGGAGACAGGGTCAGACGTTCCAACTGGTCTCTCCTTGTAGCACCGTGTTTCCACGCCGCCGCCAACAGCCGAGCGATGACCCCGGTGCTCCCAATTCCTTCTTGGGCTGAATTACGGCAGCTTCTGTCATTTCCCGCAGGCGAGGTTCCCATTTTAACATGCAGTGTCGACTATCGACAGGATTTTAATTTTACCAAATGCCTGCGGTTCCTTACAGTTGTCATTTTTGAAGACAAAACCCCACATGGCGCTCTGAGGGCATGGATTGCTACTTTCCCAAGCCTTCCCTAGGAGTGCCCATGCTGGGCAAACCCCGTCGGGGCCTATACTCACTCTAGCTCAGCACTGTTCTAGACAGACTGATCAGGGGTATGTAAGCCAAGCGGGTTAATGTTACAGCAGGGGCGGGGAGACATTTAGTCTCTTTCCAGATCCTGGATCTGGCCCCACTGAAAGACTTGAGCTCCTGGGAAGGAAGCAGGCCCACAAGTAAAGGGGATAGCTCCACGATTGGAACGCTCCTCTTCCTGGGAGCACTTCTTAAACCTCCGCCTCCACATCCCCACCTCCTACATGGTTCTTGGAGCTTGTACAGATTTTCAAAGTGGCCCCTGGGAGAGAACTGATCCCCTACCCCTGGCTTGCAAGGATTTCTTGGGATCTCTAGCTCTATAGAGTTTCCTAGGCCTGGTTTGATCTGAGGTAAGTTCACAGAGACCACTACCAGTGCCAACACCAGCGGAGACGCCGCATTTATCTACTGGAACCATGCAGGGCGGGGTGTCCCTTTCTTATTGCTTGTTTTCAGGGGTTAAAGATGACCGTAGCAGGACCATCTCTGGTCACACCAGTCAAGCAGCGCTGCTTTACGCAATTCCCTATAGCATTTTCAGTTCTACCCTCCGTCTTTTTCCATTTCCGTAATAAAATCAATCAATAAGCCAACAATAGACCAAAGCCTTCAAGCATACAACCGAGTCAAAAGCACCAGAGCTCTTCCAGTGATTAATTCGGTCCAGTTTGTTTTTGTCTCAGGGGGCAGAGTGCATGACGGGGGCTATTCCTTTAACTGGGATCTTGCCGCGCCCCCACCCTGAGAATATCTAGTAGAAGCAGCATCTTGGTGAGCCTCAAGGTTAAAAATGTTGATGAATAAAAGTCTGAATACTGCTGGGGGAAAAGACAGGCACTGCTCTCCACGTGCATGTGTGTGTGTATATACACCAAGCAATTAAGAGATGCTCAGGGTTTGATCTACACACCACCGAGCTTGAGTTTGACTCCCAAGTAGGGATGGAAAAGGGCAGTGACCACAGATTTAAATGATGCTCCTAAATAGCCACTAGGAGCAGCCAGCGGTTAGCTGGGAGACTGCATGAAGAAAGGAGGCAGCGTATTCAAATCGAGTTCAACTGGGCACACGTGCTAAACAGGGAGATTTTTGGCTCGAAACTGCCACACTCTTAATTAGAACCCAGCAAAAATCCCTGTTCCCTTAAGATTGAGACCACATAAAAACCAGAAGACACTTTCCCTTCTAACATTTGAATTTCAACTGGAGTCCTTTTCTCCCCCGATATCCAAGTGTGCTAGAGTTTTTGGCCCATTTCTAACATATCTTCCCAATCACTGCTGAAAATCTAGGATGGCACTGGAAGGAGCGGAGATTTGGGGGGGGGGGGGAGAATAATTAAACTGATCAAATCATTTGCTAATAGAGGGCACTGATCCTCTGCAGGGAGAGAGCTCCCCTAGAGCGAATGGCTTACTGGCCATCAGCCCCCCCAGAGATCATGCTGAGACAGGCTGGAGTGGTCAGTGGAGCAGCCTGCAGAACGTGGCTGCTCTTGCAAGACGAATACACCTTCTTGGCAAGGTCCCAGACACTCACCGCGATGCACTGCCGCATGATGCAGGACTGCTTCATCCTGCCGGGCCCACCGAACTTCTTCATGTCTTTGCAAAAGTGACACTCGCCACACTCTGTACGTAGACAAGCCTCGCACTTGCGGCATCGCGTCCTCCTCCGGCGTGCTCCTGCCGTCGTCCGGTTCGCTGCTAGCTTCACCGCCGAGGCAGCGCCCAGCTTCCCTTTTGGTCGACCAACTGCCCTGTTCTGGAAAAGGAAGAGACAGGTAGGTGAACACGACGCTGTACACGCTGCCCGAACCTCACGGGTCCCTTTGTCTGGTGCAGTCGTGCATTTGCCTCCTAGATAGCAAAGCAATGGGTGCAAGAGGAACGCAACACAGAGAGGAACAGAATTGAGCGCACACATAATTTAGCTCTTACAACGGAGAATTAGCTCTCCCTGCACCCTATGGTGTCAGGGCCAATGTGCATCGAGCCCAGCATCCTGTGTTCAAGAGCAGCAGCTTCAGTTGCTTCCGGAAAGGGTGCAACAGGTCATAAAGGAGTGATCTATTTTCTCCTAGCCACCACTAGTCTGATCTAGAACCCCTATCAGTCTGTCCAGATGGGCCATTCTCCAAGGTCCTCTCTGTCACCTTAGACAAATCACAAGGTACCGTGAAAGGCCCCGATCCAAGGTACACACACAGGCCGTACAAACACAGACAGCGAGCGAATTGCGCACACCCAGTGAGTACACTGCACAACCCAGTGGGTGGACCTCGGATCAGGGCCTGTGTGATTTGCCCAAGACCACAGACAGGGATTTAGATTCAGAGTCGGGTTTAGATTTCAGGAATTCCTGGTTCGCAGGCCTGCAGTCAGATAGAGCTGCTGTTCTGTTTCACTTAAAGGAGGCAGCAAAAGTAAAATGAGAGGCTAGGCTTGGCAATGAAAACCTGCCTCCTGGAGGCAATGCCTCCTGGAGGCAATGAAAACCTGCCTCCTGGAGGCTCATGGTAAGCGAGAAAGCAGAATTACTGAACGATACTATCATTCCTGCTAGCATGCACAGCTGTATGATCTTATATCTGCTCAAGTTGGCCTGTACACAGCTGCCAGTTTCCAAACATATCCTCCTGCAGCCTTGGGAGACATTCCCTGCACTGGAACAGCAAGGAGTCTGAATCTCAGTAGAGTTCCCCTATACACATCAGCTGTTTTCCTTTCAGTCAAGGTGCTACTCTTTAGATAAGGGAGCTAGGAGCTATCACTGCTGTCTCATTTCATACAAGTGAACAGAGGAGGTCACCGTGAGGGGAAGAACCCAATATTCTGTACTGAATTTTAGCTATCCAACCACACTGTGAACTCTGCTACAGAAACCCAACCAGCAATAGTTTAACCTACTAAGCAGAGGAGGTCTTCTAATGGCTGAGTTACAAAGAGGCCAGCAATTACTTCTAAGCTCATGAGGTAGCACTTTGAGTAGGCAGATTAAAGGTGTACATCTGACTTATGCACAGGGATGCTATGAATGGAACCTATTTCATTTTTCAAGTTCACAGTTTAAAAATACTCAGGTTATTCTCTTCGCCTCAATATTAAGCAATGGGCCATTTTAAATCTGCATACATTAACATAAGCAATTTAAGAGATGGGGAGGTAATTTTGCAAATGTTCACACAAAGGTCTGAAATGTGTACCTGGGGAAAGAGCAAGGAGACCACCACAAAACCCTTCCAAACAATGGGTGTCACCCAACAGAACAACAAGCCCCATACAGATGTGCTGCTGAATCCAATGACATTGATGATATTTATGCCACTACATGTTTGGGGCGGCCCAAGAGTCTCCTCCTATCAGCGGTTTCTTGGACTGTATCCCTTTGTGGGAGGGAGAAATCGGCTCCAGGCTGACAAATCCAGAAGAGAAACCAAAGCTTCATTCCGAAGGGGGATAATCCTACTGTGAAATCACCCCTCAGTCAGTTCCTTCCTTCCCCTGCCTGTTAGTTGTTTTCTATTCCATCCTGAAACGTCCATGGAGATGCACAGAAACTAGACCAGCCCTTTAAAACCCATGTCTCTATGGTCCCTGTGCCCATAACTGGGAAGCACACATTTCTGGTTATAATAGAGGCTACAGGCTAACTGAAATTTGGATAAATAAACTGCAAATGCGTGCTGTCCACAGCCATGACCTTTCAGATCCCAAACAGTGCTAAATACACACATTTGCAACAACAGATGCAACAACCAAATGTTCAAATTAAAACCAAAACAATATCTGGTAACACCCAATCCATCTTGTCAGCACCAAGAAGAAATTCAATGAGGGAATAGTAGAAAGCCTAGCTTGGTGCTACATCCCCTAAATATAATCAGCTTTTGCCCCAGAAAAGCGGAGAGACGTTTTGCAGCCTTTTGAAGCAGAACTTGAAAGTTACTGAAGGTAGAAAGGGACTTTTCATGAAACTGAAGCATGTTCACTTTGGGGTGTTTGGAAAAAAAAGTCAGACAGGTCTTGATGTGATAACGGGGAACGGGGGCAAAGTTGGGGTTTGACACTGCCGACTTCAGCGGCATCACACAGAGAAGAAACAGAACCTCGTTCTACCCCGTATCTGATGACTCCCAACTGTTTCTTAAACCAATAGCTTTGTAAACCCGTTTGACTGTAGTACTTAGGCTGCCTTCTCATTTCCCACATTGAGAAATACAGATGGCAAAGAGATTCCACCAGTTTCAATTTCTGTTCCCATAGAACTGCCATGCTTGGACAGAAAGCACTCAAGGGGTCTTTTTATAAAAAAGATAAAATTAAACTTCTGCACTTAAAATGACTCATGGACCTAGTTTCTAGAGTGCTGCCAATGTTTGAATAATTGCCCTCCTCTCATGTATACTAACCCCTCTGTCCCAGGAGGGGGGCTATTCTGGGAGAAGGAAGGGACTTCAGAATCTATTATTTTCCCGTTTTAAAAACAGAGACATCATAAACCATGGAGCAAGAACCCTTCAGTGAACTTAAAGAGGGCCCACATTTCAATACTGAAGAATATTCATAAACAGCTATGGCATCCATTGTGCGCAACAGGAATTGAGGAGAGGGGGCCGTTTCAACAGAGAATTCATCAAAAGGCAAGTATTTGAAGACCCTCAGGCATTTTGAAGACAGAGGGTGTTTTTCAAGGAGATGCTATCATGCATGGCCACCTGAAGGTATGGCCACGTATCTGCCCGCCCACCTGAAGGTGGCGTGGGGGAAGCTACGGCGCCCCCACTCATGCCCACGCATGGAGCAATGCCGGGAAATCCAGATGCTCTGTGTGGGGCAAGCCAAATAGCTCCGCGGCAACAAGTGGCCATGGAGCCCCTGCCCATATGAACTGGGGCAGCCAGCCTCGCCAGCAAACCGGTCGCCGCTGCTCCTAGTCACTGCCAGTATTTTTGGCTTTGTTTGCTCTGCCCATCATGCAAATGTTGACCTATAAAGCCCTGAACAGCCTAGGTCCTAGCTACCTGAAGGATTGCCTCACTTCCTGAGCCCCTGAGCAGCTCCTGCAGTCACCTGGGGGTGCCCTCCTGGAGGTTCTGCGGTACCGGTGGGTGGCGGCCAACAGGCGGATGTTCTCGGTAGCTGCTCCGGTGCTGTGGAACTCACTCCCGAGCTGTCCGCCTCAGCCCAAATCTCCTCACCTTCCGGTGCCAATGTGAGACATGGCGTTTGGTGAAGGGGTGGGTTAGGGGGGAGGCTAAAGGGTTTGGTGGAAAAAAAATTCTGTGCACTTTATGGTTATTTTGACTATTTATTTAATTGATTTAATTGTCTTTTGATATTATATTGTATTTGATTGTATTCTGTAATTTATTATTGACCTGTTGTAAGTCGCCCCAGCTGCAGGAGTGGCGGGCTATAAACGCATAATAAATAAATAAATAAATAAATAAATTCGGGCCCCAGCAAATCAAGTTTTTTGTACCTTATCTTCCTATTTTGTAGGTCCCAAGAGTCAGCTGTGCCCCGATTCTGGGGGTACATGAGGAAGAGATACGAAATTAGACCCAAGAAGTATCTCTTCTACCAGAGTTCTACCAGCTATTATCTTACCCAATTTTTTTGAGCAATCCTCTAATTTCCTCTACCAGCCCAAACAGCCTCCAGGGACTTAAGGAGCAGTGCCATCATGGTTTGGGAATGTTTTCCGGGACGGAGAAGAGGATCCGGAAGAGATAACAACCCAACCCCCTGGCTCCCACACTGTTAAATAACTTGACACAGAAAATATCACATTCCTGCCTATTCCCAGAGGTCTACCACATTTCAATGGAAACTAGTCGAACGACACTAGAATCCAAGCTTTAGGGGCCTTGTCTTCCTACTAAGCAAACCAAGAGCTTGGCCAATAAGGTGTTCTCGTTACCATTATTTGGGAGTTTTCGCCATTGTGGGTACAAAACCTAACCTACACCAAGGTCTGTTAAGCACTGAGGATGCCCTGGGATAGGCAGATGAGCTTTGTGCTTGTGCCCCAAGGGCACATTTCTACCTAGTCCATCCGTGAATGGCAAAGCCCTTTCCAAAAACACTTAGCTTGGCTTCAGCCTGCCACCTCTATGAGCCCCGGTTTAGACAGAAAATCCGAGATGCACAGAAGTTAACGGCCCATTTTACAAATCCCACTAGAGGCAAGGGGGGCACTGTAGGTCCTGAGTCCATTTCAAATATATCTCCATCGGGTCGTTCGAGCACATCCCTCCACACCTTATCTCTGCTATTGCGAGGTGACAATGCTCAGAGTGACCATGTGGTGAAACAAAAGAGGGGGCACGTTATGGCCAGGGATGTCACTGGAGCCCATTTTATACAAGGGAAACCAAGGATGAGAGACAAGGGCTTGCCTAAGGCTACCCAATGAAGCCAGGATTCAAAGCTGGGACTCCCAGTTCCAAGTCCAACTCACTATCCACTGGGCCCAGTCCGATCAGCAGTGACTTATTCAAATCTCAAGATAAATTGGCAGAAGAGGAATCATGACTTCCAGTGCCAGGATATAACCATGACACAAGACTCTCTGGAAAGCTATCAGCTATTCCGAATTAACAGCTAGGGATCATACCCTCACAGCCCTAGGTGTCGTGACACAGTTGGTCTTTGGGAGAACTGTGAAACTACCATTCATCGGTCTTCTTACCCTGGCATCTTCCTTCTTACCCCGGCATCTTCCTTCTTACCCCGCTGCCTACACTTATCTCGATACCTGCAGTTTCAACACCGCTTACATGCTGCGTTGACCATTTTGGTGGGATGAAGTAGAAGGGAGAAAATCTGTCAAGTTGCTCAACTCAAGGAGGTTTCCTACTTCCCTGTCTGTCAAAATGTGTCACTGATGGAGCAGCCCTACAGTAAACAAACCAGGTAGTTTTCTAGCAACTGGGGGTGGGGGTGGTGGCAAGTGAAACAGACAATTTAGGCTCAAACTTCCAAGTCTTTCTCGGAAGTTATTTCAAAAAAGGGCCCCCACACAAGCAGCATTTGAAGCTCATTAAGCCTAGCTCTAATGCATCTACATACTGATTTTAAACTTGTGTGATGAGCATTATGCAACTTGAAAAGTTCAGCATCCTTTCAATGTCAATGCTGAATCTTTAATGGACTAAGATCTCATTCTGAAAGCCACTTCCCCGAGGTGGAGTCAAGATGTGAAACACACAAGAGTCGGTCTGAGAAAGCTCGGCTTTCTCTGCTCCGGGTCTCCTGGGCACAAGAGGTCTATGCAGTGGAGTCTGCCTCTTAGAAGCAGATTCTGACATCAGATCCCGCTCTGAGTATCCACACCAAGCAGCCAGCTCCACTCTGGTGAAGTATAGAAATGCCTTAACTCCCAGAAAAGGCAGCAGAACAAGCTTCCAACATTACCCCAATAATATCAATTTTACCCTAGTCTGCAAAGAGCATCTCTAGGGAAGACCTGAGGTTCTGGTTCCCAAGGCCCATTCAGTTCCTGGATCTAGGCCCCCAATGCCAGTTTGTCAGTGGTGCTGAGGACAGAATGCTCGTCTTCCAAAAACAGAACTGAGACTTGTCAAACCTGGGTGGGCAGAGACTGAAAAGAGGGGAGTAAACGTCAGCTTTTTGCTGGGATTTCTTACACAGCCAACTAGCTCTAAAAGCACTGGTTTGAGCTAAGCTAGCCCCCTGGAACTGCTGCACACGCCCCCCCCCCCCCCCCCCCCCTATACTAGATGCTTGGAGCAAAGTCAATTTTTAAGCATTTTCATTCTAGCCTTTTAAAGAAACTGGAGGTGAGACACTTGAATGAGGGAGGGAAGAGGGACAAAGACTGATGTGGCTGTGACAATTGGACAATGAGGAAGGAACTCGTTTAAGGCAGAAGAAACCAAGCGTGTCAATAGATTTGATAACATACTTAAGAGCTGTATCAGCTGCAGAGTCTAAACGTCCTAAAAGGGAGATCTCAACTGTGGGCACACAGGAATTGTGGCTCATTCACACAATACCCTTGGCCCATGTGAACGGCACCACGTGCTCCTTAAGCTGGGTTGGTTCAACAGCAGTACAGTCACACAAGTGCCAACTCCCATATTTCTCTGGTGCCTCCCACAATGCAAAGGGCATGGAGGAATGCCCTTGTGATAGTCCTGCATTGCAACGTTCCAGAAGCAGCATGGAGCAGAGGAGCGAGTTCCTTCTCCAGGACCCATTGGCCACAACTCTGTGGTGGCAGGAAGTGACAAGCAGGAAGTGATGCATCAGGAAAGGAAGCTTGCTCTGGGTTAATAAAAATCACACAGCACTGCTGCTATGGGAGAGCGAGACCCTTTCAAGCAAACCCTTTGCACCAAGTGGCAAAGAACACCGGATCACCAAGAAGCCCACGAAGTGGCAAAGATTGCACACAAACACTCAGAATGCATGCCTGTGTTACACCCCACTCTAAAAGAGTGCTGTACGACGAGTGAACCTTCACTGCATCCATTTCTGGAAACAAGGGTGGAAGGAATCTAAAACACAAATTGTGGTGACCCTGTCCCAAGACTCCCTGCTAAAGATAGCCACAACTAGCTAACACCATTTAAAAGATGTAAAATCCTTCCACGCTGGTGTTCAAAAGCATCTACAATACGTAGGCTATCATGTCATCTTGCTAAAGTAGCCTCTGCCTGCGTACGCGAGAGAAGTGTGGTTTGATGGTAGAGAGGAGAGAAACTTTGGGCTAAAGAGGTGTGAACAGCTTCTTTTACAAAGTGCCTCGCACAGCAGGTAGCATGTCCATTTTAAGAGTTTTAAAAACCTTTCTGAGAAATTCTATCTTATCAAAAAAAAGAGTGCAAGACTTAAAATGCGGACAGACTTGAAACTTGTCAGAAGTGCAGATCCTATGGGACAAACAGGTTTAAAAATATTTTTTTTTTAAATTAAACACCAGCCTCTCCAATAGCAATTTTACACTCATTACAACTGGCACACTGCTTCTCGCATCTGTAAAAACTCAGCTAAGTAGTACACAACAAAAACAACAAGTCAGAAGTGTTACCAGAGGTAACGTTAAATCTGGGGCACTTCGTTGTGTATTGAAATTGCTGACATCGGTATACAAGGCTAATTTTATAAACATTTATGCCTCTGCATGTTTTTGTGGCTCCCAGTTTTCTCCCAACAGCTGCAGGCCAGAAGCTGTCCCCTTGCATCAAAGGGATGGTATCTTAGGCAGCCACAGACTGGAAGCGGGACAGTGGGTTTACTGAACGATAACAGTGGCTACGTGCAAGTAGGTTTTCTGGGATCACAAACAAACAACACAAAGTGTATTTGCACAAACAGACATAATGGACAAAAGTGCACAGTCCAGGAGTGGGGAAACTTAGCCCTGGGGGCGAAATGCAACCCACAGCTAGTCAATTGGCCCCTTTCCAAGTCCTGGATCTGGCCCCAGGATCCAGTTCTTACTCTCAAGAACCAAAAGACTGAGCTCAGGCTAAGGGAGCGCACACACAAGGATAGGGGACCAATCCATAACCCCTGCACCCTCCTCTTTCTGAGCGCCCCCCTTAAACCCCTGCCTCCAATCCCCATGTGACCCGTGGAGCTTGTACTAATCTTCAAAATGGCACGTGGATGGGGAAAAGGTTCCCTGCTACCTTGCGCGGTCCCAATGAAGTTATTACTCATTCACAACTGTAATTGGACCCATTCTGCTCCCGAAGTCAATACAGGCTTAGTACAGAAACATCCTCCTCTACTGAACACGGATGATAAATCAAACTCAATAACCTCGTGGGGCATACAATGGAACAGCATCAGGGGAACTGGAAAACATCACTGTTGAGTTTACATTCTTTTTTTGGCTTTGTTTCTTTGGGGATAATTTAACTAATGATTAAACAACTAACAGAATTAGCGGGGATGCCATAAACTGTGTTCTTACTGTCTTACAGCAGGGGTGGGGAAGCTCAGACCCGAGGGCCAAATGTGGGTCCTGTCTCTTATACACATCTAGATGTGTATAAGAGACAGCCACTATACTAGATGCTTGGAGCAAAGTCAATTTTTAAGCATTTTCATTCTAGCCTTTTAAAGAAACTGGAGGTGAGACACTTGAATGAGGGAGGGAAGAGGGACAAAGACTGATGTGGCTGTGACAATTGGACAATGAGGAAGGAACTCGTTTAAGGCAGAAGAAACCAAGCGTGTCAATAGATTTGATAACATACTTAAGAGCTGTATCAGCTGCAGAGTCTAAACGTCCTAAAAGGGAGATCTCAACCGTGGGCACACAGGAATTGTGGCTCATTCACACAATACCCTTGGCCCATGTGAACGGCACCACGTGCTCCTTAAGCTGGGTTGGTTCAACAGCAGTACAGTCACACAAGTGCCAACTCCCATATTTCTCTGGTGCCTCCCACAATGCAAAGGGCATGGAGGAATGCCCTTGTGATAGTCCTGCATTGCAACGTTCCAGAAGCAGCATGGAGCAGAGGAGCGAGTTCCTTCTCCAGGACCCATTGGCCACAACTCTGTGGTGGCAGGAAGTGACAAGCAGGAAGTGATGCATCAGGAAAGGAAGCTTGCTCTGGGTTAATAAAATCACACAGCACTGCTGCTATGGGAGAGCGAGACCCTTTCAAGCAAACCCTTTGCACCAAGTGGCAAAGAACACCGGATCACCAAGAAGCCCACGAAGTGGCAAAGATTGCACACAAACACTCAGAATGCATGCCTGTGTTACACCCCACTCTAAAAGAGTGCTGTACGACGAGTGAACCTTCACTGCATCCATTTCTGGAAACAAGGGTGGAAGGAATCTAAAACACAAATTGTGGTGACCCTGTCCCAAGACTCCCTGCTAAAGATAGCCACAACTAGCTAACACCATTTAAAAGATGTAAAATCCTTCCACGCTGGTGTTCAAAAGCATCTACAATACGTAGGCTATCATGTCATCTTGCTAAAGTAGCCTCTGCCTGCGTACGCGAGAGAAGTGTGGTTTGATGGTAGAGAGGAGAGAAACTTTGGGCTAAAGAGGTGTGAACAGCTTCTTTTACAAAGTGCCTCGCACAGCAGGTAGCATGTCCATTTTAAGAGTTTTAAAAACCTTTCTGAGAAATTCTATCTTCTCAAAAAAAAGAGTGCAAGACTTAAAATGCGGACAGACTTGAAACTTGTCAGAAGTGCAGATCCTATGGGACAAACAGGTTTAAAAATATTTTTTTTTTAAATTAAACACCAGCCTCTCCAATAGCAATTTTACACTCATTACAACTGGCACACTGCTTCTCGCATCTGTAAAAACTCAGCTAAGTAGTACACAACAAAAACAACAAGTCAGAAGTGTTACCAGAGGTAACGTTAAATCTGGGGCACTTCGTTGTGTATTGAAATTGCTGACATCGGTATACAAGGCTAATTTTATAAACATTTATGCCTCTGCATGTTTTTGTGGCTCCCAGTTTTCTCCCAACAGCTGCAGGCCAGAAGCTGTCCCCTTGCATCAAAGGGATGGTATCTTAGGCAGCCACAGACTGGAAGCGGGACAGTGGGTTTACTGAACGATAACAGTGGCTACGTGCAAGTAGGTTTTCTGGGATCACAAACAAACAACACAAAGTGTATTTGCACAAACAGACATAATGGACAAAAGTGCACAGTCCAGGAGTGGGGAAACTTAGCCCTGGGGGCGAAATGCAACCCACAGCTAGTCAATTGGCCCCTTTCCAAGTCCTGGATCTGGCCCCAGGATCCAGTTCTTACTCTCAAGAACCAAAAGACTGAGCTCAGGCTAAGGGAGCGCACACACAAGGATAGGGGACCAATCCATAACCCCTGCACCCTCCTCTTTCTGAGCGCCCCCCTTAAACCCCTGCCTCCAATCCCCATGTGACCCGTGGAGCTTGTACTAATCTTCAAAATGGCACGTGGATGGGGAAAAGGTTCCCTGCTACCTTGCGCGGTCCCAATGAAGTTATTACTCATTCACAACTGTAATTGGACCCATTCTGCTCCCGAAGTCAATACAGGCTTAGTACAGAAACATCCTCCTCTACTGAACACGGATGATAAATCAAACTCAATAACCTCGTGGGGCATACAATGGAACAGCATCAGGGGAACTGGAAAACATCACTGTTGAGTTTACATTCTTTTTTTGGCTTTGTTTCTTTGGGGATAATTTAACTAATGATTAAACAACTAACAGAATTAGCGGGGATGCCATAAACTGTGTTCTTACTGTCTTACAGCAGGGGTGGGGAAGCTCAGGACTTACAGCTAATTTATATTTGGCCCCTCTTGAGCGCCTGGATCCAGTTCCTTCCCCCAAGCACTGTAAGACTGAACTCAGGGTACAGTAAATAACCGTACAGTGAGTAAGGGAGCAAAGATGAGGGCCCACACAAGGATAAAGGCCAGATCCATGGTCTGGACCCTTCTCTTCCAGAGCACCCCGACTCCCAATTTCTCTGCAGCTTCCTCGGAGCTTGTACCTGTTTTCAAAGGTTCCCTTTCGCTGTCTTACAACAGTCAGTCAAACAGTTGAATAATCATATTTACTGAACCTTAAGGCTTTTAAAAAATGCCAGAAGCACAATTTAAAAAAAAACAGATGCAAGTTTCATTCCACTCAAACATTTTAAAAAAAAAATCTGGAGGCAGTTCTGCAAGGGAGTACAACATGCAATCTGCAACACATGTTCTGGAGTATTTTACTGACCCTTTCAAAAAACTGTCGTTTATTCTTCTCCCTCAGCTAACAGAGAGATTTAAAAAAAAAAAGCTTCACTGCAGCAATCTTGCAGGGGTTTGCAAGATTTCCTTTTTAATATTCCCATTGCCATATTTTAAGCATCTCTCCTCTGAACCCAAGAAGAGGTTTTACTTATAAATCAAATTCAGAAGAGGTAACTAATGCAGTATTATCATGCTCTCTCTTGGAGCCATAAAGCTCTCTGAAGTATTTAAGGAATCTCATTTAAAAAATAAATAAATCTAGAAGACTAAAGCCTTCCCACAGCCCACTGTAACAATATTTGCCATTGACTCGAGTCTACAGGGTCTGATTCTGCAAGGCGCTCAACACCATGTGGGAAGCGCTCAAACACAGCCAGAGCGGAAAGTGCTCAGTGAATCAGGCCCACAGAGAGGGGGCAGGGGAGGAATTTACAGTGGAACAGCACAGCCCGCAATCACACCCAGCCCACTTTCCCTAACATGCATGGTTATTTATAAAACAGACTGGATCAGCTCTTACACCATCAACAGCTTTCAATAAAAATAGGGTATTTTAAAAAAATTATTGCAATCCATTTTCATGCTGGGTGGAGAGGGAGGAAAGGTGGGGGGGGGGGAAGGATTTGTTTTGTCAGGAGGGGGAAAACCTGCTTCTGATTCCCCCCCCCCCTTTTATAAAAATAAATAAATAAAATCAAGGCACATGAAGTTCAAAGCCCCAGCAGGCAGGCAGCCTGCCCGGGAGGCGGCTTTCCCCTCTCCTCTTGGCAGGGCAGGGGAAGCCTGGGATGATCCGTTCATTGATCCCACATTGTTCCCCTGCTCACCCCCGGGGAAAGCAGATCGCGTTCTTACAGCCTCCTCTCCTCTCCCCCCACCCCCTCCTTCCTGGGGCAAACTTTGCCTCCGAGATCCCTCCCGGCTGCCCCCCAAGGTCCTAACCTGGTCCTGCTCCGATTCATAGTCCTCCTCGTCTGCACTCACAGACATGGCCATGGCTCATGGTGGGCCCAGGCTGGAACAAGCTGACATGGCTGGAGGAGCCGTGCTTCTCGCATACACACACACGCGCACGCAGGGGGGTGGGGGGAGAGAGGGGGGGAGCTCATGCATATTCATGAGGAGCCATCCAGGAAGGGGCTGGCCTTGGCTGGGCCAGCCAATGGGAAGCCGGCACCGATTTGGTTACACAAAGAGGGCCTGCCACTAGCTGTGGTGATGACACCGGGGGGGAGCGTGCCCGGGCAGGAGCAGGGCTGGAGCTCGCGGGGCCGCTGGGGGATCGCTGAGCTCCGCTAGGCGCAGGGGCTGCTGCCTGCAAAGGGGGCGAATTTGCAGCAGGGAAAGCCGGGGGGGGGGAGGGTTGTGGAAGGTGTTTCGTTGGTTTCTTTTGTTTGGTTTACAAAGGAACCCCCCCCCCCCCCTGCTCTGCAACTGAACTATCGGAGAGCCCCGCCGAGTTACAGCATCAGCATCATCATCATCATCCAAACAAGATGCAAAGCCAGGGAGGGGGTTCTGTTTGCAAAATGTCCCAGGGCAGGTGGCGAGAGCAAGCGCGCGCGGCTGCCCGGGCTGCCCCTGAGGCACATTTTTATGGAGCTTATGAAAAATGCACGTTGCAGGGCCCCTATTTAGGCACCAAGGCACGGCCTGTAACATGTATTTTCCATAAGTGTTTCTTAAACATTTGCATAGGAGGGGGGGCAACCTAGCTGCCTTTCCAAGCCAGTTAACATCCCAGCGGCCCCAAGCCAGCCTACTGCCATTCCCCCTCACACACCCCTCTACTGCCATTCCCCCTCACACACCCCTCTACTGCCATTCCCTCAACCCTCTACTACCATTCCCCCTCACACCCCTCTACTACCATTCCCCCTCATACCCCTCTACTACCATTCCCCCTCACCCCTCTACTGTCATTCCCCCTCACACCCCTCTACTGCCATTCCCCCTCACACACCCCTCTACTGCCATTCCCCCTCAACCCTCTACTACCATTCCCCCTCACACCCCTCTACTACCATTCCCCCTCATACCCCTCTACTGGCATTCCCCCTCACCCCTCTACTG
>QEPC01002388.1:9111595-9224329 GCA_003113815.1 Sphenodon punctatus | reverse complement strand
CCCCCCCCCCCCCCCAAGTTGTGTGTGCGCACGGGTGACTCTTGCGACTATTAGCCAATTATTTCAGGAGTTCAGCACGGTGCCCAGCACCATACCCAGCACAGCTGTTCTGCTTTCACAATCTTAGCTTCCTATTTCACATTTCCTTTATTCTGGACAGGTTTTCGGTCTCCTCCGGCTCTCAAACACGCTATAGGCTGCGGTTACAGTAGGAACCCCTTTATCAGCACACGCCCTCGGGGGCGGTTTACACTGACAGCTCCCCCCCCTCTGCTCTGCCTCGCACCCGGCTGGGCCCTGCGTGCGAGGACTGCTCCAGGCCAAGTCCGCTCCCAATGCTCTGGCCTGCCCAGGAGCACCGCAAGCGGAGCAGGCAACCCAAACGCTGAGGGCGGCGCAGTGGTCTGTCTATTCGGTGGATGGGCTGCTACGGCTCCGCTTCAGGCTAGGGGCTGCCCCGGTGATGCCACAGAGCTGCAGGCAGCAGCCTAGAGAGGCAGCCAATCCACCCTCAGCTCTATGGTGCGGGGAAGGGGGCCGCCACACAGGCCAATTGGGGGCCCCAGCAACTGCCAGGTCTGTTTAAACCCAGGGCTGTGCCCAGGGGATGCGGGGCAGAGCAGGTCCTGGGGTGATCTGTCAAGACATGGGGTTTTCTACTGTAACTGAATTGGAATTCACTTAAGACTCCTCCCCGTGTAAAGTTAAGCACATGCATAAAGTCTCTGCAGGGTCCCGGTCGCAGACAAACCCCACGAGGGATAATGGAACAGATTGCACCCCAAGGGCTAACAGTTGGGCAATGCAGTAGCAATCTCTTCTCTCGCTAACCTGGAGCGTAGGCATTGCTGGCAGTGCTAAACAGCTAGAGAGTTTCTGAAAGTTTTATGACTAACAAAAAAAAAAGGGGGGGGGGGGAACGGCACCTACTTTTTACTAGCAATGGTGCGGTTTTCTTTTTAGTATTAATGAAAGCTTTTAATTGTCTTATTCATTTGACATTTCCCTCTAAATGGCTCAAAGGGAAATGAAATGTAGAGCTCTGAGTGGCCTTGGAATTCTGATCATGCCTTGGCTTTGAGAGGGTTTGTGTTTTAGGAGTAAGAAGTGCTGTCATGGTAAGAAAAGTGACATTATATTCCCCCTCCCACCTTCTTACTCTGGCTCTCGTCACGTTTTCTCTTATCATTTTACTGGCAAGTTCTGATTTGCATTTCTGTTGGAACTGCTAAGCACCGGGTGCAGAAACCATTCTAAGAATAATATTTATTTTTATATAGCACCCCCCTGCCATGGCCCTCGGAGCACTTCACATATAATAAATTGATACAACTTTAAATCCTCACAACAACCCTGTGAGGTAGGTTAGGCTGAGAGAATAGTGTCACTGGCCCAAGGTCAGCCAGTCAGCTTCTGGCTAAGGCGAGACTTGAACCAGGATCCCACCCTACCTCCTGATCCAGGTACTGCACTCTTAGCCATTACCCCACATACACCATTCCCTCCTGCAGGCCACTTTGAAAACGAGTACAAGCTCCCTGGGCCAAATAGGAGTTGGTGGTGAGGATATTTAAGAGGCACGCACAGGTTGGGGATTGTGGAGCTGTGCCTTGGACCCATCCCCCTATCCTGGACTGCGTGTCCCCATCTCTGTGCCTTTCACCCGAGTTCGCTCTCTGTGCTTGAGGGTAGGGGCTGAATCCACAGGCCAAATAAAAATAAAAACCAGCTGCGGACGGGATTGGGCCCACAGGCCAGAGTTCCCCTACCCCTTGGCCTAGCAAAACTCTGTCTGGGGTGGGAGGGAAGTTGTGCTACCCACTCAAACCCTGTCTCACTTGAAACATCAAAATGAGACTTCTTCTGTTGCTCAAAACAGGATCATGCAGGCTATGCTGGGCTCCTCAAGTCTCTCCCCTGCCACCCACGAGATGCCACCCAGGAGCCACTCCAGCTGAAGGTGGAGTGTGGGGATGTGTGCTCCTGCAACCTGCACAGCACCCACTCACGGAGCACTGCCAAGAAATCCCAGTGCTCGGGACGGGGCAAGCCAAGCCTCTCTGTGGCAACGGGAGGCCATGCAGCCTGTCCATGATGAACCTGGGGCAGCCACAGCCAGGCCAGCAGACCGGTCCCTCGCTCACAGGCACTGTGGGCGAGGGCACGGCCTTTGCAACTCACAAGAATTGGCTGGGAGAGTCGGGGAGCCCGGTTCTCAGGGACATGTCAATTGCAAAGGCCAGCCCAACCTGCTTCCTCCTCCCCATGAACTGTAGCAGAGGGAGCACGTGGCAGCTTGTCTCCGTGGCCGGGGTAACCACGCTGGGAGCCGCCTGTTTGAATCCCAGCAGTGTTGCTCAGCGGCCATGCCCCTTCCCCCCAAATCATCTTGCTGGTTTAAGAACAGCCACAGAGTGGAGTTCAGATACTACTCCCGGGGTGAGGCCAGATGAAGACACGGGTGCTAAACTCTTAGGATTGCATCAGAATCTAGGTTTTCATTTTAAAAAAAGGGTCCAGCCCTCATGGTTGCAGAATAAAATTTAAAAGCATGTAGTAACATCTGCCTGAGTCTGCAGAGAGAAGCACAGAGCCAGGATGTAAGAAGTGGCTGTTTCTCGACCACAAGAGCAAATGCCAAGCTTGGACTGCTAGACGTGGAGGTCTTGCTGGGCCCACCAAGACTGACTCCCCCTTGGAACTGCTCCCCTTCCACTTCTCTCCTCCAGTTTTCTGGCTCAATGAGTCACATTTTGGGGTGGGAATGTCAATACATGGTGGCATTCCTTAAAGTTCACTCGCTACTGACACCAAAATGAAATGTCACATACAGCCGATTGTGCAAATCAAATATGCCCTGCTTCTTTCTTGCATGCTTTGCTCTACAAAGTCATCTTATCTTCCAGAGCCATGGCTTTTATAGAAAAAACAAACCCCCAATCCTGTGAAGACTTACAGATGGGAGTAAAAATAAGTGTGTGTCTAACTTAGCAGGATCTTGGCTCAAGTCGGCAGTCGTTAGAGCTAGGAAAAAATCGTTAAAAAAGATCTACACAGATCTCCCTGAATCGGTTTTCTCTTGTGAACATTGAATGAAAGGAGGATACAGATGTTTACAGTGTGTAACAATGATGCTTTGATCTTGGAGGCAAAGGACCGAAGACCACATATTTTCCAAACTCTAAGTTGCGTTCCCCCCTTTCCAAAACTGCAAAATCACAATGTTCCTAAATTCTGTCCTCCCTGGGCCAAATTCAGAGGCCTTCCTTCTATGCAGCCATATTCTTTTTAAGACGCACAAACATCAATGTTTACGGTCATTTTTGAGATGTAGAGACTACAAAACTGCGCATCGCCACCAATACGACTGGCTGTAACACAAGGAGGACTGAAGGGAATTCTCAAACTCCTGCCACCCCCTTAACCAGAGAGAATTCCCATAGTGTTTGCAGCACAACACCTCCTGAATCCTGAGAGCACCGGCATCCTGGTCTTACACCAGGGGTGGGGAATCTTTTCTGTCCTGGGGGCCACATTGAACATTAGTACGAGCTCTGAGGGCCACATAGAGGTTGCGGGCAGGGGGTGCTTAATGGGTGTATACAGGAAAAGGAGGACCCCTGTTCCCTACCCTTGTGGGCATGCCCACCTCTCTGATCCATTATCCTGAGCTCAGTTTTTCAGTGCTTGGGGGTAGAGACCAGATCCAGGCACTGGAAAGGGGCCACATGAAAACTTGTTGAGGGCCGCACTTGGCCCCCGCTGTCTTACACCTTGATCTCAGAGACCAGCAGAGGCAGCACAGCACACGTCTATGGGGCTTCCAGGAAGGAGCCTTTACAATGAAGTCCAATCTTGGGTAAGTGGTTAATATCTCAAATGTTCTTTGAGACATATGGAAGGAAGGCAAAGGATTAGTAACAAATTGCTGCTGAAACCCATTGTATTGCAGAAAAGAATTTGGAACCCAAAAAGAGAGAGCGAGAAAGCCAGGAATTCATTATAAGCAGTGCCATCCTCAGCAAGGCCGGCCTTAGAGTTAGCAGGTTGTGTTTGGGGTCCCGCTGGGAGGTAGTGGGACACCCCACCCCACCCCCGCCGCCTTTCTCAGGTGAAAACAGAGACCAACATGGACTCCCAAGGAAGAGCAGGGAGTCCATGTTGCACCGGGTTGTCCTGTGGTAAGGTTGCTCCTGATCCTGAGAGTACTTAGCGGTGGCGGTAACTGTTCCACCAAAGGGAATGGGGCTAGAACCAGTGCTAAGAGCTGGTACCAGATCTTTACTTTAGGCCCTAAAGACTGCACTGATACACTGTGAAGAGAGATTCCCTGGCTCATTTAAGTTAAAGGGAAGCCTCCACTTCAATATGGACCTTATTTTAAGAAGGGTTGGTTTTCTGGCCCATCATGATTTGGCCAGGGTGCACGATAGGTTTATTTATTATTATTATTATTTTCAAATTTAGATGCCACCCTTCCCGCAGAGCCTCAGGACAGCTTACAATCCATAAAACAATACTGAAATTCAAGCAAAAAAACTCCCACCCTCCCTCAAAACCCCTAACCAACTCCAATCCCCACCCGTCAAATGCTTTTTCAAATAGAAAAGTTTTGCACGGACTCTAGAAGATGCCCAGGCTTGAGCTCAAGCGAGCCTCCTGGGGGAAGGGAATTCCACGAAACCAGGGCAGCAACCAAGCATGCCCCTCCTGCGCAGCCCCGTCCTGGGTCACGGATAGAACCTGCCAGGGGGCGCACCTGGCTGACCGTAGGGGCCCGCAATGGGACATGGTAGGACGGACAATCTTTTAGATATACGAGCCCCAGACCGTTTACGGCTTTAAAAGGTCAAAACCAGCACCTTGAATTGTGCCCGGAAAGCTACAGGCAGCCGGTGCAGATTACAGAGCACCGGTGTAATGTGCTCCCGGGGACTCGTCCCTGGAAGGAGCCGGGCTGCTGCATTCTGCACCAGCTGCAGCTTCTGAACAGTCACCAAGGACAGCCCCATGTAGAGCGTGTAGCAATAATCTAGCCTCGAGGTGATGAAAGCATGGCCGACAGTGGCCAGATCCAACTCAGGAAGAAAAGTTGCCTCCTCACCAGATGGAGTTGGTGAAAAGCGTTCCTGACCACCACCGCCACCTGATGTTCCAGGTGCAGCGAGGGATCCAAGAGCACTTCAAGGATGTGAACCTGACTGACCAAAGAGGGCTGGTCTCCCATCAATAAAAGGTGTCCCAATCCCCTCCAAGTCACAAGTCTGGCCAACCATCAGCCACACGTTGAACAAAAGGGGAGCCAGAACAGAACCCTGCGGGACACCGCAAGGGCGGTTCCAAGGGGACGACAAGCAATCGCCCATCACCACCTGCTGGGATCTCCCTAACTGGAAAGAATGGAACCACTCAAGAGTGCTCCCATGGGCCCCCGCCAGGTCCCGCAGTTGTGTCAACAATACCCTGTGATCAACTGTATCAAAGGCCACTGAAAAAATCTAACAATATCAACAAGCTGGAATTCCCCTTGTCCATCTCAAGGTGCAGATCAATGACCAAAGTCACAAGGGCCAACTCCATGCCATACCCAGGACGAAAACCTGACTTAAAGGTCCAGGAATCAGATAGAATCAAGAGGAGCCTGGAGCTGTCAGGCAACCACCCGTTCAATAACCTTCCCTAAAAAGGGAAGGTTAAAGACAGGCCAATACCTGGCTGGGAGTGGTCAGCATCCAAAGATGTTTTCTTAAGCAGGGTCTGGACCACCGCAGTTTTAAGGGCATCCGACATCCTCCCCTCCTGTAGGGAGGCATCGACAACCCCAGCCAACAATAGCCACAACATCTCCTGGCTGGCTTTGGGCAAGGATCTAAGTCACAACAGACTCTAGCAACTCCCCTGCATCGGAGGTTTAGCAGAACAAAAATCACTGTCACCCAATGGCGGGCTAAACAGAAGCGAGGCCTGGCTAGAGGAAGAATTAATCTTAAGAAATAAATGATGTGCGTCTCCCAAGGAGAGTCGGCGCACAGAGCATGGGCAACCAAGATGGCAGGAAATGCCAAGGGAGTTGGAGGGTATCAAAAAGGAGTTGGAAAGTGAGAGATTAATGGGAGGGGCTAGTTACGTGAGCTCCAGATGAAAACACAGCGAGCAAGAAGCTGCCCAGGGAAAGAGTCACCAATAAGAGGAAAATGTTCACGGGAGAAATCTTACCCAACTCCCAGCTAACCACAGGATTTAGGCCGGTTAGAAATTAGCATTCTAAAAAACAAGCAATCTTTAACGTGTTTAGGTTAGGTTTTACCAGGTGGGTTCCAATTCCTGTAGGCATGCACATGACGCAAGCACGTTCTGCCCTTGGTGCACATGCACTGAAGGCACACGGGTACCTTGGATTGGCCCCCTTGTCTAGTGTGGTAATTTTCAGAGCATAAACCAGGGCCCGCTGTGTTTCCTGAGCCTGGCTTGCTGGCCCCTGCAGTAGTCCGATTAACTGCACTGAGAACATCCCTTTACTTTTTCTGGGCGACGCCACTATCACAGGCTCCAGATCAGGCCTTGCTGCAGCAGGCAACAGAAATCGAGCTACAAGAAAGGCATTTCACATCCCCAGAACAGAAGAGCTACCGACTCAGCTCATTTGACCTTGCAGGAATTCTCTAGTATATGGGAGGAACAATACTTCACAAAGACCAAATTCTGCCCTTTGATAGACACAGGTAGCTCTTCCTGATGCCAACAGCTGGTCCTTGCAACACTGGACTTTCTGCTTTACCCACCCGATGACATCAGCCTTCCTACATAGAGTGAACTTTAAACCTGGAAGACCAGAGCCCTCTGCTTACCCACAGCCATACCACGGCAGGACTAGGTTTGCCCCAAAGCTGACCTGTCGCCCTGTAGTGATGGGATTGCCTCTAAGAGCAAGGGGGTGTGTGTGTCTAGTGGTGTTATCACACGAGACAGGGCCCCACATTGGCACCATATTTACTGTGAAGGGCAGCTGCCAGATGTTTGCGCTGGGGCAGCTCCATATGGCATCATCCTCAGAAAGGCAAAGCATGCCGTGTGGGGTAACCCAGCCCGAACCAGGGTAATGTGCTGCCCCAGGGCTGTTTCCTGTCTGATGGGGCAGGTCACATTCACCGCAATAGAGTTGCAGCCTAGAGCAGTCATGACCGCAACTCTATGGTGTAGGCAGGGGCTGACCGCGGCGGGGGAACTGCTGACCCATCTGCTGGGGTCGCCGCGGAGCCTGGTGAGGCAGCTGGGGGCGGGGACGATCTGGCGGGCTCCACGCCCATGTGATAACACCCTATAATATTCTCTATAAGAATCTAGAGTATTTGCCATTCATGGTTCACTCAGACCTCAAATCAGCAATGCAATTGAATACATTCTTAACATTAAACAAAAGAGCAGGATTTCCTACATGGTAAATAAGGCATAGTCACAAGTAACTTGCTGAACGGAGGCCGCCATCTTTGTCCTGCCTACTGAGAGAGCCAGCAAGAGGACCATTTAGCACTGAATGCGATTCAGTACGGTGGTGCAATGCGATAAGCTACTATCCTGACATCCATCAACCCATGGGAGGCCAGGTTTATGGTGTATGTAATCCACTTGATCCAGGCATCAATCTCAGGCAATGTACCAGGACCCAACCCCACTGGCTTCAGTGCACCAGGCCGAGACCCCTCTCACTGTCTCCTGGCTCTAGGGCACCTCAGCAACTGGTCTCGGAAGCAGCAAGGAGCATTCCTCGTTGGAGTTCTCCTACCCCATCTCCTCCCCAGAAACACTCCCTGGGGTGCTGGTCCCGCTCTCCACTCTAGAGAGGCTCTCGGGGGCTAGTTCCCCTCCTGACACCATGATCGACTGGAGACTAGCTTGTGATCCACCGGTAGATCATGCTCAACCTCTTGGCCACCCCTGACATAAGCCATCAAACAGCTAGCCCTTAACAACGAAGTCGGTTTCTGAACAGTATATTTAATGCCCTGGAAGTTAACAGAAAGCTTCCTTTTGAAATGAAAGACTGGGTCACATTCAGGAAGATGACACATTGTTGGCCCTTTCAATTGTGCCTAGAAGGAGAGAGAGTGGGAATCGCAAGGTGTGTTTTCTGGAACAGAACCTAGAAGATGCCAGTTGGAAAACAGACACCTCTTTCCATTATCTCTTTCAATTCAAACTCCTGGCTGGAGTCACAACAGCTCTAATTTGCCCGTTAGATGTAAAAATCACATAAAAGCATCTGAAGAAGTTCAAAGCAAGTGGCTAAGAGTCGATAAAGAGGAAACTATTAAGGCAAAGATGACAGATTAGAAAGTCACTCATTCAGATTCTCAGTATTTTGTAATTGCTCCCTGCACGGGACACATGTTTTGAAGCCATCCTCTCGAGGTGAGAAATAATGTGTCAAGACACCAGACGGTGCATTTAGGAGAGTATCTAAGCAATATAAAGCGAAACTCTACAGCACTGTCACATCCTGCAACCAAACAGTGTGCAGCTGCATCATGGAGGAATTTGGCCCTAAGAATTCATCCCCTTAAAAGGCCTAAAAATTGGGAAACAAGGTTGCAAAGTGCTCCCCCCCTACTTCTTTCTTTGCTGACAGAAGCTATGGTAGCCTCAGCTCCTCTTCCTGCTCTGATGGGCATTCCCAAGCTGTCCCCTGTCTTGCTTGTTTTCATCCACTCTGGAGGGGGGGGAAAGCATATTTTGAAAGTAGGAAGAACTGCTTTCGAAGCACATTCATGGCATACCGAGGTGAGGTACTCTCACTGTCTAAGTCACTCTTAAAAATGGAACTCAAACTTGTAGGAACCTGTTTCCAAAAGCTACACTAGGTGAAGTAGCTACCACCATGGGTAAGGATCCAAACAATGGTTTTCTTCCAAGAACTGGACCTTTTCTTCCGCAATTAACATGATGGGATCATTCCAGGGTGCGATTCTTCCAATTTTATCACCATGCATTGCAGTTAGTTTCACAGTGAGCTGGGACCATCTCTGGGCTGCCATGGCATAGTGTCTGAGGAACGGATAACAATGGCTGAAATGAGGTTTTGAACCCCTCAAGAATCTTAGTGAGAATGGGGCTTTTTGCAGAGATTCCCCAGCTCAAGAATCTTGCGAGAATCCGTGTTCTCATCAGCACCATTCTCGCGAGATTCTCAAACAGCCCCCCCAAAATGGTCTGCACATGTGCAAAATGGCCACCGGGGGGGGGCACTAATGGCCGCAGCCGCCATTTTGTGCACATGCAGAGCATTTTGGGGGGGTTCAGGAATCTTGTGAGTGTCTAGAAAACCTAGCCGAGAAGGTACGAAATCTCACCGAGGGGAGGGTGCGAGAATCTCGCCCGTTTTCGCGAGCATGTGATCGTATTCTCATCTCAGCCCTACCAATAAACTTGTGGGATGTTGGGAACCAGAAGCTGAACCTGCACCCTTGGTACCCCGGAGGCACTGGCTGTACCGCAGCGCCGCCTCTGCACTCTGCCCAGCCCTTGGGGTTTCCCTGTAGGGTTCTCCCACGCTGGATTGGCCACAACCCTTAGTCTTCTGATAGGCTCCGGTGTTGACACTCTCCCAGCATCCTGGTTGGCTGCCAGACAGGACAGAACAGGATGTCATGGTTACAGCCTACAGCGGTCGCTGAAGTGACTGCAACTCTAGGGAAGAGGGGGAACCGCTGGCCTGTCTGCTGCGGTCCCCGTGCGCGAGGTAACAGGGGCAGGAGGGGCAGAGAGCAGCTCGGGTGGGCTTCCTGCCCATGTGATAAGACCCTATGATATTCTTGATAAGAATCTAGAGTAGTCTTGAAAAGAGTATTAATTTGCCATTCACGACCTCAAATCAGCAACCCACTAAATACATTCTTAACATTAAGCACATGAGTAATGGTAAATAAGGTGTAGTCACAAGTAACTTGCTGAACGGGGAGGCCTTAATCTTATTTTCACAGCATGGGCTGGATAAAATGCAGAAAGTAAATAAATGTTAAATAAGCATCGCTGAAACATAAACAAACCGGTTCACGTATTTCATGGAAACGGAAAGATTTGAAAGATTTACCTAGACGATCTCGAAAGCACTCTCCATCGACTTATCTTGGATACCTCTTTGAAGTCAAAGGTCAAAATCCCCTAGATTTCAGTTGGGAGTGGAGTCAGTTTGGGAGCCGGCCAAAGAGTCCCAGTTTTTCATACAAACATTTCTACGCTGGCAATGCAATAAAGCGACGTCACTGTCAAGCTGAATCTCTCCCATGGTGCTAATAAGATCACCTTGGATTATTAAATCAAAGGCAGAAAATCTAATTGACATCCAACAGTTAATTCAGTTTGCTTCAGTATTTTTTTATTTTATTTGCACTTCACTCACACAGGGAAACTTGCCTGGTTAGTTTGTCCACCAGCTCAGTCAGTTTCTTTCCTATTTCTCATGCTTCATCCATTCCGGCTCCTTGGACTAAAATGTCACATTCAGACTCATGAAACTGCAGGACACCATTTAGAAGGGAACTGCCAAGAACCATCTATAGAGCAAACGCCTGCTCCTTATCTGCATTAATCATCGAAGGGGATGATTTAAACGCTAGAAAAATCTTAAAACTCTAGGTTATGTTTCAGTGCTGATGCTGTTTTAACATTTATTTACTTTCTGTATTTTATCTAGCTCATGTCCTGAAAATAACCCTGTTAAATTACACACACACACCCCAAATCATTTTCCCTTCCAGCTTCTCATGTACTGGTGAAGCGGTGCAGTGTCTGCACTGTGACTGCTGCAGAGGACTTTTTAAAAACAAAATATGTGCATTCAATTACAATTGTACATGCATTTTTCTTTTCTTTTTTTAAAAAAAACAACCACCACCCACTATTCTTACAATAAGGTTCAAAACCTTCCTAATGTATTGTTTCACATAAAAGCTACATTTTGGGGACTTTCCAAATTAACAGCACCCTTTAAATTCCACTCACTTCTATTCCCTTTATAATTCCAGTTGCAGTAAATAATCCTTATAATAAGTGACATTCTCTAATATGGAGCGCAATCCAGCTCCATACAAGTCAATTGGAGTTTAGCCATTGACTTCAATGGGAGCTGGATCGCCCTCATGGTCTCCTTAAAACTGAAAGGATAAAATGACACTTTAAAAATGTCTCTCTGATAGGGCAGGCTGCTGTTCATTTATAATTGGAGTAATGCAAACCTGCCACTTACTGGTACCCCTGCTCCCATTCCGCTCAGTTACACATGAGAAAATCTGGAGTAGCTTCTCTTGCATCAGCGGAGTTACCCTGGGTTTACACCACCCCAGAAGAGATGAGAATTTTGGTCACGTCTGCGTTGCTAATTATCTCCGCCAAACAACAGATCCTTGGTGATCTCCGTTATTAGAACAGATTTGTCATTGCAATTATCAACACACACAACAGAGCTGCATTATCAGAATAAGACCGGGATGCTCCGTTACAGATTTTAATTATATATTATGACAGTTGTCTGCTGTCTTCCAACTCTATGAAAAGGGTAGAAAATTATATAGATTCTGTTTGAGCCAAATTCAGAGATTCTTCTGCAGTTTTCATTCTCAGCCCTGACTTGGGCAAAACAAGGGGGTTTGTCCAAGTAAAGGGCAACTGTGAAATCCTTGCTCTATTGACTCGGATGGAATCAGGATTTTGCTATGTGCATGGACAGCAGCATCTGGCTTCTGGTTAGTGTGAGAGAGATTTCAGTCCTTGGTTATCCAGTGGACTAAAGATCAGTGCTTGGGGCTGTCATGAGAGCAATCTGGGCCGGATTTAGGTCTCTGGTTTCCAAGGCTCTCTTGGAGGGGTAGGACCGAGGAAGTATTTCGCATATGCCAGAGAGAACCCTTCTAGCCAATCATCGAGCACCATCCAGAATTACTTGGTTTGAATGAGGGAAAGTTACAAATGTGGGGCTCCCTCCCTTCAAATCCCTCCTAAAAACCTTCCTCCTTCAATAGGTTTTCCCTAGCTCCTCACTGCTCCCAGCCTGCTCACCGATGCTCCCTCTACTGTCCTCATTCAGGGTCCCTGTCTCCCAGCAACTAAGCTAAGCATGTGCACCTGCGACTTCTATATCCCTGCCTCTCGATGTTCCCCTCTCCCTTGTCTATAGAAGCCCCTCAGAGTAAGGACCTGTCTCTAAGGATTCTTCAGTGCCAGGTACATCAATGGCGCCATATAAGGAACAGTAATAAGTTAAGGGGGAGGGAGAATGTAAGAGGAAAAAGAGCCACCAATCTTTCTGCTGCAAGGTGAGGAGTGCCTCCTAGCAGAGGTTGGGAACTCACGAGTGCTCAGCACCTCTAAGAAGATGCTCAAGATCTTCCAGGATCTGCACACAAGATACAGCAGGTTTCCAAAGAGGTGTGCAGGGAATGAATTGTAAAAACTGTGCACTGTAAAGTGTATCCTCACGAATTGTATTTCCTTTGGGGGGGGGGGGGGGAGGGGAAATGTCTAGATCAACAAGACACTTCCCCACCGTAACAAGCCTGCCAGCTATAATGCCCTGTCCCATTCCCCACATTCTTCAGTAGCGTCTGTATCCTACCTGCCGTCCCATCAGATCAGATGCCTTTGGGGAAGAAGGAATGGCTAAATATTTGGCATTCCCCAAGCGTTGTCCACAATAATGAGAAGGCTAAGTTGCCCGGAATTCTTGCAAGGCTCTGGCTGCCTTCAGCTCAACTGTCGTGGAACACTCCAGCCCTCCACAGCTAACGTGCTATTGGCTACCTTGAAAGAGACCTTGATCATTTTTCTTTTGTTTAAAATCTTTTGCCCTATTAAGAGGCCACTGGGAGGAAGAAAACCTTTAGTCTCAAAGAATCAGGGCCCCCTGAGTGATTCGACAGCTTGCATACTCTGACCAGCAAAAACTGGTCCAGTAAAAGTTATCATCTGAACTGCTTTGCGTCTAACTCTTCCTAGGTCATTTAATTGTTGGTCTTGCTCCCAAACATGGGGACTATTAGGAAACAATGATGGAAGCAATTTGCAAGAGGTGAGCATTTGTCCATTGGGAAGCATACCAAGAGACCACCAATTTGCAGACGATGCAAAACTGGGAGGGATATCTAACACCTTAGAAGACGGAAATAAAATTCAGGATGGTCTTGATAAATTGGAAAACTGGGCTGAAACTAACAAAATGAAGTTCAACAGAGACAAATGTAACTCATTTTCACAACCAGATCTGTTTGTTCTCCAATCAAAATGCATTTTTCATTTTTGTATTTCATCTCAAAACGTAGGGTTGAAATGCAGTGTGACTGGTAGCTAGGGACACTATTTAAGGAGGACCCTAGGCTGGGGATTTTCATATATATATTTAAACATGTTCTCTCACAGAAACTTGAAATCAGAACTTGCTTCTATAGGCAGGGATCCATGTTCATGGCCAATGGAGGAAAACACAATGAACATAAGGCGGCTTTCTCCTTCACGTTTGCCCATGAATGTTTAGGTGTGTGTAGAAACAGTGAAAAGGTCAAAACGTACATACCCAACAATGTGGATTTTGCTTTAACATAAAACTAAAGCACAAAAAATGTGAATTAGTCACTGTGCTGTGGGGGACCCGTAAAATACAACAAAAGAAAGAAAGAAATTGCACCAAATGCCTTCTCGGACATGGTTTAGGGCTTCTAACTGCCACGGCTTTCAGACCAAATATAAATCTCAGATCCTGATGACTAAAGGTTGGAATGAACCAACTGGGCCACTCACTGAATGTTCTTCAAGGGTTTTTGATTAAGTGGCCTTTGCACCTATAGGGAATTGATGAAAACAACAATCTATCAGCAGTATCTTCTCAGCTTTAAACTTCCAAAGCTAGGAAATTCTCAAGTAAAGGGGACGCACCATCCTATGTTCCCAAGCAAAAAGATGATGTCAGCCTCCACCATGAATTTCTCAGCTCTCATGAACTTGTCTAATCCTAAATATTAATTATATCTAAGGAACGACATTTTCTAGCCTTTTGAGCCGCACCTGCACATTTTTGCCTTGTTGTTTTTCCACATGGAGGCCTGTGTGTGCACAAAGATGAACACAGGAAGAAAAAGCCAAGCAATCCCCATAGACTCGTCGCTGATTCCTCCTCTTCCCTGTAACTATATGAAACATTTGCACCTGCGGCTTCTCAACTTCATGGATGTCCCCCTGAGTAAAAACATACGTGCAGTGACATGCGGCTAGCCGGCTCCACCCCCTGCCCACAACAACAGGCAGCCACGGCAACCCCCCCAGGCTGGATGGGTGCGGAAACAGACGCGCCCGCCTGGTTCACCCAGTTGGGCGGCTCATGGGTCTGGACTGTGAGCCCAGTTTGTTCTGGCCCCACATTTCCAGCCCATCCACCAACCCTACTGGGTTCTGAACCGGGCCCATATCTGGCAGATCTGGAACAGAAGCGTGGGTTGGTTGCTGGCCCAGGCAGTGAACCAGCCAGCGTCTCTCCGTTGTAAGCCCCTTGGCGTAAGGACCCGTCTCGAATTAATAATTGTACAGGGCCAGGCACATTGCTAGTGCTATATAAAATAAATATATACTGGTAGTTTTGCAATTTCACAGGACAGGTTTCCTAGTTCTCTTTAAAAATAAGGCTGAAAGGGCTTTCTTTCTTCCTCGAAACATTATAATCTTCATTTTTTTAACAACATTAAAAACTTCCACAGAAAGCTGCTAAACTAAAACAAACAAATTCCTCCCTGGGCTGGAAGTCCTAGTCTCCTGGGCTGCAATGCAATATGACATTTTGTTACGATGCCTCAGTTATTGGAAGAATGAGGGCCGATCTTGGAGACAGTAGGGTAGTCAGCAAGCCAACATGTCACTAGGCAGGTTTTTAAAAAGAACTACGTGCTATCTGGCGCCTATGAAGTAATTGCTATCTTCAGTGTAAACACATAGTAAGTAAGGGACACCGTCAACTTGAAATGAGACCTTTAAAGAATTTTTTTTTAAAGTGATCTTTGATCCTGCAGAGATTTATGCTTGAACTTGAACTTTGCACATGGTAATTACCTCTGCTTAAGGAAACTTCTCACAGTGTGGAAAGTTAACTGCTTGAGTAAGTCTTTATGGAGCTAGGCCCCAAAGGCAACATCTTCCACCTGTGTGGAACAATCCATACCAGCAGTACTCCCACAAAAGCCAATGAGACTGCTGAAAGTAAGTAACGTTAAACAACAGTGTTAAGTCTTGACAGGATTGCGTTCTAAGCAGCATATATAGACCTGATCCTGCATTACCAAAAATCAATAGGAGCTTTGTTACTAACTTCAATGAGTGTATCACCAAGGCAAATGTAATTTATAGTCTTCACAACAGAGTAAATTATAGTATTTCTTTCCCCCCCCCCCCCTTCCAAATGTCAGAACCTTTAGTTTCTCCTGTACAGAAAAGCTTTTGCCTTAATTACTACTTCTGGTTTCAGCTGTAGGAAAAATGCTTTCAGTTCAGTTCTTTTGTATTCTGTATAATTCAAGACTTTTAGGGTAATTTTCTCTGACTAAGATTAAAACAAATTTGAAAGTATTGCTTTGGTACATTTTAGTTCAATTCCAGTTTCCAAATGTAGCTTGAAAGAAATAATGAGTGAAATTTAATTATGGAAGCTAACAATTTTTTTCCCCCACAATAAGGGGGGAAAAAAGCAAAAGTTAAATATCCAAGTGTACATTATAATAAGATATATTAAATGCATAAGTGTGTGTAGTTATAGCCCGTCAATTCTCCTGGTTAGCAAAAGCCATGAAATCTAGCATAAATAATAAAATTAACACGTTTTCATGGTCCTACTAACTAATGAGAATATACCCTTCTTTATGAAAATAACAAAGTACAAACAGAAACATGATTAAAACCAATTATTTAAAATCAAGGATTTTCCTTGCTGACTTAATTCAGGATATCAATCAGCCATTTATATAAATTCCCCATTCCCCTAGCTAACTACTGGTAGAAATCATTTATTATTTGTGAGTGACAGTTTTTGAAACAAAAATCTGAATTCTAAGACTATACCTTAGAATTTTTAGGGCCTAGGAGTAAGGTTGCCAGGTAGGCACATTTTTCTAGGACACTTACTTATGAAAAATGTGCCTATCTGGCAGCCCTACCTAGGATGGAGCTAGAACGTGGGGCGGGCCCCACAGAGTATGCATGTACTACTCCTTGCCTTGCCTTCAAGACTGCGCGCTGAATGAACAAGAGTCCTCGCAATGAAACCATTTGCCAGCAACGTTTACAACTGCAACCGCTTACCTTTGTTGTTTTCTTAGGCCAGGAGACTATGGGGACCCCAGAAATGGCCAGATTCTGGTCATCGTCGGCGTGTTCCTTCAGAATAGTCTGTTTCAAAACAAAAAGCAGCTTCATTAACCAGAGGGCTATTTTGGAAATTTAAGAGAACAGAGATTCATGAAATGATCTACCCTGATCAGCAGTGAGGAAACCTGATTATTAGTCCTCTATCCAGAGCTTCCCATGTTCAAAATGCTTTACAGTCTTAATCCATTTCTGGAGGCCCCTCTCGACCTTTAAATTCCTCCTAAAAACCAACCTCTCCCATCAGGCTTTCCCTAGCGCCTCACTCTCCCAGATTCCTTGTTTATACTTCTCCTTAGTCAATCTGTAATTAAGCCATGTGCGTGCACCTGTCACTTCATAGCTGTATCCCTGTCTTTCCCTTTGTGGCCCTCCCATTGGTCATCCCACATCCTTTCCACCCTTTTGTCCACTGTAAGCTCCCTTGAGGCAGGGATCCGTCTCTTATTACAACTGCACAGGCAAATTGCTAACAGAAGAGTATTAACAGTGAAGTAGGTCATCATTGTTCCCATATTACAGATAGGGGAATAGAGTCAGAGATCGTGATCTGCCCAAAGCCAATCATGGCTAAGACAGGTCTCCCAGGTGCAAGCCCAACACCTTATTCCCTAGGGCTACACAGCCTTTCTGCCTAACGAGGTGATTCCTTCTGCTTGTAAGGGACTTGATCATTTCCAAGCCCCTACCCAATCACTTCTGCTTAAACCTCTCAGTTCAGCTGCAAAGACCCACGCTTCACTGACAGCAAAGTAGTTTCCTTGCAAAGAGGGCTTACAAAACATATCATGTATTCTTAATGAGAATCTGGGACGCGAAGCGTCGTGATAGAATCATGTTATGCAATGTGTCAGAAAGCACATAGCAAACGCGAGACAGATAAACCAAAGAATAACCTAACTGGCAGGACCCGTGCCACCGTCTGTTTGTAGGACATCCACCATCTGCAATACCCATCTACCACCACAGCACCCAAGCAGATACCACAGCCCTTGAGCCAACGTGAACAATGCACGTTGGAATGTCTGTGCTGCCTCACTTGAGAGGACTCACAGCTCAACGGACTGCCCATCCATGCTGAAGCAGACAATGCCAGCAGTCAGCTCCCGTGAACATGAATTATAATTAATGCTCCTCTTCAGCCACACTCCTAACCCACCCAAGCGTCTCCTGTTCCTGGAAATGTCTTCTCCCAGCTGACCTCTACACCTGGAACTCCCTCCCTGAATGCATTTGCACTGCTCCCTCTGTCTCAGTCTTCAAATCCCTCCTGAAAACCTACCTCTTCCATCCAGCTTTCCTTAGCTCCTCATCCCTATAGACTAGTCACTGATGCCTCCTCTTCCCTCCTTCCCTCAGAGACCTCCTCTCCCCTGCATCTAAAAGTTAAGTACTTGCACCTGTGATGGTTCCCCTCTCCTTTGTCCTTCCTAGACTGTAAGTCATTCAGGGCAGGGACCGGTCTCTAATTAAAGACTGCACAGTGCCAGGTAGAGTAACAGAATGTCAGATTTGGGAGGGACCTTGAGAGTCATCCAGTCCAACCTCCTGTGTAGATGCAGGATGATAACCGCTACAACATCCCTGACAGGTGGCTGCCCATCCTCTTTAACGCCTCTGGCGATGGAGAGCCTTCAACTCCCCTAGACAACTCGTTCGATGCCGCACAGCTATCCTTTGGATAGCTGAAGACTGCTATCACGTCTCCCCTTGGTCTTCCCTTCACTAGGCTAAACATATGCGGTTCCTTCAACCTTTCATAAGAACATAAGTCGTGCCATACTGGGTCACACCAATGGTTCATCGAGCCCAGCATCCTGTCTCTGACAGTGGCCAATCTCGATCGCTTGGGAGAAGCACCCAACAGGTCCCACTGGGCAATCCATTCCCTGTTGTTCACTCCCAGCTCCCGACTGTAAGAAGTTATGGCCCCCAACCTTTCTAGGTAATAACCATTAATGGCACTACTCTCCAAGAACTTATCCAATTCCTTTTTAAACCACGCTATACTACTGGCCTCGACCACATCCTCTGGCAACAAATTCCACAACTTAATTGTGCGCTGAGATTTGCTTTCCAAGCCCTTTATAATCATCGTTCCCACCCCACCCCCCTCTGAACTCGCTTCAATTTGTCAATTATCTTATTTCGGGGACCGCCTCGCCTTCCGTGACTCAGGATGGACCCTCCAATCCACTGGGGGCGCCTATCTGGAAGTCCCCTGTGTAAGGCGGGTGGCCACCATGGAGAGGGTGTTTTCCGTGGTCGGGCCATGGTTGTGGAACTCCCTTCCGAAGGAAGCCCGCCTGGCCCCGGGTCTGCTCGCCTTTCGGCAGGCATGCAAGACTTGGCTGTTTGCCCAGGCCTTTGGAGGGGAGGGGTAAATGGGGGAGATTGGTGGGGTGGGGAATTTGGGGAATTAGAGGGTAGGGTTGGGGGTGGGGTGGTTTAAATTATTTTAAAAGTGATGTTGGTTTTAATGTATTTTATTGTTTTATCGTATTGTTAGCCGCCCCGAGATGCCGTGGGCATGAGGGGGCGGCCTAAAAATGCCACGAAATAAATAGAAATAAATTAAAATGAGGTGCCCAAAATTGTACGCAATATTCCACGCGAGGTCTGACCAGTTACGCTGCGGGTGCTATATAAATATTAATGAAGCTTTGGGCATGTGGTATGAAGGGAAGAAAGTGGTTTATCTAGGAATGCTTTCAGTAGGATGTGCTGATCTCTCAAGAGTGGGTTTCACTGGCTCCTCCAACTTTGGAATTGGGAATCATTTTTATTACTGTGTAACTCAACACCAAGAGAAGGGATTATTCTCATTAGCAATCGTGCTCCTCTAGAACAAATTACGCTAGAGGGACCATCCATAATCCTCTCCCTGTGGCTTTCCCTCTGTTTACACACTGCGCTGTAGGGACCCCCGTTTCAGGTGGAGTTACCTTCCGCAGAAGCAAGCGCTGAAAGAGTCAAGATTCTAATGATGCGACTGATGGAAAGTGAAGCCCAAATGAGCATTCATTCATTAAAAAAAAAAATCACTCCAATAAAGTAAACAGATCTGCGGGTTGAAAATTACCTCATATTTGACTTGACAAGATAACCACAGACAATGAATGTCGATGGCGTTGCTCCCAATTATGCTAACTTCTTGGAAAAGCTTAATTAGATAACAATAGACACCAGGCATCTTACTCCCCAGGGTTGAGTTTTAATAATTAGAAACTTCATACGCTATATAAAAGGAGCTTAAAATACAATGATTGTTTTAATAGGCTACGCGCTTGGAATAACAAATTACACATGCAGCCCCTTTCACGGTAACCGAAGTGAAATGGGTCACGTGGCGAATTGCATCAAGGTTCAGAACCAGACCCAACTGACATCAGTCTGATAAGAGTGGACAATGGGTCTCTTTAGATGGACACCGGCTCCATTCCTGCTCCACCCCACCCCCTGGGCACCCATCCACGTAGAGGCGGGCCACCCTGGGGTGAAGAACGCCGAAACCCAGAGCCGCCCAGAGGACAGATGGCTGCTGCAGCTCTGCTCCCGCCACAGAGCTGTGAGTAGCAGCCTAGAGTGGCTGCCAATCCACCTGCAGCTCTATGGTGTGGGGGAGGGCAGTCTGCAGTAGGCTCGGTAGCAGACCTGGGGGCATGACTCTGAACAATGGACGTTAGGCCTACTGTGGAGCTTGCCACGCGGTGGGCAGAAGAGTCCCGGCTACGCAAGTTGCCCCGTCCTGGGCAGCCTTACCCCATGTGGCTGCCATGGGGTTCAGCTGCTCTGGGATGCGTCCTTGGAATTTTTCTGAGGACGCAGTGTGTACGAGGCAGCTGTTCACCCTGCCCCAGGATGGGGAGGAACATCTGGTGGCCACCAGCCATGAGTCAATGCATGGCTGCCCAGGAAGGGGTAAGGCTACCCCAAGGCATGGTAGCCTTCCCCTGCCTGTCTTGTGTGGCTGCACCCAAGGCTGATCAAGGGGGTGAAGACCTATGAGGAGAGGCTGAAGGAACTGGGGATGTTTAGCCTAGAAAAAAAGAAGAATACTGAAAGGGCTGTTGTAGGCAAAGTGGTGGCCTGCTATTTTCTCTGGCCACTGATTTATATTAATTAATTAATTAATTAATTAATAAATATATCCCACCCCCTCCAGCCGAATGGCAGCTCAGGGCAGCTAACAAATACAATTAAAACAATTAAAAAGAATCCATAATATTAAAAAAAGGATTTGAGGGCTAGACTGGGAATGAGCTTAAATCAAAAGGAGAGAAGACTTGGGCTAAACATGAGGGGAAACGTAGCAAAAGATATGGACCAATCATGTCCGTTTCGGCCATCTGCTTTTAGTGGTCATCTCTCCTAGCACATCTCATGGACTTTCAGCCTACCTGTCCCATGCATCCCCCCTCTTTTTATAATTACACAGGGGTGTAAAAGTCCCACCCAAAACACTCCACACGTACTAAGGCAGGATACAGCCTCACCACTGGATATTTATAAATCTCCCTGCACAGCCCCTTTGACTGTCATCTAACATCAGACAAGCTGCAAAAAGTTCTCTCTGGAAGCAACTCTTCAGCAAAAAGTTCTCTCTGGAACCTCTTCCCTCCCGGGGGCCTCTTTGAAAACTAGTACAAGCTGCAAGGGCCACATAAAAGTTGAGGGTGGAGACGATTAAGGGGTGCATTCAGAAAGAGGAGGGTTCAGATCATGGATCTGCCCCCTAGCCTTCAGCCTGATTGTAAAACCCGCCCCCTCACAACAGGGTGCACGGCACCCACAATGTGCATGCAACCTCTGTGCAGAGAACGCAGTGCATGTGCTAAGTGCACACATCAGGCACATCTACCATAGGATCACACCCGTTGTGCATGACCTTCTTTGCTCCCTTACACATTATGTTTCATTGGTACAGAGTTCAGCCAGAGTTCGGTGCCAGGGGCCAAATCCAGGCACTGGGAAGGGGCCCACATAAATACTAGACTCAGACCCAAAGTTTTCCCAACCCTGATTAAGCTCCCACAGTAAGCACTTCAAGTCTGAGTGGAGCTGCACCATCAGCTCAAGGCCGTGATATTTAAAAGGACGAGATTTTAAAAACAGCATCAACTTAAAAAGACAGAGGTTTCTGAGTAACACCTTCTTAGAAGCCTGAAACCAAAATTACTTTCCTCACCGCCTACATGCATTTCCATTATTGCTACCCCCCAATGCATTCCTGTGGCAATTCAGTCTTGAATAGTCTGGGAGTCGGATAATGCTAGAACCCTCGGTAGCACGATTTAGCAACACGGCTCTGAATCATCGATGAGTGAAAACAGACCGAGCCAACCTGTATGAAAAGAACTAAACGTTCTTAGGAGGTTACGTAGATCATTTATGCAGTTACGTTTATAGCTTTTCACGTCAGCCGTTACTTCTGGGCGATAGAGTGGTAGCTCCTACCAGGATTGGCTGTGCCCCTGTGTGACCTTGAAGGTAGAGGATCTGCACCGCGTTCTTTTCAACTGCCCCCTAGACGAGAGTATTAGGCAAATCTGGTTGGCTCCGCTAGGCGTAGGGAAGGAATTTCTTCCTGGACAACTGAAAATCAAACTTTTACTAGCTATACATGAGGAGTCGATTATGTCCTCGGTAGCATTCTTTGCTCTTTTGGCTGTGAGGATACGGGAGACGGCAGCGGTATAACTATTGATCGGTGTCTGTAGTTCCTGATCCTTTGGCTGCCTTTTGACTTATTGGCTTAGGAGAAGTTTGTGGGATACTTATTCAATACGGCAATGTTTCACTTCCTCTCAATACTGGACAGCTCTTTTATTGTATTACTGTATTATGTATATAAGTGTTATGGCATTGTTATTCTTTTTCCTTTTTCTTATTGATTATTGGCCACGGTGAAAGGTAGTGCCTTAATAAAATTCTTCATTCATTCAACTAAACTTTCTCCTGGGTACTCCCCCAAATGTAGGCTCGTCCCATGCGACAGGGGATGTTCCACCACTAGACATCAGTGAGGCAAGGGGCACATGCAATAGAGATGCCCCAGATAGATATATTTCAGATTCCAGATGATCTTGTGTGTGCTTAGCAAAATCTGGTTTCTTTCAAATAGGACGCTTCCATGGACCCCTCTTGGAACTTCTGAAAAGGCTCAGAGTGCGAAAACCTGATGTCCCAAACCCCCACTCCGAAGAGATCAGCCACCTGTCATTTTGTCTGTGCCCCACAAACAAAAACGATAAGGAGCTAAGGAAGGCTTGATGGAAGAGAGAGGTTATTAGGAGGAATTTGAAGGATGGGAGGGATCAGACTGAATACGTTCAGAAAGGATTTGATTTCTAGGTAGCCCTACAAAAGACTAGGATTTCAATGGAGTTTTTCAGGTCAAACAAATCCTGCATATTAGAGCAAGCCCATTTCCTACAGTACATGGTCGGGGGATTTTCTTCCCCCGTCAATCTCGCATTGCAGCCTTCTTTATGCTCCAGTAAAAGCAATTAATGTTCTTTGGGAAACAGGACATGGATAATTAAACAAGTGAGAGAAACTACTTTATTCAGTGATCTGGCAGAGTTTTTTCAGAACCAACTGGAATATATAATATACACACTCTTTACCTTCCTGTCTCAAAAATCATAACAAGCGACTAGATTGCTGCCCTGTAGGGCAAACGCTTTAATTAGATATATGCAATCTGTTCGATAATCAAGTGGGAGAGACCCTTTGACACAAAGTCATTTATTTGCCTGATGAAAAGGTAACAAAAAGTGCAACTCAAGTTCATTACACGTATTGTGAGCTCCTAAATCAAATGATAAATACTAACTGGCTAATTAACAGTCTGCAAGACCCAAAATCCTATTTTTATCAAGAGGACAATATGCACAGCAGCCAGATGAGCTTCTCCGTGCTGCACTAGCAACACCCTTTTACCCAAATAGGAGGGGAACTTAGCTCAATCTTCTACTGCAGGGATGGGGAACCTCAAGGCCCAGGGGCCAAATGTGGCCCACAGCTAGTTTTCGTCTCCCCACGCCATGTCTATTCGATTGTAAGCCGTAGGCAGGGACCGTGTCTATCTTATTGTTCTGTAAAGCGCCAGGTACACAGCTGGCGCTATACAAATGCTTATAATAATAATAATAATAATAATTTGGCCTCTTTCTAGTGCCTTCATCTGGCCCCCTGAGCACTGAAAGAATGAGCTCAGGATAAGGGAGTAAAGAGGAGGATGTGCACACAAGGGTAGGGGACAGATCCATGATCTGCACTCTTTTCTTCCTGAGCGTGTACCCCTTAAGCCTCCCCCCCGCTCCCAACGTCCATGTGGGCCCTTGGACCTTTTACTAATTTTCAAAGTGGCCCCTGGGCAGGAAAAGGTTCTCACCCCCCACCCCAACTCAGTCCTTCCATTACCTGCCAAGCCTGTCGAGTTCATTTCACTTGTGCCTGCGATTTCTATGACATGGACTCAGTTTCTGGCAGATCTGGATTTAGACCACCCAGCATATTTCCCAGAGACCTTGGGAAAGCCATTAGCGGGTTATAACTTTCAGCCACGTTCGAATGATGGGACTAAATTTAAGCCAATGAACTAGAAGGGCTGATCATGGAATGTTACCGCCAGTGGGACACACACACACACCCTCCACCCGGGGCTTAATTTGTACAAGTGACAGCACCAGGATTAAAGCTCATCCTGGAAGTCCCAGTCTCTTGACTCCTGGAAGCACTGGGAGTGTCTGGAGGAGCAGCCCTATCGGGCCCTACCAGCCAAGGCTGGGTTAAATTTGATGGAGCTGTAAGACACTCTGCGGGGTACCCTGGCGCTGGGAAGGAAACTACCCTGGAGATGAATGTCTGCCAAGCTCAGATTCTGCAGAAGAGGTCCCTGGCTAGCACCCTGACATCAAAAGAGGGGACAGTGCTGGACCCCGCGGGGTGAGCCTTGGCACAAATTAAATCCTGGTTGTACGCCACGCTAACAGAGAGACAAAATGAGGGTTATTAGGTGTTCTTCATTTGAGGAGGGGAATTCAGGGTTAAACTCCTCACTCAACCATGCTGCGACAACCCAAAGTCCAAAATTACGACTCGCAAAAAATGCAGAGCACGTGAGTTAAGGTTGCTATGCAGCCCGCAACCCATCCATCCAAAACCCAACAAGAATGGGAATTCAGCGAGGGTTCCCACAGTTAGCGTGGGCTAGTAACAAAGACAGCAAGGGCCTCAAGGAATGTAGATGGTTGGTTTCTAGAGTCGTTCGATGACGGCATAGCATGTCCATGGCAACAGGTTTCGACTATATACACCGTTCAAGTTATGCTTCTTTGTGAAGACTAGGATTTTGGACCATGAACTTATTCTTTTGTACACTGTGACTTTAAATTAGATACTTCATGACTTGTTATTGATTCTTGAATGGTCGTCCTATCACTTCTCTTTGATTGTTATCATATTATATAAAGTAATTGAATTGTTACGGTACCCCGTCATCTGCTGTTTTTCTGTTTGCTTTATAGGTTAAAACCAGCACCTTGAATCAGGCCTGGAAGACAATTGGCAACCAGTGCGGTGCCTGGAGCACTGGCTGGATGTGCTCCTTGTGACCCGCCCCGTTAGGAGACGGGCCGCCGAATTCTGCGCCAGACTGCTGCCATGGGCAGCCCCACAGACAGGACGCTGCAGTAGTCTAACCTTGAGGTGACGAACGCATGGATGACAGTGGTGAGATCAGAGTTTGAGACACACGGACGGAGCTTCTCCACCAGATGTAATTGCCAAAAGGCACCCCTGGCCATAGCCAACACTTGCTGATCCAGGCGCAGCTGTGAATCCAGGTGTACCCACAAGCTCCGCACAGATGGAATCAACGGAGGATGTCCCCCACCCAAAAACAGGGGCTTCCCCCTCCCCATAATCACCGACTCCGCCCACTAACATCAGCTCTGTCTTGTCAGGATTGAGCCAGCGGCGACCCCTTGCTTTGGCGCTGGGGGCAGTGCCCTACAAGCCCCCAGCGCTGCGCAGCAACTCTCATTCCCTCTCCGTTTGAAGCATGCGGGGCACAGCGAGCCGCGCGGCACACTGACAGGACCTTTAGAAATGATCCGCGACTGGGACAGACGTATGGCACACATGATCCACTTGATCCAGATGCCAACCTCAAGCGATCTTCTCTGGTTCCTGGCTGGGACCCCTCCACTGGCCCCCCAGCTCTAGGATAACTCAGGAACTGGTCTCAGGAGTGGAGAGGAGCAGTCCCTTCTGAAGAGAGCCTTCCTTGCTGCACTGCAGGTGCTCTCTTGGCCCATCTCTTCCCTGAAGACATTCTCTGGGGCACCAGTCCCACTCTCTTCTCTAGGGGTAATCTCTGAGAGGGTGGCTCCGCCTTGGCATACCATGATCTGCCGGAGACTAGCTTGGCATCGAACAGTAGATCATGATCTACCTCTTGGCCACCCCTTCTCTAGCCACTTCCTGGCTTGTTGCTTGACTAATCCCCATTTCTGTCCATTCTTCACCCATGATCCTCTCTGCCTTCCCCTCCTCCTCCTTCCAACCATTCAGCCTTGAATGATTCATTTCTCTAAGCAATTTCCTTCTTTTCTGCTCACCTGCCTGAAAATTTTTAAACTTGCTCAATTGTCTTGACGGAGGCCCCTAGTCACAGAAACCTTCTCCAACACCCAGCGGGCAGGATAGCTCACCTGTTATCCTGAAGGACGTGTTTTGAAGAAGAGTAACTGTGCCCCCAACCTTGCCATTCAACTTTGGTGCTGGGGCTTAATTCTGATCTCAGATTACAAGGGGGTGAGGGAACCTTTTCCCTCCCAGGGTCACTTTGAAAATTAGTACAAGCTCCGCACAGAAGTTGGGGGGTAGGGAGGCTTAAGGGAAGAGGAGGGTCCAGACCATGATTTGACCCCTATTCTTGTTTTCATGCCCTCGGCTCCGCTCCCTTACCCTGGGCTTAATCTTTCAGCGTTTGGGAGTAGAAACTGAAAAGGAGCCAGATGAAAACTAGCCATGGGCTGCATTTGGCCCTCAGGCCTGAGGTTTCCCATCCCTGGATTATACGCTAGCAGATCATAATAGACTTGTAAAATCAATGACTCTTACTGTAGGCACGCATGCACGTACACAAGTCAATACAAGTGGAGATCAGAAAGGAATTCTCAATGGCTTCTTAAGACGAGAACCACGTAAGGAGAACAAAGGGAGGTAAACTGAAGCAACGACCTCCATTTAATTAAATCAAAGTAGTTACTTCACTTCGGCAGCATTCAGACACATAGTGTTAAACCAATACTGCTGCAATCTCCTATCCCTGAGACACAATGATCGCTGAACCGCCATCGCCACCCTCACACTGGTAAGTGTTTACACAAACAGTTACTTCAAAATATAGACTAACAGCCAGGCAGAGACCCTGCGGCCACTGGCCCTTTCAGAGCGAGCTAGCCAGCACCAGCCAGGGCTGCAGGACACAGAAGAGGCAGGAGCAGGAAGGCTCTGCCTCTAGACCAAGCCAAACCCAGAGGGAACTGCCTGGGCTGAGAAGGCTTGGAAGCTCAGAGGTGTAGCCGGAGCTAGGGGAAGAGGGTGCAGAGGGAGCATTCCTGGCCCAGAGGTCATGAGTAGAAGCCAGAGGGGGATGCTTGGCTTGAGAGCCTGTATCCTGATTCAGAGTCTGCATAGGTGGAATGAATAAAGACGGAGAGTTAATCCCCGAGTGCGCTTGTGGGGCCCTGATCCTGACACGACTCACCCTGAGCAAGCCCATCCCTGCCACACAAACCACAGGGGAGTATGAACTCCTCATTTCTTCCTGTTCCTGAACAGCATTGATTTAGCTGTGTTTGTGTGAACGCTTCAGGAGCAAAACCGAACTAAGGCCCAACTAGGTCAAATTAACAGCTTTTCAGAAAGCGGCTCCACATCTGATCAAAAAGGGAGCAATGCATGTTGGGATCAAGTCTCTGTAAGCTGCCCACGTGGGAAGGAGTGAGCTAGCAGCATGCAGGTCTCGCTGTGCGCGCCCCTGCTGTATTTTGTGGCCTTCCAAATTTGCAGTTTATAATCATAATAATTATTTTTAAAAAAACACTATCCTACACACCTTCATATCTTCCAGGAGCGCCTGTGGATCCTCGATGCCTTCTGGAACACATTTTTTGTTCTCAGGAAGAGATTCAAGTTTTTCTACCAGGGCTTTCAAACCCTTCAGTTCAAACTCTGTGAGGTGAGTCCATTTGGTTGAGACTTCTGTTGCTGGCGATCCTGTAGGCGTTTTGGGATAGTCTGTGGGGGTGGCTGACTTTACACTGTCGTCGGATTCATTAGACAAAGTTCTTTTGAGGTATCTCATGACTGTGGCTTTCTGTTTTCTCCCTGCAACCTCCTTCCCTTCTGAATGCGTGCTGTTGGGCGAGGAGGACCCATCAGCCAAGGGCTTTGGGTTCTTCTCCAAGTTGTCATCCTTCTCCTCCCGGGGGTGAGCATCGCAAGATTCTTCATCCATGTCTAACCAGGAATCTGATGAGAAGCTGTCTACACTGCGTTTTCTTGTCGCATCTGCAAAACGCAAAAATAAATAAATAAATAAACAAACTGTTCTCCTGAATTTTACAACTCAACCACACCAGCTGCGAGAGGAAGCCACTGACACGGCTGACCATCACTTGATCAGACTGGCAGGGGACATGCCACCGTTTTACTGTAACTTTTTTTTTAAAACTGCAATTCCAGCCATTTTGTTGCCATCTATTGAATTCAAGTGCCTTTGGGTAAAATCCTGACCCCCTACTGATGTCAAAGAGAGTTTGAAATACTGAAATCAATGCGATACGAATTTCACTCTAAGTAACCGTTTAGCAAAATTATGTCCTTGCTAAGGTTTCATCGCCCCCACTCCCATAACTGAAGGCTGAGACTGCTCGTGGTTCCCATGTTTGAGACATCCAATGAGTTTTCAAGCAAACCAGACTTGACTCTCTCTCTCTCCCATTTCTAAAGGTGAAACAAATGGAAAGGAAAATATATAAAAAACTTTGGCACACATATGGCCCCCTTATGAAATCATAAATTTATTTATTTTGACTTGCCCTGCTCTATGCCAAGGGCTCAGGGCAAGACTACAATGCATAAAAACAAATAAAATAAATACCCATAAGTAAAATCAGTTACAATCTGTCATCCCAAAACACCTCTGCCCCCTATCCCCACCTACCAAATGCCTGGATAAATAAACAATTTCACATTGCCTCTGAAGATGAGCAGGCTCCAGCAAACCTCCAGGGGAAGGGAGTTCCATATTTACTAGCCAATGAGAACGACTCTGCGTGTGTCTGTGCTGTACAAACTTGGTGGGCAGATGGTACATGCAAGAGAGTGCTCTCGGATGAACTGTTCCCAGAAAGCCAGTGCAGACTGGAGTACTGGTATAATGACGCACCTCCTGAGGCAAGCTGATGTATCTCACACCAGCTGCAGCTTCCGAAAAGTCATCTAGGGCAGCCCCATGTACAGCAGCAAAACAAAAGAAAAAGAAAAAGGCAAATCCCTATTTTTCCTTTGGTGTCCTAGCACAAGCAACCACCAATAGCATGTGGTTTACTTGTCATCTTTCGTCCACATTCATATGAACAGTAACTACTACTCTGAGAAAGAGTAGGGTTATTTGGGCCCATTTTAGGGACGGGGAACTGAAATACAAAAAGTGAAGTTCGCACGAGAAAGAGTAAAAAGGATGCGAGCAGAACCAGGAAGTCCCTGCCTCCCAAACACCCACTCTACAAAAGAAGGCGAGTGCGCCCTGCAGCTCCCAGCCCTTGAACGGCAAAAGCAACAAGCAAATCGAAGTATGAATAAAGTCACGCGCCTTCGAAAAGTTGCCTAATCCACAACAGCCATCATTTACTAACGTGACAATGAAGAGGGCAGTCCGGCAAACAAAGCTCCAACAATGTAGATTTCAGTTAAATATATTGGGGGGCGGAATGTCCTTACTGTGGGAACTGTTGGACAATGGAATAAGATGCCCCAGGGAGACTGTGGAATCTCCTTTCTTGAAAGTTTTCAAAACCCAGCCGGACAAGTATCTGTGCGATGCTATAGCCAGGGATGGATCTCCTGCCATGGAGCAGGGGGTTGGACTAAATGTCCATGGAGGTTCCTTCAAACCCTACAATCTAGGATGTTGTGAAAAGGCTGAAATCACCAAACTTTTATTTAACAGAAACTGCCAATTTGGTGAAGTCCAAGTGTGCTCCGAGCCATGTGACCCAGGATGGGGCTTAAGACAACTCACTGTGGCCTATGATTCACAAGGGGGTGACGGGGTCCGCATCACGCCCAACCACCGTTCGACTTCCACATCCCAATGGATCAGGTCCCCATTTGCAGCTGGAGTAGGACATCCTGTGCGAGACCAAGCAGGACTTGAACCCACACCCTTCAGGGGATATAGTCGAGGGCTTGAGCCACTCAAGCAATGCATCTGAGGCACAGCAAATTAGAACATTTGCTTATTCCGTAGCAACCGACAAATTAAATGAGAACACAAAACTAGAAGAACTTAACAGACAAACTTTCTCATGGCTGCAGCAGCTTCTAGGCTACGCATTTTGACATTAACCTCGAGTTAACTAGTCATGGTATGGCGAAAGGAAACATTGCCTCCCCCCCGCCTTTCCCAAATGTGGTCACACTTCTTGTCTACGCTAGAAAGAGGAGTTGTGCTAGAAATACATAAGCTAATATTGTTGCCAAATCTTGTGGTTTTATGGAAAGTCTCACAATCTCAGCAGCTTCTTAAAGACTAAAATCACAAGACTTGTGAGAAAATCATGAGAATCTCAACTTTATTTGAAAAAAAACAACAAACAAACAAGCATTGAACCCTCCTAGTTGTGGAGAAAAGCTTGAAAACATGACTGCTGTGCACCTTAAAGCTCAGAAACCAGATTTGGGAAAACACTCCATGGTGGCAAAAGACAGCAGGGAGCTGGTCTGAAAGATGCAGCAGGAGTGGGATTTGGCTCAGAGTTCAGTTAATTCATAGTTAGTTGTATACACACTGGTGCTGTCTTCTCCATTAGCCAATGTAGATTCAACCACTGTAATCTAGAGCAGGGGTGGAGAACCTTTTCCATCCTGGGGGCCACTTCAAAAGTTAGTACAAGCTCCAAGGGCCACATACAGGTTGGGGGAAGGGGGGTGCTTCAGGGGTGTATTCAAGAAAAGGAGGGCCAAGAACATGTATTTGTGCCATAAATCTGTCCCTGTCCATGTGTGCATGCCCTCATCTTTGCTCCCTAACTCTGAGCTCAGTATTTCAGTCAACTGGAGTTTATTTAATTTATTTATTATTATTTATTATTATTATTATTATAAGCATTTGTATAGTGCCAGCTGTGTACCTGGCGCTTTACAGAACAATGAGATAGACGTGGTCCCTGCCTATGGCTTACAATCTAATCGACTCGGAGGGGGAGACAAGGAGAGGGGACATAGGGAGAGACAAGGGATAAAAACATTCAAGCGGATGCGAAGTCTCAGGTGCACGTGCTTGGCTTGGTTGCAGTTAAGCAGGAGTCAATGGGGAGGGCAGACAGTAAGTATCGAGAGGAAAGTTCTAACAGGCGTCAGGAAAGGCAGCGAGGAAGAGGTGGGTTTTGAGGAGGGATTTGAAGGTGCGGAGGGAGGGGGCGAGGCGAATGTGGGCAGGGAGGGAGTTCCAGGCACGGGGGGCAGCAAGGGAGACGGGACGAAGGCGGTTAGGGGCGCAGGGGAGATGAGGGAGAGCGAGGGAGGTGACAGCGGAGGAACGGAGAGTGCGTGCAGGAGTGTGTAAGGAGATAAGGGCTGAGAGGTAAGGGGGAGTCAGGTTGTGAAGGGTTTTGTAAGTGAATACCAGGAGTTTGTGATGGATGCGTGCGGGAAGGGGGAGCCAGTGAAGTGAGGAGAGGAGAGGCTGCACGTGGTCAAAGCAACGGGCCGAGTGGATGATCCTAGCAGCGGAGTTTTGGATGGAGATAAGGGGCGACAGGTGAGAGCGGAGGAGGTCAGTAAGGAGGAGGTTACAGTAGTCAAGGCGAGAGATGACCATGGCGTGAACAAGGGTTTGGGCTGAGGAGACAGAGAGAAAGGGGCGAATCTGTGCAATGTTACGGAGGGCAAAGTGACAGGACTTGGCAACAGAATCAATGTAGGGTTTGAAGGAAAGGTGAGTGTCGAAGACAAAGCCCAAGCTACGGGCTTGGGGAATGGGATGGATGGTGACCCCATCAATAAGGATGGACAGGGAATGGGGAGAGGAAGAGTAGGGAGGAAAGATAAGGAGTTCAGTCTTAGCCATGTTGAGATTGAGCTGATGTTGGGACATCCAGGCAGAGATATCAGAGAGACAGTTGAGGAGGCGAGCTTGGACAGAAGGGGATAGAGAGGGGATGGAGAGACTGAGTTGAGTGTTGTCAGCATAGAGATGATATTGGAAGCCATGGGAGGCAATGAGTTTGCCAAGGGACAGGGCGCAGATAGAGAAGAGGAGAGGGCCCAGGACAGAGCCTTGGGGAACCCCAACCGAGAGGGGGAGGGAGGAGGAGTTGGAATTGGGAAGAGACACATTAAAGGACCGGTCAGAGAGGTAGGAGGAGAACCAGTCAAGGACAGAGCCGTAGAAGCCTAGGGAGCGAAGAGAGTCCAGTAGGAGTGAATGGTCGACAGTGTCAAAGGCATCAGAGAGGTCAAGGAGGACAAGAATGGAGTACAGGCGCTTAGATTTAGCGACCAGTAGATCGTTGGTGATCTTGGCAAGGGCCGTTTCTGTGGAGTGAAGGGGGTGGAAGCCAGATTGGAGAGGGTCCAGGGAGGAGCTGGCAGAGAGGAGGTCCAGGCAGCAGGAGTAGACAACACGTTCTAGAAGCATAGAGGCGAAGGGTATGAGGGAGACCGGCCGTTAACTAAAGGGGTCAGAAGGGTCGAGGGTGGACTTTTTGAGGATGGGAGAGACAGTGGCATGCTTGAAGGCGGAGGAGAAGGAGCCAGTGGAGAGGGAGAGATTAATGACATGTAGAAAGGGCATTTGGGATTCTTGCCTGTGAATTGCCCTTCTGTAGCCTTACAGGGAGTTTATTCGGACTCAGGGAGCAATCTCCCTCATGTTCACTAGGAGGCAGCATAGACTTTCCACTGGGCATGCGTAGGGAGAGCGCCCCCTCGCTTCCCCAGGAGTATCACAGTCGAAGTATCTATCCATAGCTGGAAGAAACAAAAAACCAGAACCTTCCCGAAACCTCGAGGAGTAACGTTAACTGAACCCTGTAACAAGAACGGGAACTAAACTTCCTCAGGACTAAGAGGATTAATCAACAGCCCGGGTGGGCCTAATAAACTCCCTGTAAGGCTACAGAAGGGCAATTCACAGGTAAGAATTCCAATTGCCCTTTCTATAGCCTTCAGTCCATTTATTCGGACTCAGGGAGATAACAGAGCAGTACTATTTATTCCGAAGGGGAGGGGCAATCCGGTTTAGTCAGACCCCAGTGCCCCTTGTAAGATCTGCCTGCTGAAAACGGCTTCGGCGGATTGGTGTAGATCTATCTTATAGTGTCTGGTGAATGTGTGCAGGGTTTTCCAGGTGGCTGCCCTGCATATTTCACCTATTGGGGCTCGGGAGTGAAACGCTGAATTAGTGGCCGCTCCCCGGGTGGAATGGGCCAGGAGAGGATTGGGAGGTTGGAGGCCGGAAGTCTTGCAGGCCTCGTCGAAATCCAGCCAGCAATAACGGATTTGGACGCCTTCTTACCCCTGTGGCGGGGGTGATAGCTAACTAGAAGGCAAGAGGAATGTCTAAAGGAGGCCGAACGATGCAGGCCTTGCGTACGTCCAGAGAATGTCTTTAAGGCCCTGCATACGTCCAGAGAATGCCATAGTTTCTCCAAAGGGTGGCGGGGCTGAGGGCAGAAAGAGGGCAGGACCACATCTTGGGATAAGTGGAAGAGGGAGGAGACCTTCAGAAGGAAGGAAGGGTCCAGGCGGAGGCAGACCGACTCCTTTCTAAATGGGCATAGGGAAGGGTCGGCTGACAGGGCCCCAATCTCGGATATAGGTCTAGCAGAGATGATGGCTATTAAAAAGACTACCTTAATTGAGAGAAAGAATGAAAAAACCTGCTTAAGGGGTTCAAAGGGAGGTCCCGTCAATGCCTTAAGGACCAGGTTGAGGTTCTAGTTAGGGAACCTATGAACTACCAAAGGAGAAATTCAACGGGCGGCCCTCATGATCAGGCGTATATGGTGGTGAGAGGAAAGGCGTGGTTTACCGGAAGCCCCCAAGGTGCTATCGATTGCGGCCAGCTGTCTGGATAGAGTGTTGGGGCGTAGTCCCTTGTCCAATCCTTCTTGCAAGAATTGTAGGACTTGGCCTATCAAAGGGGATTGTGGAGGAACAAGCTTTGTCTTGCACCAACCCACAAAGACCCTCCAAGTACATTGGTATATGCGTTGGGTGGATTTACGCCTAGATGCTAGTAGGGTGCATATAACAGAGTCAGAATACCCCAGGCCTTGAAGAGCTAGGGTCTCAACAGCCATACTGTTAGTTTCAGAAACTCCAGATGTTGATACAGGAGTGGTCCTTGTGATAGCAGGTCTTGCGTGACCGGTAGAGCGAATAGCTTCCCGTGCGACGGGGTGAGCAGGTCTGTGAACCAAGGCCGACGAGGCCAAAATGGGGCTACGAATATCACAGTGGCATGCTGGAGTTTGCAACGGTGAATTGCACGGCTGAGTAGGGGGAATGAAGGGAAGGCGTAGAGGAGACCCGGTGGTCATTGATGGCTGAGAGCATCTGCAGCCTCGGATTTGGGGTGGGCGTTCCTGCTGAAAAAGCGAGGCAATTTGTGGTTGGTAGGGGAGGCAAATAGATCTAGGATTGGGGTGCCGAACATCTCAATGATTAGTTGGAAGGCTGACGGGCTGAGGGCCCATTTCCCCGGATCCAAGGTCTGGCGACTCAACAATCCGCCTTGATATTGTCTACGCCTTTTATGTGGAGGGCTGACAGTGAGAGAAGGTGGGACTCCGTCCAGCTCATCAAGCGGGATGCTTCCTTGTGTAACATCTTCGACCGAGAGCCGCTCTGATAGTTGACGTAGGCCATGGCTGTGGTGTTGTTGATGAAGACGATCACATGGCAACCCTCTACAAGGGGAAGAAACCGATGGAGGGCTAGTCGAACGGCTTTGAGTTCCAGCCAGTTGATGCTGTGAGTGGCGTATGTGACCGACCAGGTCCCTTGAATGAAGTTGTTGTTGTTGTGGGCTCCCCATCCTGAGAGACTGACGTCCGTAATTAGAACTACCTTGTGGTTCTGTTAGGGGAACTCTGTCTTGGAATCGGAGTGGGTCTTCCCACCAGTTGAAGGAGTGTAGGGTCTCGGTCGGAACTGACATTGATATCGGGCAGTAGTTGATTATTTGTATTTGCCAGGGGCGAAGCAGTTGCTGGAGGCTGCGCGCGTGAAACCGTGTCCACTGAAGGTGTCGTGTGCAGGAAATCATGCAACCGAGCAGGGATGCTAGTGTTCGGAGGGGGGTCCGTGGCTGCGCTCGTATGAAGGATATAAGACTCCTGATCTTGTATTGCCGAGCGAGTGGAATGACTACCCTGTCCAGGTGGGTGTGAAATATAACCCCCAGGTGCTCCAGGTGTTGAGGGGGTGTTAGGTGACTTTTGTCTCGGTTGATTTGAAAACCGTGGCGCTCCAAGTAGAAGATGGTGCGATGGAGATGAGTCAGCTAGGTCGTGAGGTGTTGCCCAAATCAGGATGTTGTCCAAATATGGGGAAACTGCTATGCCCTCAAGTCGAAGGTTCGCGATGAGGGGTATCAAAATCTTTGTGAACGCTCGGGGAGCTGTGGCTAGGCCGAAAGGGAGGGCTCGGTACTGCCAGTGTTGATTGTTGTATGCGAATCGGAGCCATCACCAGTGAGCCAGGAGAATGGGGACGTGTAAGTACGCATCCTTTAGATTCAAGGAAGAGAGCCAGTCATTCTTCGATACCGCCAGTGTGATTGAGGCCAAGGTCTCCGTTTTGAACTTCTGGAGTCTGATGAATCTGTTGAGGCGTTTCAGATCCAGGACCGCTCTCCATTCTCCACTCTTCTTCTGCATGAGAAAGAGGAGTGAATAGAGTCCTCTTCCCTTTTCGTGGCATGGCACTCTTTCTATGGCACCCATCTCGTGAAGTCTATTGATTTCGAATCGCATCGCCTTGTGTTTGCAGGTGATGTGTGAGAGGGGGGAGATGCAGAAGAACTCCCTTGGCTTGGCTCTGAATTCTATGGAGTAGCCTTGTGTTACTGTTTGTCGGGCCCAGGAGTCTGAAACGGTCTGGTTCCACTGCCACGCGAAGTGCACGAGCCTTCCTCCTAGCCGGTAGGAGCCGGGGGAGGAAGAGGCCCAGGAGTCAGGACTCCTGCTTGCGAGAGGGGGACCCGGGGCATCTGAAATAGGAGGAGTGTGTGGCTGATCTGTTAGGTTTGGATCCATGTCCCCTGTGTCCTCTGCCGTGCTGTTGGGAGCTCCAGGCATTATACGAAGAGAAAGTCCGCTTGTGACCCTGGTTGAATCTCTGAAAGTGTGGGGTCTGGCGGAGGACGGCCTTCAAACCCCAGGTGGGGGACAGGCGGTGGGTGGATGGGTGAAGGGGCCGGCGAGCACCCAATTCTGGGAGAGGAGTCGTGGGCCTGAAAAAGGTTTTCTTAGGGTTTTATGCGGCAGTGTAGGAGGTTTTCAGACACTCCCTGCCAAGCTTATTACAGGGAGTCAGGCCACACAACTTCCCGACCAGGGAAAGACCCCTCGTTCGCGGGCACCACGCGCACGGTTCCCAGTACCCCAGAAGGCGTGAGGTGGGGGTGTTACCGGTGTGGGTGTTCCCCCCCCAGGGGGGACCCTCAGGGTAGGGTTTAAGGACTCCTAGCACTTTGGTACTCAGGGACACCCGGTGCAGGGGAGGGGCTAAGGACCACAACACTTTTACAATCGCACGGGGTTACTTACTTTTACACTCCGCAGTCGCACTCTTTCTCTCTCTCTCTCTCGCACTCTCTCGCTCTCGTTGCCACACTTTGTTACCCTGAAAGCTTTTACACTTTGACTTCTTTGCTCCACGCTTCACACTCGTCGCACAGGGCCGGTTTTACAAAGCAGGGCTCTGATTACCAGCAATGGTAGGCCCGGCGTGTTCCCCTTATATAGGCGGGGCCCGGGCGTGGTTGCTGCAGGCGTGCCGAGCGCCGCAGCGGCGCTTGCGGGGGCGGTTTCTGCGTGCGTGCCTGACTGGGGGGCGTGGCTTTGCACGGCGCCTCCCGTGCTGGGGAGCTTGGCGCATTCTGCGCACGAGGCGTTGCTGGGGGCGTGGCTTCGACTGCGTCCCCTGGTGCCGGGCGTGGGGACGGTGCGCCTTTGACGGAGCCTGCGGGGATGGTGGGGCGACGTGCGCTGGTCCTAGTGCCCTTAGGTAATCGGGTTCCCCATCTCCTCAGGCCCCAGGGCCTGACAGTACCCCCCCGTCCAGGGGGGTGCCTCGGGGCGGGCGCTGGTGCTTCGGGGTGGCGGTGGTGGAATTGTCGAAGAAGGGTTGGGGCATGGACATGAACGGCGGGCTTCCAGGAGTTTTTTGAGGCATTATACCCCTTTTATTTTACCAAATATTGGAGGTGCCCCCGATGAAGGCGGCTGTTTAGGACGGCTTGTACTTTATACTCGGGTGTGTCCGATCCTGCGACAGGTATTGGTTCCGGACACAGCGAGGCCTGGTGGGCTTCCGCTGGCTTTAAGAGGGAAACGTGGAAGGTGGGATGAATTTTATAGTGTGGAGGTAAGTCCACTGTATACGCCACATCATTAATCTTGCGCTTTATGGGGAACGGCCCCATGTATTGATAGTCCAACTTGGCCGAGGGCCGCGTTGAGGGGTAGTGCCGCCGGTCGACCCAGACGCGGTTTTTTTTTTGAAAGGCGGGGGCAGGCAGTCGGTGCTGGTTTGCATACCTCTTGTAGCTTTGTCGGGCTCTTTGAAGGAAGGTCAGCGCGGTGGCCTGTGCTCGGTGAATTTGCTTTACCAGGGCCCCGGCCGCGGGAATGGGGGTTAAGGCGAGGTCTGGTGTACAGATACGGGGGTGGAATCCGTAGGTAACGAAAAAGGGGGACGTTCCCAAGGATGCGCTATGGGTGTTATTGTAAACAAACTCGGCTAGTGGCAATAAGTTGTACCAGTTGTTTTGTAGATGATTTACATAACATCGAAGATATTGCTCGAGAGCTTGGTTTGTTCGTTTTACTTGGCCGTTCGCCTGGGGATGATAGGCGGTTGTGAGATTTAGCTGGATTTGGAGGGCATGTAGCAGTGTTTTTTATAAGCGCGACGTAAATTGGGACCCGCGGTCGGAAACAATGTCAATGGGGACGCCGTGCAAACGTATGACATTTTGCATCAGAAGTCGTGCGGTTTGTTGGGCCGTCGGCAAACCTGGACATGCAGCGAAGTGAGCCAGTTTGGTAAAGTGGTTAATGACTACAAAGATTGTGGTTTGTTTCTGGGATGGGGGTAAGTTTACAATAAAGTTTATACCTATTCGACGCCAGGGCCCTTGTGGCAGTGGGGCCAAGTGTAGTAGCCGCCCAATGGGTTTTTTTCGAGGGACTTTGGTTCTGGCGCAGATTTCGCACGCCTTAACATAGTTGTTTGTGTTGGTTCGCATGGTGGGCCACCAAACTTGTTTACGCAGCAGCTCGTAAGTCCGCTTTACTCCCGGGTGCCCTGCCAAGGGGGCGTCGTGATGGCTCCAGAGTAGTTGTTTGCGGTGTTCTGGAGGCGTTATGTTTGGAGTATGCGTGGTTTTCCCTGTGCGGTCTGTTTCCCGCGTGCGGGTTGCGGCCAACTGGTTCCCAGGGCCGTGCGTTACCCCGGCGCACGCGGGTAGTATGGGGGTTTTTTTTGGACAATTGATTGGCTGATTCCCCAAGGACCGGGAGAGGGCGTCAGCGACGACATTTTGTTTTTCGGGGCGGTACTGGATCCGGAATGTAAAACGTGAGAAAAACAAGGCCCAGCGTCCGTGTTTGGCGTTGGCTATTTTTACTGACTGTAGATACAGTAAGTTTTGATGGTCCGTAATTACCTGAACGGGCCATTTGGCTTCCTCCAAATAATGCCGCCACGTGGTGAAGGCGGCCTTAATGGCCAATAACTCCCTATTTAGTATAGTGTAGTTCGCCTCGGCACTGGTGAGTTGACGCGAGTAGTACGCGCAGGGCATAAGGGTGAGGTCTGTGGTGTTTTTTTGCAGCAGTACCGCGCCAATGGCGTTGTGGGAGGCATTGGTCTTTACTACAAAGGCCTTCTCGAAGTCCGGGAATCGGAGCAGAGGTGCGCGCGTGAAGGCCGTCTTCAAGGTTTCGAAGGCGGCCTGATGTTGAGGTGTTCAGACGTACGGTACCCCTTTTCGGAGTAGGTGCGTAAGTGGCTGGGTGGTTTCGGCGTAGCGAAGAATATATTGTTGATAATAATTGGTCGTGCCCAGGAATCGTTGTAGGGCTTTCACGGATGTAGGGGGAACCCAAGTGGTGATGGCGGTTACTTTTGTTTCTTCCATTTTTAACCCGGCAGGGGAGATGATGAATCCAAGGAAGGGAATGGTCGTGGCATGGAACGCACACTTGGATAGTTTGCAGAACAGCCGATGCTGCCGGAGCTTCAAGAGAACACTCTGGACGTGTTTTACGTGCTCAACCTCGGAGGGTGAATAAATAAGGATGTCGTCCAGATAGGCAATAACGTATACATTAAGAACTTCCCGTAGCACATCGTTTATTAGGTGTTGGAACGTGGCTGGGGCATTCGCCAGCCCGAAAGGCATTACTTGATATTCGAAGTGCCCGTATTGAGTGCGGAACGCCGTTTTTTACTCGTCCCCTGCCCTTATGCGGACTAAGTTATAGGCCCCTCGAAGGTTTAATTTTGTGAATATTCTGGCCCCCTGGAGGCGGTTTAGGAGTTTTGGGATTAAGGGAAGGGGATACCGGTTCTTGACGGTCATGGCATTAAGTTTACGGTAGTTTATACACGGCCTGAGCCCCCCGTCCTTCTTGGGCACAAAGAACAGAGGTGCCCCGGCTGGCGACGTGGAGGGGCGAATAAATCCCTTTTGTAGATTTTTATTAATATAGGCCTTTAAGGTCCGTAACTCAGGCTTCGAGAGGGCATAGATGCGTCCATAAGTGGGTTGGTGGCCTGGGAGAATGTTGATTGGGCAATCATAGGGGCGGTGGGGTGGGAGACTGGCTGCTTCCTGTTCGTCGAACACGTCTGTGTACTCTTGATATTGTTGGGGAATTCCTTCAAGGGTGCGGGGAATGGTGGCAGCGCCCCTGACGATCGCCGGCTGCCCGTCCCGGCCTTCCGTGATCTTGGGGAGCTGTATTTGGCGTGTTTGCCAGTTGATAGTGGGGTTTTAGAGCTGCAGCCAAGGCAACCCAAGAACAATGGGGAAACTTGGTGTGCATACGACGTCCAGCTGTATGGGCCGGGTGCAGTCCTGAATCGTTAGTGGCAGGGGTGGTGTTTGTAGGGTTAACGGGCCCGAAATCAAAGGAGATCCATCAATGGAGTGGATTAGCTCCGGCGTCCTGCGCGGCTGATGAGGTATTTGATGGCGCCGGAGGTATTCTGCGTCCACAAAGTTTCCCGAAGCTCCGGAATTAATAAGTCCCCACCCTATCAAGGAGCGGGTGGTATTTAACCTTAACATAACAGGGATTCGGAAGTGCGGCCAGCGCTTTTGCCGGGTAACCCCTACGTGCTGAATAATCGGGGTTCTTACTGGATTTCGGGCCAGGATGCCCCCTATACATCCCGGCCGGAAGCGTTTCCCGCTTCCCTACGACCCTTGGGGAGGGCTGGACAGTTACGGGCAAAGTGAGATGCTTCCCCACAATAAAAACATAGTTGGGAAGCCCGACGACGTTCCCGTTCCGTGGCCGTGAGTGGGCCCCGGGCTGCTCCTACCTGCATGGGTTCTGGTTTATTTTTGGGGCGTGGTTCCCCAGAGAAGTGCCCGCTCGGGACTGGGCGCAAGGGCGGCCCCCGGAGGCTCTCGGTCCGCCGTTCTCGTTGACGTTCGTTCAGCCGTTCCTTGATCTGCACGGTCAGGGTAACTAGTTCCCCCCACGTTTTTGGCATCGTAGCATAGACCAACTGATCCTTAATCTTATCATTAAGGCCTCGCCGGAACATCACCCTGAGCACATTATCTGGCCAGCCTAGGTCCACCGCCACCTGTTGGAACTTAGTGACATAGTCAAGTAGCGGGCCCTTCCCCTGTCTCAAGGTAGTGATGACCGTTTCGGCCTCCTGAATGCGATGGGGGTAATCATATAAGAATTTAAATTCTTTGATGAACTGCTCGTAGTCCTCCAGCAAGGGGCTATTCCCCGTAAGGAGGGGCGTGGCCCAGGCCAAGGCATGGCCCTCTAATAGCCCGATCACGAAGGCCACTTTCCTAGCCTCCGTATTGTAGGTACGGGGCTGCGTTTTAAAAGTCAACTCGCAAAGGGCCAGGAACCCGGGGAACTGCCGGCGGTCCCCGGAAAACCGGGAAATGCAAGGCCCCTTTGGCTCTCGAGGTCGAAGCTCCAAATTCACCTCGGGGTTTGCGCCGGGTTGTTCCTCTAGGGGGGCCCCCCTAGCCCCCTGCTGTTCCTGCAGGTCCCTGACCTCCATGGCCAAGGACTGGACGGTATGGTTAAGTTCCCGTAGTTGGGCCAGGACCTGTTCCATGGCCCTGATGATGTATAGGCTGGTGATTCTGTGGGGTTTGGCGGAGGACGGCCTCCAAACCCCAGGTGGGGGACAGGCGGTGGGTGGATGGGTGAAGGGGCCGGCTAGCGCCCAGTTCTGGGAGAGGAGTCGTGGGCCTGAAAAAGGTTCCCTCAGGGTCTTATGCGGCAGTGTAGGAGGTTCTCAGACACTCCCTGCCAAGCTCATCACAGGGAGTCAGGCCACACAACTTCCCGACCAGGGAAAGACCCCTCGTTCGCGGGCACCACGCGCACGGTTCCCAGGACCCCAGAAGGCGTGAGGTGGGGGTGTCACCGGTGTGGGGGTTCCCCCCCAGGGGGGACCCTCAGGGTAGGGTTCGAGGACTCCTAGCACTCTGGTACTCAGGGACACCCGGTGCAGGGGAGGGGCTAAGGACCACAACACTCTCACAATCGCACGGGGTTACTTACTCTCACACTCCGCAGTCGCACTCTTTCTCTCTCTCTCTCTCGCACTCTCTCGCTCTCGTTGCCACACTCTGTCACCCTGAAAGCTCTCACACTCTGACTTCTCTGCTCCACGCTTCACACTCGTCGCACAGGGCCGGTCTCACAAAGCAGGGCTCTGATCACCAGCAATGGTAGGCCCGGCGTGTTCCCCTTATATAGGCGGGGCCCGGGCGTGGTTGCTGCAGGCGTGCCGAGCGCCGCAGCGGCGCTTGCGGGGGCGGTTTCTGCGTGCGTGTCTGACTGGGGGGCGTGGCTTTGCACGGCGCCTCCCGTGCTGGGGAGCTTGGCGCATTCTGCGCACGAGGCGTTGCTGGGGGCGTGGCTTCGACTGCGTCCCCTGGTGCCGGGCGTGGGGACGGTGCACCTTTGACGGAGCCTGCGGGGATGGTGGGGCGACGTGCGCTGGTCCTAGTGCCCCTAGGTAATCGGGTTCCCCATCTCCCCAGGCCCCAGGGCCTGACAGAAAGGGCCGAAAGAAATTTTTGAATGTTTGTACTTGGTTAAGGGAGTATTTCTTCTCCTTGTTGCAGGCATTGGAGAGAGCCTTGTCCAGGGCGGGCCAAATAATTTGCCCCCCCTGAATCTGCTGTTGACCAGCAGGTTCTTGGCGTGCGTGTCAGCCCGCTATGAGCGGAGCCACAGACGGCAGCGTGCTGCTACATTAGCCGCCATGCCTCTGGCTGCCCAGGTTACAAAGTCCATGGAGGCATCCATGAGGAAAGCGTGAGCAAGGGTGACGTTAGCAGCCAGTTTTCGTGATAGAGCGGCTGAAATGTTCGGGTCTTTGGCCAGTTTAAACCATTTCATGATGGCTCTGGAGGCATAAGAAGCAGTGGTGGCCATCTGCAAGGTATAAGACAAAGCCTCGTAACTCTTACGGAGGCCAATCTCTATTCCCTTATCAGTGGGGTCTTTTGGTAGAAGGTCTTCTGAGGAGGGGAAGACCGACTGGCGAGCTAAGGAGGCGGCGGCTGCGTCCATCTTAGGAGGCTTGAAGATGGGGTCACTCTGTTTGGAGAATGAGTATAGAGTCTGCTGGATTCTAGATAGTTTGGTTGCCTTAGTAGGCTGTTTCCATTGGGCCTTAATGATTTTTTCAAAGGCCCGGTCCTGAGTGACCCCCTTGCCGCCACTATGGAGTTTGGGGATATATTCCCTGTCTGAATCCTCATCATTGGAGGAAGATCCAGACTCCTTTTTCTGTGAGCTAGGGGTTATTCTGAGAACTTGCTGTGCCCTCCTGAGGAGTCTGGGGCCCTGATCGGAAGGGAGTTCTCTGCCTACCTCCTTGGGACCCTTTGCCAGGATGTCTTCCCATTCAGGAGTGTCCTGGTCCCCTGCCCCCGAGGAACAATCTTCATCCTCATCTGAGCCCCCTGAGGGGGAAAGTACGGGCGGGGGGGATGGGCGGGGGTCCTTTCCCGCTCCTGGGCCTTGTGTTTCTTGCGCGGGGGCTGCGGAGGGGGTTCTGATTCAGAGGAGGACCCCAGTAATTCACCCTCCTCTGAGAGGGACTCACCATCTTCTGAGGAGGACCCTAGCAGGTCCCTGAGGGAGTGGCTGTGGGCTAGTTTGCCCTTTCCGGATTTTCTAGAGTCCTGTTTGAAGGAGGCTTTGGGTGGAGGGGGGGGCTTATGTTTCTGGGCCTTCCTCTGGTTGTTTTCAATATGCGCTAGGACCCCCATCATGGACCTAAGCGCGTCCATTTGGAGCCTTTGGAAGGACTCCACAGAATGTTCCCCTCTTACTTGTGAAGAGGCAGAGGTGTCTGCCTCCTCCACTTCTCCGTTTCAGCTGCGGGCCGTCCATCTTCAAGATGGCCGCGCGGCTCCTCCAATTGTAAAGCGGGGGCTGCGGCCTGCACTGGGATCTCCGGCGCGGTTTCAGTTTCGCGCCTAGGAGAAGCAGTGCCCTTGTGGCGTGTTGCGGCCCAGCTGGCGGCCGCCTGGCACGTTTTGGCGGTTTCCGCCATCCAAGGCGAGTATCCAGGCGAGTCGTACCCGGAGGCCGAACCCCACGCGCTTGGAAACCCGGGTTGTACCCAGGGGTCAGCACAGGGATGATCTGAGCGAGCCCTTAAGGGCGCTAAAGTCCAAGTCCAATGAAGACTGAATCCTCCGTGAAAGGAACCCCCTACCCGGAAGGGCAAGGAGGCTAGAAAGTCTGGTGGGGGTACGGAGCACCCCAGCTGCACATCCTACTGGATCAGAAGCAGACGTTCGACTGGGGAAGCGAGGGCGCGCTCTCCCTACGCATGCCCAGTGGAAAGTCTATGCTGCCTCCTAGCGGACACGAGGGAGATCTCTCCCTGAGTCTGAATAAATGGACTGAAGGCTATAGAAGGGGGGGGCTACAGTAGGAGCAATGGAGGTCAGGAGGCGGGAGGGGATTGGGTCGAGAGGGTAGGTGCAGGGGTTGGAGGAAGAGAGCAGAGAGGAGATTTCCTCAAGGGAGGAAGGAGGAGAGGAGAGGGGGCGGAGAGGGAGCGGGGAGAGGAGACGGGTGGGAAGCGATGTCCTGGCAGATCTTGTCAATCTTTGAGGTGAAGAATGACACGAGGTCCTGAGCAGAGAGGGAAGAGGGTGGAGGGGGGCTTGAGAAGGGAGTCAATGGTGGAGAAGAGGTGACGCGGGTCACGAGAGTAGGATTCAACCCGGGAGGCAAAGAAGTGTTGCCTCGCCAGGAAGTTAGTGGAAAAAAGAGAGGAGAGGGAGAATTTATAGTGGAGGAAGTCAGGGTGGGAGCGGGATTTGCGCCAGAGGCGTTTAGCAGCCCGGGTGCAGGAGCAGAGGTAGCAGATAGTAGGGGTGAGTCAAGGATGGGGGTTTGGGGGTTGAACGGGGCGGGAGGCGAGGGGGGCAAGGGTCGAGGCAAGAGAAGCATTGAGAGAAGAGATGGCAGTGTCAGGGGAGGAGAAGGAGGAGACAGGAGGGAGGAGAGGGAGGAGACGAAGTCTAAAGGGTTGACAGCCTGCAGATCACGGAAGGGGCGTGGAGCTGGGAGAGCAGAAGGGGGTTGGTGGGAGAGGTTGAAGGAAGCGAGGTGATGGTCGGACATGGGACAAAAGTCAAAGGAGAGGTCAGCAACAGGACAGTTTCTGAAGAGGATGAGGTCGAGAAAGTGGCCGTCAGTGTGGGTGGGGGAATCAGTCCAGAGGCGGAGACCAAAGGAGGAGGTTAGGGAGAGAAAGTGGGAGATAGAGGGCTGGGAAAGTGCGTCAACATGGATGTTGAAGTCACCGAGAATGAGAGTGGGGGTATCCTCAGAGAGGAAGAAGGTAAGCCAGGATTCAAAGTCTGGGAGAAAAGAGGGCCAGGGGGGCGGTCAATGACAGTGACACAAAGGTGAAGGGGGGAGTAGAGACGGACCGAGTGGGCCTCGAAGGAAGGCAAGGAGAGGGAGGGGGAGGGCCGAGGGGCTGGAATCGGCAGGGGGGTGGGGGGAGGAGGGGGACTACACAAGGGGGAAATAAGGGGCGGGGAGGTTGGAGAAAGAGTGTTGGAGCGGGAGAAGCAGGAGAGACAGCAGCAGTGGGAGAAGGAGAGGAGAGATGAAGGGTGAGGTAGATACGGGGAGACATTCCAGTGGTGGTATTCACGGCAGCAGAGGGGATAAACAGGCCTGTGGGTGGTGCGGGAGGGTCCAAGCGACGGCTGGAAGAGGCTGTTTCTATTTCTATGCCGCCCCCTCCTGCTCATGCATCTCAAGGCGGCTCACACCACCATAAAACATTAATAAAACAGTTAAAACCAAAGAACATTAAAAACCCTAACATAACACAAACACCAAACCATCCTACCCCCCACCCCCCAAACCCACCCTACCCCTATACCTCACCAAAGCCCGACGGAACAGTCAGGTCTTACAACCTCAGCAGAAGGAGCCCAAGGAAGAGGACACTCTGATCCCCATCGGGAGAACATTCCACAGCCTAGGGGTGACCACCGAAAAAGCTTGATCATTGGTGGCCACCCAATGCGTCTGGGGTACTTCCAAACCCCCCAAGCCCCCTCCCTGGATGACCGTAGGGGTCGATCCAAGACCCGGGGGGTGAGGTGGTCTTGTAGATAAGTGGGGCCCAGGCCGTATAAAGCTTTATAGGTTAATACCAGCACCTTGAATCTGGACCGGTGGACTATAGGCAGCCAGTACAGTGCCAAGAGCACTGGTGTGATGTGTTCCCGTCAGCCCACTCCCCTAAGCAAGCGGGCCGCTGCATTCTACACCCAGCTGCAGTCTCCGGATCGTTATCCTGGGCAGCCCCATGTAGAACGCGCTGCAATAGTCTAGCCTAGAGATAATGAAGGCATGGACGAGGGTGGCAAGGCCAGAGCTTGACACAAAAGGCTGGAAGAACTCAGTGTGTGGTGCTTGGGGAATGTTTTTCATCCGCCTCGTAACCTCACGTGTGGAGTCTCGCAAGGTTCTATTCTGTCCCCTCTCCTGTTCCATGTGTACATGCAGCTGCTGGGCAAGGTCATGAGAAGGTTTGGTGTTCGGTGTCATCACTATGTTGATGACACCCAACTCTCTCATTTTCATCAGACCCTGGCCTGGCAGCGTTGGTGCTTACTCAGTGTCTGGCGGCTGTTGGGGACCAGATGAGGGCAAGCTGTCTGAGGCTGAATCCCGATAAGACGGAGGTGCTGCTGGTGGGCAGAGGCATGGGGGTTGAGGCCCCCATCATTGACGGGGTGCATCCCCCCCTCATCTCTCAGGTCCTTAGTCTGGGGTGTTCCTTGGTCCCCAGCTCCGCCTCGATGCCCAGGTGGATGCTCCAATGAGGGGCACGTTTCGCCAGTTACATCTGGTGTGTCGGCTCCGTCCATATGTCTCGGGAGGCAGACCTGGCTACCATCATCCATTACCTCAAGACCTGACTACTGCAATGCGCTCTACGTGGGGCTACCCATGGTGACGGCTCGGGAGCTGCTGGTGGTGCAAAATGGGGCGGCCCATCTCTTTACTGGGACGGGCTGCCGAGAGCACATAACGCCAGCGCTCCAGTCTCTGCACTGGCTGCCTATAGTCTTCTGGACCCGATTCAAGGTGTTGACCTATAATGCCTTACATGGTCTAGGCCCCGCCTACCTGCAAGACCGCCTCACTCCCTGAGCTCTGGACCGGCCCCCGTGGTCATCAGGGGGATGCCCTCCTGGAGGTCCCCTGGGTATCTCAGGGGGCCACGATGGAGAGGGCGTTCTCAGTGACTGCACCGCGGCCGTAGAACTCCCTGCCGGTGGAGGTCCGGTTGGCCCTGGGCCTCCCTGTGTTTCGACGCCAGTGTAAAACCTGGTTGTTCCGCCCGGTTTTCGGCGAGGGAGGAGAATAGGGTTGTGGGTGGAGGTTTGGGAAGGGGGTGGTTAGGTTGTTTTTTGGCTCCATTTGGGTTGTTTTAAATTATATTTTATTATTTTAGTTTGCTGAGTATTATTGGCTGTTTTATGAATTTGTGAGCCACCCTGAGCTGCAGGTCAGGATAGGGTAGGATATCAATATTTTGAAATAAAATAAATAAATAAATGCCCGGAAAGCGATCCTCACCACAGCCACCACCTGGAGATCCAGGCAAAGCTGTGGATCGAGGAGCACACCTAGGCTACGGACCTGGGAAACTAATGGCGGGCGGACCCCATCAATGACAGGGGACTCCATCACACCCAGGTCACCCAGACCCCTACCCACCAAGATCACCGCCGTCTTGTCAGGATTCAACTTCAGATGGCTTACCCTCATCCAGTTCCCCACAGCTGCCAGACACCAGGTAAGCACCGAGACTGCCAGGCCTGGGCCTGATGAAAATGAGAGGTAGATTTGGGTGTCATCAGCACATTGATGACACCACACTCCCTCAAACCCTCTCACGATTTCTCCCAGGGGCTGCATATATATGTTGAACAGGAGGGGGGACAAGATGGAACCCTGTGGGACTCCATACACGAGGCCTCTGGGGGAAGATGTACAATCCCCCAGGACCACCCAGTGGGTTCTCCTGGCCAGGTAGGAACGGAACCGATCTAAAACGGTTCCTCCCACCCAGGCACGGTCCTGCAGGTGACTCACCAACACCTAATGCTCAACCGTATCAAAGGCAGCAGAAAGATCTAATAAAATCAACAGGGTCTGCTGACCCTGGTCCATAGCCTGGCGAAGGTCGTCAACCAAGGCCACAAGCGCGGTCTCAGTGCTATACCCCAGACGAAAGCCAGACTGTGAGGGATCCAGAAACCCGATACTGTCCAGATGTGCCTGAAGCTGCCAAGCTACCGCCCGCTCAATAACCTTCCCTAAAAAGGGAAGGTTAGAGACTGGGCAATAGCTGGCTAGGGAGTCAACGTCCAATGATGGCTTCTTCAACAGGGACCGGACCACCGCCTCCTTTAAACATTCCAGCACCCTGCCCTCCTTAAGGGAGGCATTGACAACCCCAGCCAGCAATGACCACAGCATCTTCTGGCTGGCTTTCACCAGTCAGGATCGGCATGGATCTCATTCACACGTGGTGGCCCTAGCAGCCCCCGTCACATCCCCAGCAACAGTGGGTTCCACCATCCGAAACTGATCCCACAAAACTGGACTAGATGAGGCATCCACTGCCTCTGGCTCTCCCCCTCCATCAACTGTTGTGCTGAAATCGTGGTGAATGCAAGTGATCTTGACCACAAACTACTGTATAAACTTGTCACAGTGGATACTGGAATACTCCAGGTCCAGGTGGAGACAGGCCAGACTGTCTCCACTTTTCTCACCACCTAGAAAAGTTCCTCTGGACGAGACTTGGCAGATGCTATAAGAGCAGCAAAGAATCCCTTCTTTGCTGCCCCAACAGCCACAGCATAGGTCCTCAAACTGCTCCTATGTTGCAATCAATCGTGCTCATTGCGAGCCACCATTGCTCCAACCACCTTCACTCCTGCTTCGGCCTCCACAGGTCCTCTGTAAACCATGGGGACCTGCGGTGCCAAAAGGACGGAAGTGGACACCTAGGAGCCACTGGTCTTGGCCAAAAGCCTATTCCACAAGGTCATCGACTGAGCGGTTGGTGAGCTCAGGGGGAAGATCCCCCAGAGCATTCCGGAACCATTCTGGTTCATAAGTCTCTGAGGGCGGATCATCTGAATAGATCCTGCACCCTGCCAGCGGACTTTCAAGAGGTAATGGTCTGACCTTGACAAAAGTATCAACCCCCTACCTCCTACTATCAGGCCACCTCAAGGCCAGTACAAAACACCAAATCCAGAGTATGGTCCCCCTCACGCGTGGGACCGCTGATGACCTGGGACAGGCCCATGGTTGTCATAGAGGTCATGAACTCACGCTCTACTTCTCCAAGATCTGCGTCGGCATGAATATTGAAGTCCTTCAGGACAACCAGCCTGGGGGACCTCAAGATCACCTCCGACACCAGATCCACGAGAGCGTGCAGGGAAGCCGCTGGGCAGGTGGGTGCCCGGTAAACCAGCAGCATCCCTAATCTGTCCCCGTCCAAATCAAACACGAGGTAGAGGCATTCCATACCTGGTGGCCTGCACTGGATACGTCATCACTGACGACGCCTCCTTAAAAATCATAGCTACACCCCCACCCACCCACCCCCGGTCCCTCCAGCCTGGACCGGTGCTAAACAAGGTCATCCAATAAAGGTCCCGACTCAGTATCCAGCCAGGTCTCTGTAATACACACGGGGTCAGCTGCCCAATTCGTGATTGATTCCCAGATGGTAGATGTTTTATTCAAAACTGACCTCATGTTCAACAGCACCAACTCCAAGCCAAGGGTCCCCTGATCCTCACCCTTCTCACCAGTTAGGAATGGGATCCACAGTCCACATCCAGGAACTGGAAAGGGGTCACATAAAAACTTGCTATGGGCTGCATTTGGCCCCTGGACCTGAGGTTCCCCACCCCTGGGCTAGAGAGAGAGTATAGCTGCTGTGTTGGTCCCAATGCTTATGGGATGGTGACAAAGTTGGGGAAGGAAATAAAATGGCAAGGAGGAGAGAAGTGGAAAGGAAGAAGACCATTGAGTTTGGAGTTAATAGTTGCTGTCTTAAGTTCTCTCCTTCAAACAAGCGTTTGGCTTCCTTTTTAACGTGGAGCACTGGGTATGAAAGCCTTTTAACACAATGTTTTCATCAGCAGAAGTTATAATGGGTCATAATATTACATTTTCTTAATTTTGTTCTACATTTTCCAAAAACCGGATAAACTAATATTCTTCTCCATCATCTTTTTTAATACCAGACCTACAGAAATCAGATGCCTGAAAATCCCAAAATATCTGAAAGTCTGCCTCTCCCCTCATGTCCCATCCTCTAAGATAAGTCAGGAGTGCCGGCTTGAGGGTACTATCAGCCCAAGTTCCCACAAGAAGGGCGCGCAGAGAGCCATTCCCGGTGGCTGCCTCACAATTACAGAACTCCCTTCCCCTGGCGGTTCATCTTAGCCCAAATTTGCTCATCCTCCGGAGGCAATGCAAGACCTTTTTGTTTGGCCAGATGTTTGGCAGATGGGGATAAGGGATTTTAAAAGGTTTTATTTGGGTATTTTAATGTTTTGTTTTATTTTGTGTATTTTTGACTGTTGTTTTATGTACTGTAACCCACCCTGTGCCATAATGGGTAGGGCAGGATAGAAATGTGAATTAATAAAATAACTAGATAAATGAATTAAATAAAACAAAACAGACTGAGGCCTTTCAATGGATGGGAGGAATAGGAAAAATGTTCTTATTATCTTCTTCCTGTCATTCTCTTTACGATGTAGGGGGGTTTGTTGCTGATTGTTTTTTGAGTATATAAGCTCAATAGGTTTTGAACTATGAAAACAGAAAACCCAGAAAGTAAATGATTTTTTAAAAAATGATTTACTTGTATTATATATTTAATTAATCACACATTGAGGGCAAGGGAGAATGCTATAGCAAACCACGTCAGGAAATTGGAAAGGTCTTGAAATTTTACTTACTGCGTTGCTCAAATTAGAACACCTTTCCTCACAAATTTGAAATTTACAATTAGGAGCCGCAATAGGTGCGACAAAAGGACCTGAAACCGCAGTCATTAGCTCAGACTTTGTTGTTATTATGTCCCTAATTGTATTCCTTCACTAGTAACAAACACCTGGCAATGAAATAGCTCTATATTTGAAAGGGAAATTTCCTCACCTGTGAATTTCCATGCTTCTCTTGAAGCAGGGTGAACAGTCAGAACGGACCGGTTATGTACCTATGGGTGTCTCCAGATGAGACAGGGAGGGGAGGCTACCACGCCTTGGGTAGCCTTACCCCTCCCCGGGCAGTCGGTCCGTGCGATGCGGCGCATTGTGTGACCGGCAGCAGCCAGGTCTCCTCCCCACCCTGTCCGATGACGGGGCAAACAGCTGCCTGCTACACAATGCATTCGCAGAACAATTTCTAGGCCATGTCATGGAGTGCCCTTACCTCAACTGGGGTAACGCTGCCCAGGGTGAGGCGACCCGGGCGGGCGGGGTCCTTTCTGCCCACCGCGTGGTGAGCTGCATGGCGGGGCTCTGAGTGACGAGCGCTGGCGTCACATCATCGCTGGGGTTTGGTCCGGCTGGGTCAGCTGTGTGCTGGTTTGGCCGGGAGCCCACCCCACGGTTTCAAATCTGTACAACTATCTGGCCGGCTCCCTGCACTTGCCCCCACTGTGTGGCGACAGCGATTGCCCTTTCAGCAGCCAAGCAGCAAGCTGAAACATCCCTGGGTCTGGAGCGCCGCCTCCAATATGGGCTATTCCCCCATGTCTGACAGCTGAGCCAGTCTACTTGGATATTCAGGGAATGCGGTGAGCACGGCCCTGATTGAGGCTAGATGTACGTCCCCCTTGTGTTGCCTGTGTGCACACGGGATACTTTCAACTCAGCAGAGAAGTGAAGCAAAGCTGGGCAAATGGCTTTCAGCTCCAGGGGGTTGATGTTCGCAGAACACCACCTCCCTCTTGCATCCAAGCTCGCCAGCCCCAGCTGTTGGCATCTGTGGCCAGAATCCACCTCTAGGGGTCTTGAAGAGGCATTCCTTGTGAAAGCATGGTCAGAGTTGACCACCACTGGAAACCCTCCTTCACCTTTCGAGGAACTGTAATTGGCAGATGCATGGAGGTTGCAATCTTTTGCTGGAAAGGTCAGAGGAGCTATTGTAGCGGATGCGGATTATACCTGACCCAGCCCGCTTCTTCCAAGCAGAAAACGTGGCTGCTGAGCACCTGGGCCAGGAACATCAGATCCGACTGGGTCTCGCTTTGGAGTTCATCGATCCAGCTCAGGAGCTTCATTAGCCTTTCCTCTGATAGGCAAACTTGTTCTAAACTGATATTCAACATCACTCCCAGGTGCAGGAGAGACCAAGAATCATACAGCTTTCCTCTCTGTTGATCAGGAAGTCAGGGGCCTCTAGCCACTCCATAGTCAGCCAGAAGTTCTGTTCCCCCTCAGACCCAATGAGGATCATATAAGAAGGTTGCCAAGGTAAGGGTACACATGTATCCCCTGTTCCAAAAGGCATGCTACCAGGACAATCAGGATCTTTGTAAACGCTCTCCTGAGTGACGGTGAGGGGACAAATGGGAGAGCTTGGAGCAGATAATGGCTCCTGCCAAAGGGAAAATGGAAATGCTTGCAGTGGACCTGACGAAGGGCCCCCAGCCCTCCCCTGCCACAAAGCTCAGAGCCCTGCCTTCCAGAGGAGGAGACAAGGGTGAGGGGGGGGCTAGCCCCCCAAAACAAAAAAAACAAGCGAAAATAAAAACCTGTAGCCTAAAACAGCTCCCTAAGGTAGCAAAGGACCCTGTTTCCTGCTCTCTCGCGAGCAGGAAGCAGAGGTATGTCCCTCCTACGAGCAGTGGCTGTCAGCCGTCTGGATCCTGCCTTCTGCAGAGTCAGTTCTGACTCAAATCAGATATTTATTAATGGCACTGGCTCTCGCCATGGCTCCAAACAAACAAACCACGCAACGACAATAAAACATATACAGAGTATGACGGTCATCATATACAGCTATTTATATAGGCCAGCAACAAATACTGATCCAGATGTCATATTTTGATATCAATTCAAGGTGAGGTCATTGTCTGCTATTAACCAATGGCCACCACGTCTAATCACTATGCATTGACCTCCATTCTACTTCAATGGCCAATTCTAGTTTATTGGTTAGTTTGGTTATCCGGCTGCTTCCAGTCCAGCCGCAAGTCTCAAAACTAGATATTCGAGCATACTCATGATAAAACGACAACAATGTGGAATATATAGATTAATACAGCCTCTACCCCCTATGCCCTAATATAGGGCAAATACCAACGCCAAGTGCCTTGCTCTTCCACGGGGGTTACTGTGGCAGTTCTGACTCTCCCCCCGGCCCGTGGAAAGAAAGAAAATGTATATAAACAGTCACCTGTGGCGACGTGTATCAAAACACAGTTCCCAGTTCTAACACAGTTTAAAAAGAACCAGAATAGACAGGCAACACCATCAAGTCCAGGTTGCAGGGACTACACCTGAGGAAGAAGGGGTTAAGTTCAGCTCAGCTGCCCTCTCCCCCAGCACTGGTGCTTAGGAAGAGCTACAAGAGTGGTGGCTTGGGAAACAAGAGGGGACAGAATGCCCTTGGAAAGGCCACGGTCAACATGAAGGTCACAAGGCTAGGTTGAATCTCCGGTTGGAAGCTTAATTCTTTTTTGATGTGGTTTTTGCTGCTGTTCTGAACGTTTTCTCTAGAGGAACAGACCCTGGTGATCAAACCTGTGGTTTATTCTGTTGACTTATTCCATCAGTTAACACTGTGCTAGAAAACCACTTTTGAAAACAATTCTATCTTAGGCCCCCAAATGGGCCTAGCTAAGGTGTTCTTAAAAACAACTCCCACACATCCCCACAGCTCCCTTAAAATTAAAACTCCATTTAGTTATTTTTTGTTATCACAAAGGGTAGGCTTGCTCATTGTGTGTCTCCCTATTACCACAACCAAATCCCTTCCCCTCCACCCCAAAAGGACAGGACGCATTCTCAAACACACGACTTCTGTTATGGGGGTGGGAGAGGAGATCTCACTGTAATGCAGTCCAACAGGATGGGGTTGGGTCTGAGCACAGGACAGAGACACAGAAAAGCCAAATTTCTATAGCCAAGACTCCTTCGATGATCTCAGGCTGAGGATGGGGACCCGAGGCCTGGAGACCCAATGCTCCCCGCAGCTAGTTTTCATGTGGTCCCTTTCCAGTTTCTGGATCCACTTCCTACCCCCAAGCACTGTAAAACTGAGCTCAAGGTAAGAGCTGAGAGATGAAGGCATGCACGCAAGAATGGGGGACACTAGGACCTCCTCTTTCTGAGACCACCTGTTCCGTGGCCCTTGGAGCTTCTGCTAATTTTCGGAGGGACCCCTGGGAGGGAAAAGGTTCCCCACCCGCCATCTTAGGCAAATCTCCTAGTATCTCCTCTTCTGTTGACTCATCTGCACAACAAGAGAGAATTCTACACAGTCATAGAGTCACAAGACAGGAAGGCACCTCAAGGGTCATCTAAGTCTAGCCCCCTGCACGACCTGCCACACCCCAACCAACTGCACAGAGAAATCCCACCAAGAGCTGCAAGTAGAAACTGGGACCAACCAGGGCGCACCGATGCCTGAAATAACGGGAAATAATTTTAGAAAAAGAAGGATCCCGATGTCTCAAACAGGCGAGCCGCGCTCATGCTACAGGGGAAGGCAAAAAAACCGTCAGAGTCAACTGCCAATCTGCCCAGAGGGAAAATTCCTTCCCAATCCCACAGGCCCCACCAGCAAGGCACCTGACATACAGTTATAGTTAGGGTTAAGCATTTGTCACGGTCATGACAAAGGTCACGTTTTTAGTGACTTTTGCCTCCCTCCATGACTTTTGAGATCTTCCCGTGACTTCTGTGATTTTCCCAAGTTTTTCGAGACTTCCCCCAAACTGAAGAGCAGAGCCGGCAAGAAGCTGGTGAGAAGAGCACGCTCAATGGTGCTAAGAAGATCCCCGGTGTCTCCCCGGAGCTCCAAACCCCTCCCTGGCTGTGGAGACGCAGCGGCACGGCAAGAAGCTGGTGAGAATAGAATGCTGGGCGCCACCGGGTAAAGCCACGGCCTTTCCTTGGAGCTCCAAACCCCTCCTCGGTGTTGTTTCTTGTGGAGGGTGGAGCTTTGGGCGTGGTCAAGTGGCGGCACGACACGGTGTGGCGGCGGGATCAGAGGCAGAGAACGTTACCGTTGTCAGAGCTTCAAGAGATGCCCAGGAGGAGACGGCAGCTTTTCCTTTGCCTTTATCCCTTGCTTGGGTTTACAATCTAAGCCTGGGGCTTTCAAAGGGCTTTACAATTCCTGGGTTTACAATCTAAGGGGTGAGGGGTATTTTCCTCCTTCTATTCTGTGCTGGGTGGGTTACAATCTGTGCTGGGTGGGGGGCTACAATCTAATCCCTGGGTTTACAATCTAAGTTGTTTTTTTTTACAGAATACAACATTGAATAAAAGTTTTTTTTAAATTACCCATGCATTTTCCCCGACTTTTTCTCATTCCTGCCATGACCAACCCATGACTTAAGAAAATTTCCATGACAAATTCATAGCCCTAGTTATAGTACCCAGGCTTCAGAATGCCCCAACAGTCCCGCCTCCAGCTGCAGACTACTTTGATGCTATAGGAAGTAAAGGGGGGGGGGGCACCAATATGTACTTCGGGGAGGGGGGGGAAGCAACAGCGGTGCTGAGAGGAATTAGCTCTTTGAAGAGGGATGGAAAGTGGTAAAAGTCCCAAGCATAGTGATCAATCCACCTAGCTCGTCCTTGATCAGCGTGAGGGTACAATATAAACTTTGCAACTGCACATGGAAGACTTACTCCCAGAGCTAGCTACGCCTGTAGCACTTAGACCTCTCAGCACTAAGTATGGAGAGAATTCTTAATAGTCGGCCTCTTCTGGGAATTAGTGGCATTATTACCGGCACAAAGAAGTGAGGTTCTCCAGGAATCTGGTTGCATGGGATGTCTCAGATAGAAATCATTTAACATAGGAGAAGTAAAACCACCCAAGGGAAAGGAAACAAAAGGCCTGGCTTCTCCCCAATCCCAGGGGAGCACCTATCTATTATCCAGCAGGCTGAGGATACAGTCTGGGGAACGCCATGAAAACATCCTTACAGTGGGCATCTTAAAAGCTGCAAGAAAGAAATAGAACATCCTGCCGACTCCAGCACCCTACCTTCTTCCAATTAGTCTTTATTAGCTCAGTCTCCAGATTCTCATCTTATTGAAGGACACATTTAGGTCGAATGCTGTTGAAAATGTCCAGCGTAGTTTCTATAGCGATAAGAGTAAAAAGTCCATCTTGGAGCAGCACATGTTCCAATCTGGTACCAAGCTCCTAGAGATTGGCTTTTTTGATTCCAACTGGCAGGATGAATGCCATAGTTGGGAGGCACAGAAAGAATGAGATCCATCACTTTTGCAGCAGTGTGCAACTGCTGTAAAGTCATGGCTTTCCCTGAACTCCGGCTTTCCTTTGGAAAACATCAGAGAAACACAAAATACACTTGGGAGGATACTAACCCGCAGCTTAAATCCATGGAAGCTCAGCCAGGAAATGCATTTTGAGACCGAGGAAAAGAGGACAGAGAGAGAGGGAGGAAGAGGAAGGCAAGGCTTTCCATATAAAAATAAAACTATTTTCCACCCACTTAGTGGAACACAGGGATAAGCTTTCAGCCTGGCTTGCAATGGGGGCCTTTTTTGTGCCTGCAGTTTAATAGCAGGGGGGAAATAACTGTGGGCACAAGTAAGACAGTATTACCAATTTAGACTTCTGGTCTCTTTATGGATTTGGCCCTCAAAGTATTTCAATACCATTTTACAAGCACAAGCCAAAAGAGGAGGTATACCAGCACCCCATGCTCTACAGACTGGAACCGTACCAACGACCTCCTCCAATGAATGACGAGCGAAATCCTGGAGCCAGTAAAATCTAGGAGCTGAATAGGCACCTTTATAGAGAGCGATGTTAACAGAAATACGTAGATCACACAGTGGTCAGAAGAAGCTACTTGTTACAGCCAGCAAGAGGAGGCTCTTGGAGAAGCCCCTTCTGCAAAATACCAGTGAAGGAGGAGTTGTCCGGCTAGTCTTGTTCAAAAACAGGAGCTGGATTTTTTGGAAGCCAGAATCCAGTAATGTTGCAAGACAGAGTTTCTGTGGGCCGCTGAAAACAACACCACTTTGCTTCCAGAAAGTGCTGCAGAATCTTACATTATACCCAAGTTTCCAGTGTTTTCCAAAAAGGACACCTGTCGGCAGCACACTGATCTCTTTTATTATGGGGTGATGCCCCATTGCTGTTGACTAGAAGGAGGCGCGCCACCTAGTGAATCACAGACACCGATTCCCTACCAGGTCTCTTTCCCTTGGAGAGCTCCCTCTCTGAGAATTAACCAGGCCCAAACAGTCATCTTGTGAGATCCAATGAGATTACAGTCCAAGCAGCGTCAGGATGAAAGCAGGATGTCGCCAGGAGAGAAGTACGAGTGAGGGAGGCCAAAAAGCATCAGCTGGAAGGAACATTCTAGCACATGTGACCACTACACACAGCAGAACTCAAAGCGCACCTGGGAAAACTGATGACAGGAAAAAAGAATAGAAGCAGCAAACCAGCTACAAATGATAGAACGATGTCGTTCTATCATTATAGAATCACAGCAGGGCTGAAACGAGAATAATTTTTTAATCAAGAGCCCTTAGCGAGATCTCAACGAGAATCTTGTTTAAAAAGAAAAAGGCATGCACAAAATGGCCGCCGGGGCCATTCTGCACGTGCCCAGCCCTTTCCCGAAATGACGCTGGCAGCGTCGGCGTTCTCGTTTGTCAGAACAAGCTGAGAACCGTGATTCTCAACAAGAACTGAGAGGAACTCGAGATCGAGTTTCAGCCCTAATTCTAGGATAGAATTCACACAATCAGAAGGGTCCTTGAGGGTCGTCCGGTCCGGCTTGGATACAGGATAACTACAGCTACAACATCCTGGGCAGAGGACTCTCCAGCCTCTTTCTGAAGACCCCTAGCAATGGAGAGCCTACTACCACCCTAGGCAACTTGTTCCACTGCCACACGGCTCTTACCGTTAGGAAGTCCCACCTTCCCGTAACTCGAGCCTTCTGTAGCAATGAAAAACACTTCCGTGCCATTTTCTTGGTGGGCAATTCAGTGCTAATGCACAGAGGGCTGTCCCTACTGGTGCTGCTCCTGGGAACCTGCATGTCCCTTCCAGACTACTACCACCACCATCTGGCCTCTCCTGGGAGTTGGTTTCGGAGGGAGGCAATGGGGGAGAGGCAAGGGACCGATTCAGGCACTGCACTGGACACCAGGCTGCCAGCAGGGACCCACCTTCAGCCTCCTGCCCTTTTAAAACTGGCTGCTCTGCCTGGGGTGGGCACGACCGAAGGGCAACGCCAAAGGGCGTCCATTGGTGTTCCGCTTAGGTGGGGATAGCGGAACTTTGGGAAATATTTGAATATCTATTTTAATGAAGTTGCGGTCTCGGGAATCATAAGGTTTGTAGGATTTTTGTTTGGCCGCAACCCCCCTGGTGAGAGTGAGGCTCCGGGACTCTCCTGGGTGAGAGATGGGGGAGTGGGTGTGTTGGTGGGGAGGTTTCTAGAGAGAGCAATTTTATTTGCACTGTTCATTTACTGTGACTGTTAGCATGGCTTAAATTTACTGTAAGTTATTGTGATATTGTGTTTTGATGCGTTGCAATGCCACCTCGAGTCCCTCGGGAGAAAGGTGGGATAGAAATTTAAAACCAACAACAACAACTGCAATCATGTTTCCTTCTAGAGAAAAATGCTTTTCTGGCTCTAGGAGCAGGGATTTGCAGTTTTGGAGGCAGATGGTAACCCGTGCTGTCCCTGCTGATGATCCTTGGAGATTGCTTTTCCATCAGGATCTGAAGCGTTTGGTCTGCGTTCCGTCCTTAGCAAAAAATGGCCAAGGAAGGGAGCTACGGGACACACCAGACAAATCTAATCAGCCGGGGGCCCAAAGCAGTAGCGGCTCTTGCCAATTTGTAGTTGAAGAGGAGAAAGAATTTGCAACGTTTGGGATGGCCGGAGAAAGAGTCGGCACCGTTATTCCAGCTCTACCATGATAAACAGCAGGTTCACAGCCACGCAGCACGTGCAACGTAGCGTTCGAGAGGAACCTGACAACAACAAGAAGCCAGGGTGTGCAACAAAGCCCTCGTGGCAACAAGGGAGCATGGGTGGGACCCACTAACAACCACAGCCTCAAGCAATAACCAAACAGCAGATGCAGCACGTGAGCGCACACAATGCAGGACGACACAGGTTCAAATTTCCAATGGATTTTTCAAAGCAAAGGACCGCAAGACAAAAAGGAGCAGAAAATACTACGGCGCCCTAGGATGCAACTGCATAATAGGAGCTTTCCTTGCAGGCAACTTCAGTCACGTTTGTCCCAACAGTCAAGCAGGAGGTGCATCTCCTTGTGGTGTTTACTCTTTGAATTTGGGCCATTTCTTTCATTCAACACTCATGAGAGAAGGCCAGAGTCAGACATGGCTTCCAGCAATGCAGGCCTCCAAACCGTTCCACTCTGAACACAGGCCTCTGCTAGGCAGACCTCTAAGCCGAATGAAAGGGTACCTGTGGATCCTAAAGGGAGCGAGCGCTGAAGATCGCACAGCGCAGCAGCAGCCCTGCGATTTCTCTTTTCAGATCCCTTTCTTCCTCTTCTCGGGAGCTCCCCAGAACTTTCTGCGGCCAGCAATAGCAGAGGGCAGCAGCTCTTCAAAGCAGTGGTCCCAACTGTCCCAGAAATTTGCATTTTCTTCCCTTCCCCTCATTGCCAGTGGGATGTTTTTCTGCCATGACGTTTCTCCCTGCAGGCTGTGGGTACTTGTTCCAGTTCAAGCTCTAGAAAAGCAGCCCCGTCACTCAAAGCTGGAGTGGCAGCTTCTACAATAAAGCTAGAATTCAGCTTAAAGATGGACTTAACCCATCACCACATTTTGGATGGGGAAGGAACTTTCCCTCCGGGCAGATTGGCAGTTAATTCAGAGGGATTTTTGCCTTCCTTTTCAGTATGAGTCTGGCTCACTTATTTGAGACGCCTGGATTTTTCTTTTATAAAATTGCTCCCTGTTATTTCCCAGGCATCGGTGTGTTCTGATCAGTCCCAATCACTACTTGCGGCAGATTTTGGTTACAGGCCGTTTCCTGTTGGATGGATTTTTCTGTGCGGGGAGTCAGTTTGGGTGCAGTGAATCCTGCATTAAGTCCAGGACGTAGGAGTAGATGACTCTAGAGCTGCACGATTCTATGACTGTCCCCAAGCATCTCTAGCTTTGTACTGTCTGTTGTTCTGCCAACCTATTTCAACCATCTGATCACATCACATCAGAGAGGGGAAGCTGGAAGAATGTTTTCTTATGTAGGCTCTTTCTTGCAAAGACATTCCGTTCTTGCACTTTGTAACTCAATGCTCTGCACCATCAATATAATTCTCCATGTGGCGAGTTAGAATGGAAAACCATAGGGACACATCTTCCTTTTTATCTCCCGAACTGGAACAGAGGGGGCAACGACATTCCAAGCTGCTCCATAATGGTCTGAATTACCATTTCTACGGCTCTGGGGAAGTTGAGTTTCTAAATGCCCATTAGTCCAATCTACCGAGAGTGCCAACAAGGAGCCCAGTTAGTGCCAATTGTGTTTTATCCTCGGGGTACCGGCCAGAGATAAAATCCAGATGCGTCAGGCACCTGGATTCCGGCCAGAGATCTAAATGGGAAATGTTCCATACCGCACCATCAATCTCTTGAGCCATCCTGTCTTGTAACCTAGTTTCTTCGGTAATGTGTTGATTTCATTGTATACCCAAGTGACCCTGTGACTTATTGGCAGGGAAACCCTTTTCCAGCATTCCATTTCTTATGTCACCTTTTGACACCAGAGAATGGATTCTTTACTTTCCAGGAAACACAACGTGGACAGTTTGGATATTAGGTTCTTCAAGGAGCTTCCTCTTTGCAAAGCAAGAATGCCTTATTATATCCAGGGCTCTATACTCCTCCTTCCACAGGACAAGCCTGCAGAAGGAAACATTATCCACGCAAACTGCAGAGTTTCCAACTCAACATCCGCTCAGTCCATGCACATGTATGGAGATCTGCAAGGAACTGCCTCAGATCCCAGAGGGCCAGCTTCCCCATGCTACTCCTAGGAGCAGGCTTACTAAGAAGCAAACAATATCCACACACATCCTCTTCTACTGATTCTCTATGTGCCACCCTGATTTTGTTGGTACTTGTGTTGTTTTCCTCCTTTCTGTGCCTTAAAACAGGGAGATGATCTGGCCTCATGTCCCATTCAAGAAAGAAGAAAATCCAAGTGCTTGAGTTCTATCTGCAACTCTTACTCCAGACTCAGACCGGCCGGTGCCAACCCCACGGCTGTTATTGACCTTTCTCGCTTTGGTTCCATCCACCCAGCTCTGGCAAAGGTCATTTTCAAACATTGTTTTTAAAGATTTCTTTGAACTTCCTGTGCCTGCATTTTTGATAATGGGAGCTTTTATTCCACAACACCCCACCACAAAACTAAAAGTCAGTCGCCAGGATTGTGAAAAGTAAGAGATCAGAGAAAATCAACAGTCAAAACTGGCAGTTTTTAATGCAGGCTGCAAATAAAAAGCACTAGACATGGACTGAGGGCACTAGCACTTTTATTGGGGGGTGGGGTGGGGGGTGGCCTTCCATGACAGCAATCATGGCTCTATCCTCATGGAAATTAGCACACGTAGGAACGCGTTATTCTGCTTTTCTCCTGTGAGAACACCCTTACAATCACAGGTGTCTTCACTTGTTTTTCAGGAGAAAAGCAGAATAGCACATTCCTATCTGCGCTAATTCCTAGCCATGATTGCCCTCCCGGAAGTTGTCTCTCCCCCCCGCCCCGTCCCCCTAGGTAACGTGTGAAAGCACCCTCTGTCTCAAACCCACTAGAGAAGCTTTGCATCGCAGATGCTTTGGACTGCTAAAGTAACGCGCCAAGGGTTCCCAAAGTTCCCAACGTCAAGAGCTGCAAGCCAACGGCTCTTCATATCGCTGAGAGCCACAAGAGGCACACACTTATACACGTGCACACGTCTCCTGTTTTGGGATGGACTGGGGGAGCCAGTGCTCTACAGTCCCAGCTAGTGAGATCATTAATTATTATTATTATTATTATTATTATGAGCATTTGTATAGTGCCAGCTGTGTACCTGGCATTTTACAGAACAATGAGATAGACGCAGTCCCTGCCTATGGCTTACGATCTAATAGACTCAGAGGTGGGGAGACAAGGAGAGGGGACATAGGGAGAGACAAGGGATAAATAACATTCAAGAGGATGCAAAGTCTCAGGTGCACATGCTTGGCTTGGTTGCAGTTAGGCAGGAGTCAATGGGGAGGGCAGACAGTAAGCATTGAGTGGGAAGTTCTAATAGGCGTTGGGAAAGGCGGCGAGGAAGAGGTGGGTTTTGAGGAGGGATCTGAAGGTGCAGAGGGAGGGGGCAAGGCGGATGTAGGCAGGGAGGGAGTTCCAGGCATGGGGGGCAACAAGGGAGAAGGGACGAAGGCGGTTAGGGGAGCAGGGGACACGAGGGGGAGTGAGGGAGGGGGTAGAGGAGGAGCGGAGAGTGCGTGCAGGAGTGTGTACGGAGATTAGGGCTGAGAGGTAAGGGGGAGCCAGGTTGTGAAGGGTTTTGTAAGTGAATACCAGGAGTTTGTAAAGGATGCGCTGGGGAAGGGGGAGCCAGTGAAGTGAGGAGAGGAGAGACTGTACATGGTCGAAGCGACAGGCTGAGTGGATGACCCTAGCAGCGGAGTTTTGGATGGAGATAAGGGGGGACAGGTGAGAGCGGGGGAGGCCAGCAAGGAGGAGGTTGCAGTAGTCAAGGCGAGAGAGGACCATGGCGTGAACAAGGGTTTTGGCTGAAGAGACAGAGAGAAAGGGGCGAATCCGTGCAATGTAATGGAAGGCGAAGCGACAGGACTTGGCAACAGAGTCGATGTAAGGTTTAAAGGAAAGGGGAGTGTCGAAGACGGAGCCCAAGCTACGGGCTTGGGGAACGGGATGGATGGTGACCCCATCAATAAGGATGCACAGGGAAGAGGGAGAGGAAGGGTAGGGAGGAAAGATAAGGAGCAGCTGGCATTCTGAGGTGCAGCTAGAATTCAGCTACTGAGAGTCAGGTACAACGAAGACAGATGCAGGACCAGCAAGGCAGCACAAGGCCCAGAGCCAGTTCTGGCCAAAAACCGGACTTGAACTGCCCAAGAGCCGCATATGCCTCCTCTGTAATATGCCAAAAGGCAACACAGCATCCTCAACCTTTTGGTAGATCATCTGAACCCAATGCTGCTGAAACTACTATGAGTCAAACCTCACTATAACAAACTGCTTATGGTGAACCCTTGCTTACAACAACCCCAACTTAAAGAACCATTTCTATTCTTTGGATATCGCCACACTCTCTTGCAGTGAATATCCTGCTATAATTTGTTTTTTCTCTGGTCCCACGGGTGTTCTTTTTACTGAGGTTATTCTACAGGGGCAGCCAGACATATGGGGCATGGAATCAAGGAATCCACTTGATCCATCCCCTCCTGCAGGCTCCCAGTTCCAGGGCACCTTAGCAAGTGGTCTCAGGAGCGGAGAAGGGCACTCCCCTTTCGAGTCAGCTTTTTCCCACCACACTGGAGGAGTTCTCCTAGCCCGTCTCTTTCGGGAGACATTCCCTGGGGCTCTGGTCCTGCTCTCCTCCCCAAAGCAATCTCCAAGAGCTGGTCTCTCTCCCCGTTCTGTGATCTACTTACTGGAAACGAGCTTGGGATCTACTAGATCCCTATCTACCTCTTGGCCATCCCTGCTGTAGACATACATGAATCTCACATTCTCTCTCTGGGATCTGTTTAAAGCTCAGTAAATATCATCCAAAGGCAGGTTGGCGCTTCAGTGAAATGCCAGAAATTAAAATCCTCCCTGCTCTCCAAATAATGAAATAATTCATTAGAATCTCTTGCCTAGTTTCTCCCATCTAATTGACAATCTGTTCTGTAGAAGCCAAAGCAGCGGCTAGCTTGGAGGCGCCAGCATCTGCCCTCGACGGATTCACTCACCAATTAACATGGATTCTCTCTGGTACTCTTTGCTGAGGTGGCAGCGGTGGGTCACACAGGACACGTATCTCTCCAGGACATACCAGCACATTTCATAGTAGAAAGGATAGCGGAATTTGGCGTGGACCTGAAAGCAAGATTCAGACGGTCAATCCAGGCGGGAGGGAGAAAAGTTTGCAGTACAAGGGCCAGTCATCATTCTCCTCATGGTATCAAAAGCACAAACAGTATGCAGGCAGGGGGGATGGGGGGACGCCGGCCGAGACAGATGCCTTCAGCATACGAAATGAGGAGGCTGCCTGCCTGCCATGACAGCATCGTTTCTTGGTTGGCTAATTTGTACCCTCTTGGGGGTGGCGAATCATGAAACTGATGGATGGTCCCCCCACCAGAAGCACGATTCACTTACAGTATAAACATAGGGTGGTCACATACAGATGTTAGCTGCTAAAAGTTAAAAAAAATTAAATGTGGGGGTTTCTTTTGATTTCCTAGAATGTTACGGTCCAGGATTGATCAAAATCATGTAATTCCCCTAAAAAACAGCCCAAGCAGGAAAGCTGATCCTTATCGACTTACGGTCTTGATAAGACAACAATTGGAATAAAGAGGGTGACAACAAAAAAATGAGTGGGATTTATTTTCTAAGCCACAAATACCTCATTTTTGGTCTCTAACATCTGAGCGTTATTTTATATTTTTAAAAGAACTAAAACTTTTTTCCTAAAAAGAACAAGAAAAAATATATATGGGATACTGGTAAGGTGTCCTCTCTTTTGTCTGTAGCCCAGACTCCTTGTCTTCATACTGGATGCTGATTTCTGAATGCTGTTTGTCTGCAATATCATTTCACATAAAACACATTTTTCTAGTAAAGGACGTGACCCACAAACCGCTTACTCCCATAAGATTTCAATGGAATGACTCCAGAATAAGCAGTTTGCAGACTGCAGTCAAGAGATATTATTGTCCACAGGAAGAAGCTAGGAAGCCTTAATTTGAGAATATGCATTGACATTTGCGGTGTTTTCTGTTTTTGTTTTTTTAAATAAACAGATACCATGCACCTTGCATGCACAGAATAGCCATACTGAGAGCCAGGTAAAAACTTGTTTGTAAGTCCTGCTTCTGGAGTATATGAACTACTCCCAATACGCTCTCGGAGGCTTAAATTGTCTACTTCACCAACAAGCCTAACACACGTCTGCCTTTGCGCAAAATCTGGATCACACCAGAAAGTAAAATTATGGCCTTTATTTTTTAAAAGAGAAAACCCTTAACTCAAGAGTCCTCCTCTTCCATGCAATTAAGTCAGGGATTGGGAAAGCCAAGGCCCCGGGGCCCAAATGCGGCCCAAAGCAAGTTTTTATGTGGCCCCTTTCTAGTTCCTGGATCTGGGCCCTGGATCTAGTTCCTACCATCCAGCACTGAAAAACCCTAACTCATTCAGGATAAGGGAGCAGAGATGAGAATAAGCACACAAAGACAGGGGACAGATCCATGATTTGGAGCCGTCTTTTCTTGAGGACACCCCCTAAGCACCCCTGCCCCCAACTTCTATGCAGCCCTTGGAGCTTGTACTAATTTTCAAAGTGGCCCCAGGTAGAGAAAAGATTCCCCATCCATGAACTAAGCTAAGCATGTGCACCTGTAACTTCTCAATTTCATGAACGTGTCTCTGTCTCTCCCTACGTTCCCTTCCCCTCTCCCTTGTCTTTCCTATACTGTAAGCACTTCGGGGCATGGACCCGTCTCTGGATACTGATTGTACAATGCCAGGTACATTGCTGGTGCTATATAAATAAATACATTTAAAAACCCATACACCTACAAAGTCCAGCTAAACTTTGCCTTCTGGAAACTCAAACTGGCCTAGGGGTATGTGAAACAGGCATTTACACACTTACGAGAATACCTGAGCTTTCACATCCAGGGTTAGATGCCTTGTTTGAAAACTGAACTCAGATTGGACAGTCAAATAAAATAAAATAAACCCTGCATGCAGCCCCAGAGGAAGAGGAGTGGAAATAAAATGTCATGAAAAGACCATCCTGTATTCCACACCAACTGTACTGCAAAGAGAGAGAGAAACAAGTCAAGGTGTTTTCCAGAGCTGAGACCTTATCAGCTCAGTATAAATGTATCAGGCAAATCAGAGTCTAACTATTGTACAGGGGCTTCATTAGGAGGGCATGGGCCCTGGTGCAGAAGACGGAATGGGGTCCCTACTGGGGCAATCCACTTCCAGCCTGCATGTGCCCTCGACATGGCTGTGGGGCCTGGGGCAGCTGGACCGGCGGCACCTATTCTAGCTACGTTCCTGCTCCTGAAGAAAGCGGATGGAGGTAAGTGCTGTACATTATACAGCACTACATTTTAAACAACAAACAAACAACCTACACACGAGACTGTCCGACCCCAGGGCATTCACCTAGTGAAGAATCTTTTATTTTATTTTTTTCCTTTTTTTCATTTCATTCCTTGTCAGAAAGAAAAGATCAAGTCACTTATCACTATTGCGGAACACAAGGGAAATGAGCCATGCTAAAATATATGCTAATAAAGGAACTCAAATTTTTTTTCCAAGAGAGCACTGCAGGAAACAAAATTTGCAAAGAATTGACTTACAAACAGGAAGCCGCCTTCCACCCCTCAGCCTTCAAAAGGTTTTCAGCCACATGCCTGGGGATATTAAAGACATCATTGCTCAACATTTGCCGACAGATTCGGAGCTTCACCAAATTTAGTTGTTACCAATGTTAATTCAATGTGAGAGACAAGGCAGTAATGCATGCAGTGCTCCCATCATGTAGAGCAATCTTTAATAGTTAATTTGAGTTCCTAATTGCCTTGCTATCAATGTTCCAACCCACAGCAAATCCCTCCATGCCTCTGTAATTCACTATTTGCCCAAGAAGGTGCTGCTGCTTTTACAAACCTTCAGAAGGAGAAGCTGTCGTTTGTGGGGAAAGAGATGGCGCAAAGACATACGGTGTCTTTCACCACAGAAATGAATCTGAAGTTAATAGCAGTTTTTATAATAATAAAAAAAAACCTCTCTTCAAAGTGCTTTTTGCCAAGGTACCTGGGAGTCAGCATTTACAACCTTTCTGGAGGCTTATTTATTAGTATGGATGTGAGCCATATGATGTGGATCGCCCTTCCTTTTTACACCGTGTAGCCATAGACCAAATGATCTTTCGTTTGAAACAAACTAAATTATAAAATCAAAAATATCTGTGATCGGTTTATAATATCCAATATATCTGCCGGGGGGGTATAGACTATCATCATTGAATAGGCATTTTCCAAATCTAACTTCTGTGATTAATTATTTACAATCCACTGAATGAATATATATATTTTTAATTATTCCTGTACAGTGATAAAAATCCTCTCTGGGACGTGATCATTTCTGGAGTTCAAACGGAAATTATTTTAGAGATTTCTACGCCCAGCCCCAAAAAAGCCAAAAAAATCATTATGAACCTAGAAGGCATATTTTTCTTCTGTATTAATCTACGTCTGCTTTAAAATGATACATTCTACTTGCATTTCATTATTCTAATCACAATATTTTTAAATAGGTTTGCGGGGGGAAGGGTAAAATCATTTAGGAAAAATTTAAAATCTTTGACTTTAGGTTCCAGAAAAGGGACTAAGTAGAAAACACCACCATCTTTGAGTGACCACCTTACGTATGGAGATTTGGAACGTTTTACCCACATGCAGGTACAAATATATGACTGTGGTTAAATTTGGATCAGCTAAGAATAGTTTGACATTTCTTCCATTTCAATAAAGCTGGAGTCATACACCCCCTCCCTCCCCACCCCCCCAGTCCATGCCAAAAGGACTCCTTGCCTAGCATCCTGCTTCACAGTTTCCCAAGCTAGTCTAGGGGAAAACTCAACAGCTTGGTTTATTTTACTAGCTGTTAATTGGCCTCGAGGAAAGCCAGACTGCAAAATGAAAAACTCTACAAACTGCAAAGCGAGAGAATAATTGTTTACCTCAATCACGCATTAGGAGCCGTTTCCAACAATAGGCATGTTTTTTATGACTCCTTAAAAACTATTTTTAAATGGCTATAACCCTCTTCAAAAGTCTCCCAGGGATATGAGAAATTAAGCTAGAATAAGCACGGAGAAGTCTATAAAGTAGGCAATTTTATCAGCTCTAAATCTGCATTACTATTTCAGCCATGTATTATCCTTGTCTTAGGTGCTAAGGCAATAACGACTGTACCTAGCATAAAAACGGCTTTGAATACCGGCAATCAAAAATGATTAAGCATTATACAGCAGGTTTAAACACAGCAAAACCACCGTAAAATTGCTCTGTTCAAAAACAGGAGGGGAAAACACACCCAGATTACACTCTGATTTTGAGTGTGGGCACGTAATTTACTTCCAGGCTCCACACAATGGAAAGATCAATACCCACGAGAAACCATCGGCAGTATGTTCAATGGCAAGTTGAGCAGAGAGCAGATTACACATGATCTAGTTACTCCACTCTGTTAAAGATATTTAAATAAAGGCAAAACTGCAACAGTCGACCCACAAAAGAAACACAATTGTATATTCTAGCAACCAGACTGTGTTTAAAGACCTCTTCTAAGAAATGCTCTAATGATATTTTCATTTAAGTCGGGGTGGGAAGTTTTGATTGCTTTTCTATAAAGCATAAAAATAAAATTGGGGGAAAGTGTCACTATCTCTAGCATGTACACAGTGGTTTTAATTTAAATTGGAGGTTCATTTAGGAGTGCAGGGCTACAAATTGCGCTCAACCACTGAATGGTACAGGGCACATTGCTGAATTGTGCACAGAGTTGTGCTATCATAAGGATTCTAGGGTTGTTCGCACACCATGGAGCACGCAGAAGGATTCATTAGTATGCTCAAGTAGGCTTGGCTGCACTTGATACACCGTTATCGCACGGCTGTCGGTGAGCATTCCATTTGCTCCTGTAGGATTGTTTTAAGCTTCAGGCTACTGACGTTTATTTATTTCACACACAACAGGACAGCTAGTGTGACCTGTCAACCTTGAGAACGCCTCTTGTCGGACAATGGCTTTAGTGCAATGCTGATGAGTTAGTGTTCACAAAAAAGGTACATCTGAAGAGTCCAAATTGGCCCTAATTGCAATGGGAGAATGGTCCCGACTTGGGAGTGTGGAGCACCCACAACTTCAGCTGATGTCAATGAGAATGGTGGGCGCTCAACTCTGAAGAAATGGGGGCTGAGACACTTCAAATTGGCCAATGGCCATTTTTACACACACCTTAAAGTTCCGGATTTTTCAATCTTCTGGGTTTACAAGTCCACATGCAAGTTCCGGATGCATCTTTCTTTCTCGCTCGCTCGCTCGCACGCACGCACTCTGCCCTGAGGCAATTCCTGGATGCATTCTTCACAAACACTGCCCTGAGGCAGCCTAAAGTAGATGCAGCTGTAGACGTGACAGGTTGCCATGGAAACCAAATGACCACAGCTGCCTGGAGCAAAGCCGTTTACCAAGAGAACTTTTTACATACAAATGTTCTGGGAGCAGTTCTACGCAGAAGTTCAAAAGCCGGATGTTTAAGATCTGGGTGCGTGATTTAAAGTTCAGGATGTAACAGCAAACATGCAGAAGAAACGTGTGTGTAAAAACGCCCAATGTTTGCCACATGGACCTCTACAGAATTCATTCTTCCTGTTCCTAATATTAATTTTTTTTTCTCAAACCTGCTCTCCTCCACCGCTGTTGACAGCTCTCTAGCTTGCCCATCAGCCTACAGTGCAAGAGATTCCACCTCCTGGTGCTCACTCAACATGTCTGTGTTCCACCATCTCCTTCCAGTTCTTCCCCTACAGCCTCTCAATAATCCTTGCTTTCTACTCTACTCTACTCTACTCTACTCTACTCTACTCTACTCTACTCTACTCTACTCTACTCTACTCTACTCTACTCTACTCTACGGCAAAAATCCTTCCTCTTGGCCATGGTCTCCTTTGGCCTTGGCTACGGTGTAGACCTCTTTGAACCTTGCTGACCTTCCTCCAGTCTACCAGAACACAATACATATCTTCCCTTCCTTTCACCTCCAGTCCATGCTTCTGGTGCTCACACAGGCCACGTACATTGCCATTCCTAGCTATGCCCCTGCTTGTTTCCTCTTACGGCGACTCTTGTTTTCTTTGTTTTGCCATACTCTGCACGATGACTAGAGCCCTTTCCCTCCTCCTCAGCATCAGCTTTCTGCAGCTCCCCTTTTATTTGGAATTCTCACTTTCTCCCTATGTGTCAACCTTTCCTGGTCCCCGAAGGGCAACAAATATGATAAAAGGGTCTAGAAAGCAAATCTTATGAGGAAGGTTGAAAGAACTGGGTATGTTTAACCTAGCTAAGAGGAGGCTAAGACATGATAGCAGACTTCAAAATATCTAGAGGGCTGCCACCAAGATGGAAAGCAACTGTTCACCGCCGCCACAGGAGGCAGGACTAAAAATAACAGACTCAAGTTACGGATCTCAAGGAAAGTAGATTTTTGGTTAAATATCATGATTCCTAACGGTAAGAGAGCTGTTCAGCACTGGAACGGCCTAGGGAAGCTCGGAAGTCATTCTGCATCCAAGAAGGGCTTGGACTAGATGGCGGCTGAAGTCCCTTCCAACTCTGACGTTCTACGAATTCCTTCCATGAATGCTTAAAGCCAACACCCATCCTTTTTTCTCCAAAACCTACACATGCAAAGCCTCTGCTTTCATTCCGTGTGCTGTATCTAGGTTGGGAATGACTCTTAGGCTAAGAGCGCCACGGACAAAGACCATGCCCTCTCACAGGTGCTATAAAGCACAGAGGGCACCCTCTGGCATCCAGTAAAAAAATACCAACTCAACCAGGCTTTCCAACTGGCCAGCCCCCCTAAGCCTCCCACACTCTGGAGGATTCGCATTAAAAAGCTGTGTCAGGCTACAAAATAAAGAGGTGGGCAGCGATAGAGAAATTATTTTTAATTGAAGATCTCACACAACTAATATGAAAACAGCATCCCAGACAAGGGCTAAGACCTTAAAAAGCACTGTACTGGGTCAGACCAATTATTTGCCGAGCCCAGCATCCTGTCTCCGAGACTGGCCATCTTCGGTTGCTGCAGAGAAATATCCAGAGGTGCGATCCATTCCCTGCTATTCTTTCCCAGCCTCAACAGTCAGAGGTCTCATCCCCTGACCAAAGTGACTAACAACATTTATAGAGCTATCCTCTAAAAAAAATAATCATCTAATGCTTTTTTTTTTTAACCCAGTTATGCTATTAACTGTCATCACAATATCATCTGGCAGGGAGTTCCACAGGTTAGCTATATATTGAGTAAAGAAATATTTCCTTTTATTTGTTTTAAAACTGCTGTCAGTTAATTTCATAGGGTTTCCCCTTAGTGCTAGTATTTTGAGAAAGCGGGGGAAGGGGGACAACAGCTCCTTATTTTACTTACTCCAAACCACTCATAATTTTGTAAATTTCTGTTCTACCCTCCCTAATTTGTCTCTTCTCTAAACGGAGACGTCCTAACCTATTGAGTCTCTCCTTGCATGGAAGCCATTCCACACCAGTGATCACCTTTTTTGCCATTCTCGGTCCCTTTTCCAGTTCCACTATGGCCTTTTTGCGACGCAGTGACCAGAACGGGGCACAATATTCCAGGTTTGGGTGCACCATGGATTTATGGAGCGGCACTGTGATATAATCAGATTTATTTTCTATCCCTTTCCTCCTAACATCCCATTTGCTTTCCTGAGATCCGCCGCACACTGAGCTGCTGTGTCCACGGGGCAGTAGCTCGTGCCTGGCGTGTAAGTAGAGGGGTGGGAGCAGATGGTCAGCGTAGTGTGCTCAGTCAGTGATCTCTCTCCCAGGTTTCCTAGCATGGAGTGACTGTGAATGAGGATGGTTCAGCGAAGGAGGAGACATAGCTGTAGCTTCTGTGTCCCCTCCTCTGGGCAGGGGAACCAGGGCAGTTCCATTCAAAGAAAGGGAAAATTTGTACCTATGTGCCTGCAGGGCACCGTTTCCAAGCAGAAGGGGAAGCAGTTACACTTCAGAAGGTTAGTAGAGGGGCATAAAACCAACAGGGACTAGACCAGAGGTGGGAAAATGGCGGTTCGGGAGCTGCATGAGGCTCTTGGATCCCTCTGCTGCGGCTCTCACCAGAAGCGACCCCCTGAAGGCATGTCCATGCGGCTCCCTCAGGAGCAAGAGAAGCTAAGCTATCATTTTGGCTGCTGGAGCCTCCTATTATTATTATTATTATTATTATTAAACATTTATAAAGCGCCAGTAACAACCTGGCGCTGTACAGAACATATAATCAGCTGCGGTCCCTACCTGTGGCTTACAATCTAAAAGACAAGGAGGGGGAGACAAGGAGAGGGGACAGCGGGAGAGACATGGGAGAAGACAAACAAACATTCAGGCGGATGCGAAGTCTCAGGTGCGTGTACTTGGCTTGGTTACAAGGTGGTCGGTAGCAGCAGTCAGCAGAGGAGGGCTGACAGTAAGAGCAAGGGGAAAGACTAGAGGGCATTGGGAAAGGCAGCATGGAAAAGGTGGGTCTTGAGGAGGGATTTGAAGGAGCGGAGGGAGGAGGCGAGGCGGACGTCGGCAGGGAGGGAGTTCCAGGCATGCGGGGCAGCGAGGGAGAAGGGACGAAGGCGGTTGGGCGAGCAGGAGAAGCGAGGGAGAGCGAGGGAGGGGACAGCGGAAGAGCGGAGAGCGCGCGCAGGAGCGCGTAGGGCGATTAGGTCCGAGAGGTAAGGGGGAGCTTGGTCATGGAGCGATTTGAACGTGAAAACCAGGAGTTTGAACAGGATACGTTCCGGAAGGGGGAGCCAGTGAAGGGAGAGGAGGAGAGGCGTCACATGGTCGAAGCGACGGGCAGAGTGAATGACCTTGGCGGCAGAGTTTTGGATCGCCACAAGGGGGGACAGGTGGGAGCGAGGGAGGCCAGCAAGGAGGAGGTTGCAGTAGTCGAGGCGAGAGATAACCATGGCATGAACAAGGATTTTGGCCGAGGAGACAGATAGAAAGGGGCGGATGGGAGCAGGGGAGCATGCCCTGTGCTGCTAGTGTTGCTTCTTGAACTCACTAGCCTGCCTAGGAGCCAGAACTTTGATGTGGGGAATTATCATCATTGGTTATTATTTTATACAGTGCCAGCAATGTACCTGGTGCTGTACTATCAGTAGTTATAGACAGGTCCCTGCTCCAAGCGGCTTACAAACCAAGGAAGTTAAGGGCGGGGAGACATGGGAGAGGTAAACACAGGGAGGGACAAGGGTACATTCATGAAGTTGAGAAGTGGCAGATGCGCATGCTTAACTCAGACGGAAGAAAAGGATTCTGAGGGAGGGAGGGAGAAGGCAGCAATTTATATTTATAAATTTTAATTTATAAATTTATATAAATAAATATAAATTTCCTCCTCATGAGGAGCTAGAGAAAGCCTGATGGAAGAGGTAGATTTTCAAGAGGGATTTCAAACTGGGAGTAAAATTAATCTATCCAGGGAGGGAGTTCCAGGCATGGGGGGGAAGTAAGGGAGAAGGGGCAAATACATTTTGGGCAGCTCCCAGGAAGGAATGTGGTGTGAAACAAGTGCGGAGAGATAGGGGGGAGCAAGGCCACGAAGAGACTCGAAGGTGAAGTCAAGGAGCTTGTGCTGAATAAGTTTAGGCAGAGGGAGCCAGTGGGGAGGGGAGAGGAGCTGGACATGATCAAAGCAACGGGCAAGGTGGATGGCTTTGGCAGCAGAGCGTTGAATGAAGATGAGAGAGACGAGATCAGGGCAGGGGAGACCAGTAAGGAGGAAGTTGCAGTAGTCAAGCTGAGAGATGACTCACCTTGGACTAGGGTTTGGGCAGTGGAAGCAGTAAGACATGGACAGATTTTTGCAATATTATGCAAAGCGAAGCGAAAGGTCAAGGGGCCGACGAAGATGAATCCCAGGCTACACGCCCAAGGGATAGGTTAGAAGGTGACACCCTCAATGGAAATTGAGAGGGAAGAGGGAGGGGAATATTTGGGGTGAAGGATGAGGAGGAGCTCAGTCTTGGCCATATTAAGCTTGAGTTGGAGGCAAGACCTCCAAGCAGAGATGTCCGAGAGACAGGCCGCTTTCAGACCTCCCCCTCCTCCGCGCATATTCTGGCTACGGGAGGGAATGCGCAGCTAGGATATGCGCGGGGATCGGTCAGTCTGAAAGCACCACACACACACCCCGGCAGACATGCGGAGGGATGCAGAGCTGGATTTCCTGCTCGGATTCAAAGCCACACGGGGAGGGGGGGGCTTTCAGACTGGCCGATCCTCGTGCATATCCTGGCTGCACATTCCCTCTCGCAGCCAGAATATGTGCGGGGGGAGGAAGGTCTGAAAGTGGCCACAGTCTACAATACAAGACTGGATGGAAGGGGAGAGTGCAGAGGCGGAGAGAGAGAGTTGAGTGTCAGCATATAGGTGGTACTGGAAGCCGTGAACGAAGGCAAGCTGTCCTATCCCTGGGATCAGGGGAACCAACGATTAACGTAACGTGTCTTGCGGCTCTCAGCGATATGAAACTTTTGATCTGCAGCTCTTAGGCTTGGGAGCTTTGCCCATCCCTGGACTCGACAGTAAGAGAGGGAGCACTCCTAGCCCCACAGAAGAATACGTTGGCGGGTCTCCATGTTTGGCATTTACCTGTCTTGCTCCAGCGACCGTGGCACAGAGATGCCTCTGGCTCTCGTCTTTTGGACAGGTACAGGGGAAAGGATTATTGCACGCAATACAGTCATAAGTTTAAAAAAAAAAAAAGAGAGAGAGAGAGAGAGATTCAAGCCTCCTTACCCTTGTTCTGTCCTCAATTTCATAGATGCGAAGCTGCATGGGAACATTAAAGCTATGCAGGATATTTCCACCAAACACCAGAGAATCTACCGGAGTATAAACTGCATGTATCCACCCTAAAGAGAGAAAGAGAACAGATGAAAACAGCTTCTGGAATGCAAAAAAGAATAGGCTTTCCAAAACGGACTGCAAGGAAAAGTTTCCCGTCACAACAGCCTTTTTCCAGATAACACCCCATGGCATTTTATAGATACATCTTACAGACACAGAAATACATCGTTTAAATGACTACCAAGTAGAGCTGAAATCGGTAGCAGGTTTATTATTCATGGGTATTATTCCCATTTTCAGGTAGACCTCCGAGTACCCAAACAATATCGACAACCAAAAACGGGTACTCGCACATACGGCTTTTTCAGTTATGTTGTTTCCAGGTGGGGTTTTTGGTGTGTTTCCGGTTTAGGCATTTCAGGTGTGTCATTTCCAACGACTGCATGTGCAATGGTGTAAAAATATTGCCAAAAGGACATAACTGAACTACCAAAATGACCACAATACCGAAATAACCAAAACGAAAATACTAAAAAGGACAAAATGGAATAACCTAAATGTATCCCTGCAAGACTGCACATAGATATCATTTATCACCCAAACCACAATTTTCAGTTCAGATAGGGTGGATCTGATTGCTGGACCCTTGGGAGGGTTAGTGCGAGCCACTGGCAGAGTGAGTAATACTGCAGGTGCAACAATTAAGTAAAGGGTATACCTAATTGGACTAACACCTGCAGGAGGGAGGGCATGGCTCAGGCCAGCCATGGCAGGTAGTTCTGGGAGAACTGCAGAGAGCAGCTCAGTCTCGGGAAGGCTGCTAATGGAGCAGGAGCTAGAGTGGAGAGCTCTGCTCTAAGCCCAGGAGAGGGGCTTAAAGGCTGTTGTAGAGAGATTGACTCATGAGAAGCAAGTAAAAGGGCTGGGAGTCCTTGCAGGCAAATAGGGGGCTTGCCTAGGCTTGCCAAGGCTGGGTACCTACAGAGAATGAGCAGCAAACAGAAAGGGGCTGCTTGGTTGGAACTGTGGGTTCTGCCAGGGATCCACAGACAGTTGTCTGACCTTGGGAAACTTAGAGTGACATCGAGAACCACTGAGAGAGGGATAATGGGGATATGCTGAATAGAGACACTTTTGTTTGCTAATTCCCATTTGAGACTGCTGCTTGGGCCCCGATCCTGCCTAACTTAGAGTGGGCAAGACTTCATCCTATTACAGACCCATTTTAGCTCTGTTTCCAAGACTAAAAAAGCAGTTGAGTGGGCATGTAAGAGGCCAGTTTTCATTGGCTCTTAACCAAACAGGTAGATCAAGGGTGGGAAATCATTTTCCTCCAAAGGGCCGCTTTAAAAACGAGTACAAGCTCCCTTCCAAACGCTTGGCACTGGGTCAGCAACCAAGGTAACACCTCTCCGTGCGCTCTTGTTGTCGGAACATGGCTGGGAGGTAGCACCTGCTGGAGGGAACTCCTGACCAACCTCGGGGATCGCAAGGGGACATAATGGAAGAGGTGATCTTTCAGACATGTGAGGCCCAAGACACTTAGGACTTTATAGTTCAAAATCAGCCCCCTGAATAGCGCCCGGAAAGCTACCGGGAGCCAGTGCAAACTCTGAAGCACAGGTAGAACATGCTTATGTTGACCCATTCCTGAAAGGAGCCATGTGGCTGCGTTCTGCACCAGCGGCAGCTTCCGAAGAATCTCCACGGGCAGCCCCATGCAGAGCGCGCTGAGGTAGTCTAGCCTTGAGGTTGTAAACGCATGGATGACTGTGTCCAGGTCCAAATCAGAAAGGGTCACAAGCTCCTCACCAGATGGAGTTGGTGAAAGGCACTCCTCACCACCACTTTAGGCATGGGCCCAGGAAGAGGGCTGGCTGTCCCCTCTCCTTGTGTGAATGCCCTCATCGCTGCTTGCTTCCCCCGAGTTCAGCCTTTCAGTGCTTCGAGGTAGGAACTGGATCCAGGAGCCAGATCCAGGAACTGGAAAGGGGCCGAATAAACACAAGCATGGGGCCACATTCGGCCCCCAGGTCGGCGGTATCTCAAGTGGGCCCCGTCAATCTGACCCAGTCCCTAAACAGTTCCCTTGGACGAAGGAATTTCAGCCTCCATGAATCCCTCCGTTCTTGGCCTCTAACACTGCCTACCCCATGCCAAATGTGGAAATGTTTTTGGGTGACATGAAGCCACTTGGAGATGCATCAACTCACTTCATGCACGGCCCCCAAATATTCTATGACCAGGCCAGTCAACCATCTATCTGCCCAGCCCGAGTCAACTCTTTGTCTGAAGGAGGGCAGCAGCTGCAGGATACGAGGAGTAAGGAACTATGGGCTTTTGCCATGATGCTGACTTTAGTGGCTGGTAATCAGCCTGGGAGCACCTAGCCTCTATTAGGATAACTTGGGAAGCTTATGAAGGTGGAAAGAAGGCAACAGCCTAATACAGGGGAGGTTTTTTTTTATAAAACAAGAAGAGGGTTTTTCTGAGCTGGTGAACATTGAGTAGTTAGTCGCAAGGGGGAAACTGAGGGTGGTACGGTTTCCTTAGTAAGATGGTAGATTTGTCCTTGCCCTCCAGAATATTGCTGCCATTATCCCGCATCCAAGCAGGGAGTTGGACTAGATGGTCCTTTTCTGAATATATAGGTGAAAACAGACGAGACAATAGCCCGGATTAGCCCCCTCCGGATGGGTGGCCACCTGCCCATGCTGGGTGGCTGAATGATGTTTGCCCTCACCCCCGCCTGGTGGCCTCCACTCACAGCATCAAGCGGGCAAATGCTGGCTGATGCAGGGGAACATGTGCCCACATTTTGAGCTGTTTGTTGAACACCACTGAAGTGGAGTAGCTACTTTCAATTTAATTAAACCAAAGTAGTTACTTTAGTCTCTGTTCACCAGAACACGACCTAACCACTACTCAGCAAGCTCCCGGGTGCAATCCTTCATCCATTAAAGCTGATGGCTCAGCTCCCATTGACTTTAACAGATGGGAGGATTCTGCCCATAATAATGTTGACATCTCTGAAATACATGCCTGTGATCAATCCTCCTCTACTGAACCAGCACGAATGTCTCATAGGGCTATGGTGAGATATTACTGATCTCCCAGTAAAATCTACATGAAACCAGAGCAACCTTTTTGTTTTTGGTGCCAAATCGGTTTTCTTTGATGCTAAAATAGCACAATACTAAGATTAGAACAAAGGGATGAAGGGTTACAAAATCAAAGAGAGGGACTAAGCTATCGCACGATTTTTGTCTTATCTTTGGAACTGAAAACAATAACACTTGCTACCTACCTATTATATTCAGGGTGAAATTTGATTGGGAGGACGTGTCTGTCGGTAACCTAGCAATTCTAAATCGGTTCTCTTTACAGGTTTTGAATGGCAAGAGTAGTTCTGATGCTGAGGGACACTGTGATCCATCCCACCGTCACGCCTTAAGTGGGCAGGCAATCAGGCCTTTGTGGTGGCGGGCCCCGCAGTGTGGAACTCGCTCCCCCCCAGATGTCTGTCTCAGCTCCTTCCTTCTCACTTTTACAAAGCACCTGAAGGCTTGTTGGTTCTCCAAGTGCTTCTAAGATCCACGGCTGGTTTCCCCTTGATGTGTTTTCTCCTCCCGCTTTACCTTCGCCTTTTAAATTGTTTTAAAATGGATTTGCGTTTTAAATGGATTGTACATGGGGTTTATTATTATGCTGTAAAACACTCAGAACACCATTTTGGCAGGGGGTGGGGAAGGAACTATAGAAATAAAAATTATTATTATTGTTTTAGAGAAGATGTGGGGAGTCTCTGGCCCGCAAGCCCCTTTCTCTGTCTCATGGCGGTTTCTCCTTTTTTGCCTTCAGTGTGGCCTGCTTTCCAGTCTTCCTACAGGCCACCGTGAAGGCAAGATAGGGAAAAATACTGCAGGCTGGGGAAAAGCTCCAACTCCGCAGAGCACTCCTGGTGCAGCGACGCCCACCTCCTTGCCCCTGCCGAGGGTCCGACCCAGTCCAGAACATGCTGCGGGAGGGAAGGGGCATGCCCTAGCTGCTCGGCAGCCCAGGTTGAGGAGAAGGTTGCCCACCTCTGTTCTAGAGGCTGGGAAAATTGCAAAATCACCACAGAGCATTGGCCGTCTCAGAAGGGAGACCCAGAAATAAGTCAACACAGAAGCCAAATCTTACGGCAGAATTCCACTGTCAAGCTAGAGTGGAGAACCTTGCAATGGCACTGCTTTAGTTAGAGTTGTTCTGTAGACCACGCATGGAGTACTTCTCCCCACCTGGGGGCCACTCTGAAAATCAGTACAAGCTCTGAGAGCTGCACAGAAATTGGAGGTGGGGGTGGATGAGGGGTGCACTCAGGAAAAGGAGAATCCCAATCATGCCCTCACCTCTGTTCCCTTACCCTGAGCTCAGTCTTTCAGTGACTGGGAGTGGAAACTAGACCCAGGAAACTTGCGGTGGGCTGCATTTGCCCCTGAGCATGAGGCTCCCTACTCCTTCTGTAGACCAAGGACTTCAACCCAGAACCTTTCACCAACAGCATAAGCAGTTATAAAAGAGAAAAGGCTGGGATTTTAAGACTAGTAGACAGTTTATTCACTCATTATAACCCCCATAATCAAGCATTAACAAGAGAACTTAGTTTGTGTATTTACCTCCTTTGAGGCCAGGTGTGCTGAAAGCTGATCAATTCTTAGTAGAAAAGGAGGGCTTCCCGCCCAATACTCCCTCCCTTTAAGATAGTCCACAGCCAACCCAGTGCAGGCATTTCATTAAGATCCATATCCCAGCTGAACTTCAGTCATCTTACACGGGATCATTCTCAAGCGTCTAATTTACACTCAAACGTTTAGATGCTCTCACTTAAAATAAACCCAGGCGGTAAAATTAATCATGTCCAAAGTATTTCTGAGTAGTTTTTAAACAGAAATCTGTCCCTTCTGGAATTCTATCAAACAGGTAATATTAATCTATGCAAGCCTGTTACTAGATTGTGGAGGCTGGCAAATTCTTGCCTGTATCTATAATGATGCAATTGCGTATCTGAGAATAATAATAATTAAAAAAAACAGGACAGTTGTAAAGCTCAGGGGTAAACAGGCCACAAACTCAAAACCACTGCGCTGGTGCATTTGTTCCTGTTGGTAACTGAACAGATTTTTGCTTTACTAGAATAAAGGTATTGTACAGTGCGTTTCTCTTACAATCCTGTAGATTCTTGGGAGGAAAACAACAAATCAAGGTCTCAAAAATAAAGCCCAAGAGTAGTTGACAATGACTGTTTAGGAAAACAAATGCCAGATGGGCATTATCCGGCCAGGTGGAATGCCCTGGTATTTGTCGTATTCCGGGAGAGGCAAGTTGTTCTTTTAAGATCGCATTCCAGAGCCTAGAAGAACTGGAACAAGTCGGGGAAAGAACTTTCACCCAGTAACAGAGCCGGTGTTTCAGTAACCAGACACCTCACAGAGATAAAACTCTGCCTTCAACAGCGAACCACTACTGCCAGACTGCCCTTCAAGAGAATGGGGGTCGACTGCCGCTGTTCCAGCCATCTAACATGGGAGTAAGCGTTACATTTGTTCACACAAACCTGAGCAAGCCATGGGGGAGGGGGGGGGGGGACATGGGTTTGCTGCCCGGAACAAAACCAGGGGGCAACTCAGGAGACCCGCAGAGTCGATGAAAACGTTAACGCAATCAACGTCCATTCACTGCCATCCTAGTGGGGCATTGCCAAATCTGTTTTCACCCCAGGTCTTGCCAATTTCTACAGCAGGGAGTGCCGCCTTATTTGTTTCACCAGCGAGGCTTTCAAGCTTCAACTGTTTATGCTGCAACCTGATGGGCTTCCCTTGCTAGTTGGAGGCCATAGAGAGGTAGTGTAAACACGGACCAACACAAACATGTTCCTCATGGAGGATGTTGTATCATGGGGTGGTTGATTTCCCTCATGATCGACGTAACATGCAGAGCCACCTGATGAGATGTTCTCAGAGTCCGTTAACACCGGAGCAAAAAGTCCATTTAGCTAGTCAGCCAAGCCACTTGGGTTATTCTGGATGATCTCCTCCTCCAGGGAATGAGCCTTTGCATGTAAGAATGGACAGCGACAGAACAAGACGGTGTGGCTACAGGATAATTTGTTCTCCCACAAACCTGGCTCCAACTATCAAACACTGCTGTTTCGATCACCTGTTTTATATAAAAACTGTAATGCTTGCTCTCGGAAAGAGTTTAAGCAGCCTGCTCACTAGAGTCTCCTTAGGCCAAGAGATCTAGCATAGTACTCTTCCTCAACATAAGCAGAGACAAAACAGTGACTGTGGGCGTCATCAGACATAATGCCAGCGATGGGGAAAGTCCATCCTGTAGCTGACAAATGTACCAGGTATTGGGTAGCTGCTCCTGTCTGAGTTACTACCTAATATCTGGTATGATGGGGGAGAGGAGGTTTGCAGCAGTGATCTCCAGAAGCGCTGTAACCTCCCAGAGCGCCATGGAACGCTTCACTCTGCCCGAGCCCGGGGTGAAATGGGGTGTGGCAGGGCTCTTCAGAGCTCCACTCCACCCTGCCATGCTATCACCAGATGTACAGCCGCTAGGTGCATTTTGCCTGCTAATCATGCGCCCCCGCAACAAGGAGCAAGCCGGTGGCAGACACATAGCCTTTCGCTTACAGTCATAATGATGCACCGTGTTTGCGCCACCTGAAGAAGTGACGTCTGATGCCACCCTACAAAACACAGACTTCAATCAGGCACCCAAGTGGGAACACTGCCTACAGGGGGCGGAAAAGAAATTAAAAACATTTTATTTTTAGAACGATCTCCGTAGTCTCAAGGTTGACTTTAGTACACCTCTTCAGGGTCTCATGTCCCTGCTACTCCCACCATCTCTCCCTTTTCATTGTCACGTGTGGACAAATGCCATGAATCCAGTTTTCAAAAAGGATGACTATCCGATCTCCATACTTTCTGCATGAAGCTTGGGAGAATGCATGTGCTTGCATGCACCAACTTTCAAGTGCTCTCTCTGGTGTAAGCAAACACCAAAGGAGACCATTTTTAAGAAACATGGTTCCATAAACCTTAAGACCTTGAACAAAAATCACCTTGAATATCTATGTATGTAGGGATGAATACGGAACCACAAACACTAACTTTGCAACCGTGCCTATAGTTCTGGCTAAGAGGTTAAATATTCCACTTCCCCCGCAGGGGTGGGGAACCTCAGGCCTGGAGGCCAAATGCAGCCCATGACTGGTTCTCATGTGGCCCCTTTCCAGTTCCTGCATCTGGCCCCTCGAGCCAGTTCCTACCCCTAAGCACCAAAAGACTGAGCTCAGGACAAAGCAGCAGAGACGAGGACATGAACACAAGGATAGGAGGTAGATCCATGACATACTTCCATGATCGGAACCTTTCTTTTCTTGAAAGCACCCCCCATAAGCAGCTCTACCCCCCAACTTCTATGTGAGCCCCCCCCCCAAAGCTTCTTCAAAGTGGCCCATAGGAGGGAAAAGGTCTTCCATTCCTGTTCTAGATGTGCTGAGCTGGGAGCTGTCTTGTGCCTGACTCCTTCTGGAACCAGCACCAACTAATTCTTCCTAGAACTAATTTCACATCTACTTTGCAGATAAGATCAGGTGGATACACAGCAGTCTGTAGACACGATATCAGGACAGAAGGTGGCCAAAGATCCCCATCCCTTCAAGTTTCATCCAGTCTAACCAGCAGTAGTGTGGGATATGCTAAGTAACCATCATTCATCTGTACGAGGGACAGGGCATTGCCCCTCCTGGCCACTGAATTATAGTGTAAAGATGTTGGGAAAGCATTGCTAATAAGAATTTTTAGCATTTCTTTCCACACGAGCAATGTTGTTTACTGTTCCAAAGCAAGCAAGAGCTGAGTCTCCATATTAGAAAAGAACAAAAGAAGTGCCATACTGGGGACCAATGGTCCATCAAGCCCAGCACTGTCTCCAAGAACGGCCATTCTCAGCCGCTTCAAAGAAGTACCCAACAGGTCATTATTTATTTATTTTACTATTTTTATATCCCGTCCCTTCCTGCTCAAGAGCAGCTCAGGGCGGCTTACAAAACATCAATAAAAACACATATAAATTAAAAACATTTTAAAAGGATAAAAATAACTAAAAGGGCAGAATTCCCCTCCCCACCCCACCCCACCCCCTCTCCAAAGGCCCAACGGAACAGCCAGGTCTTTACACTGTCTACGGAAAGAGACAGTGGAGTGATCCATTCCCTGTTGTTCACTCCCAGCTTCCGACAGTCAGAGGTTAAATAAGAAACTCTCTCGATAATGGCAGTCATGCCGACTTCCGTCATTCCATCTTTGGGGAAGACCTTGGAGGGGTTGGCAAACTAACTCTGATTACATCTACGTTTCTACTGACCAGTAGCCCTACTAATATGGCTTTAGACCTGGCTGTACCACAGAGGGTAAAAACAGATGTTGACGGTGGCTCCTTGTGGTCCAGGCCCCACTGTTCACACAACGCGTGATGTCGGCCCAGGACTGCCCTGAGGTGGGTAGGTGACTAGCCTGGGCTGCGTCCTTGGAGAATCTCTGAAGACACAGTCCAGGCCAAGAGCTGCCCAAGCAGGCCTGCATATTTATTTGGCCCCGCCATCCCCGCCTCAGGGAACGGCCACCATGGCTGGTTGCCGTGGCTGTCCGTCATGGCAGGGGCGGGGTCCTGGGAGCAGGTCCCAAACATTTATTGGGCTCCCCGTCCTACTCGGGGTGTCTGAGCAGTGGGACAACTCTCCGGCTGTGCACACATTTGTTCAGTGCCCCTCCTTGAACCAGGGAGGAGTGGCCGCTGTTTCCCTCTGTTTTTACCCATTTTTCTTTGGTCATTACCAAGGACCCATGTTCACTGCATTTCCCCCATTGCCACTAATGGGGGGAAATGCAGTGAATACGGGTACCTGGTTATTATGATCGATTAAATGCTGGCAGTGGGCTGAATTCTCTACTAATGGGATAAGATTGGGTTCCTTCCCAACTTTGTTAGACCGCATAGAAGCCTTTGGTTCAGTTGATCACAACGTGCCATTGACTCATCAATGAGTTTTGGTAGAAATTGATGGGGTCATCTTATAAGGGCTCCATTTATGCTCTTCATTCTCTTATAGAGTTATTGACGGGCAACATTTCGCCTCCCTGAGGGCTCTCACATACCAAGTCCCACCTGTTTCCAGCCAAACACCCTTCCTGTTCACTGTGCACAAAGCTGCTTGAGAAGATGGATGTTTTGGTCTACAGAAACACCCCAATGATGGTATTTTGCCCAGTTTCTCCTCAATAGCATTAATGATTCCACCTCTCTCACGCGCGCTCTCTCTCAATGTTTTCAGAATTAAATTAAATCCAGAAAATTCTGGGAGGCAGATGAAAATACCTGGAAGCATTTACTAGGGTTATGAGCGCTCCCTCCACTAAAAAAGCACTACAGATAGTTTCTTCACTCCACCCTTGCCCCACACAAGCAAGATAAGGAATTTGCCAAGTTACTTTCCAACACAAACGCATCTGAATGGAAGACAAAAGTTTCTACACCAGGGAATGTAGCTGGAGTCCATACTAGATGTTCTCTCCGATTACTACATCACATATGTTCTGGAAAAGCCCTTCACGATTCAAGAAGCCAAAATGGCCGGGGGGCAGACATTTCTGCACACTGACCTTTCCTAGGAAATACCAACTACTTAAACATATATCTGCATTCTCCCCACTTCAGTCACCATGTTACATTTGTGCTTGGCTTAAACAAGGAGGACAATACAACTTGCTTTATTCCAGCTGCAAACAGGCTAAACTAATGCTCAGGAAGGCATTTTAGTAGGAGATTGTCCACAAGGGAATGAAGATAAATATGCAAATGCAACATTGGGATCAATGCAAACAGCATCGGCACATTGAAACATTCAATTCAAAAAATAATAGCCCATTCTGGCTCATGTCAAGGGAGGATCTAATTCCTTTAATGGATTCATTTTTCCACAAGCCCAGTCATCTCTCCTGCTACCATCCCAATTTACAAACCTACTTCCTAGAACCAAATGAGCAAGCAAGCTGCCTCGTCTGACACACACACTGGAAAGGTCCCCTGATGGCATGCTAAAATCCCTGCATTGTTCCTGTCTCTGCAAGACTTAAACCAAATTCAGTTTCCAAAGTGGAACTCTTGAATCTGAAGAGCAACAACTTCTGCTGCCAGGAGTCGGAAAGACTGCCAAGGTTTTCTGGAGAGACTGGCGACAGGTAGGCAGCGCTAGAAGGTCACTGTAAGCAAAACCTCACGGCTGCCAAGGAGAGGAGAGCAGGATGCACTCCGAGAAGTGGCTCATGGATAAGCTAATTCAGCTGATCTAAGTCATGGCTGAGGATCCCTATCTCTGGAAATAGACCCACCAGCCCTACTCTGATGGGGGCGGGGGGTGTCTTTAGAGCCCCTCCAAACGCATGGGAGACATCCGGATTCAAGCACAGGGCTTGTAACAAGCAATGGGCAAAAGAAGTCCTCTCCGGACAGAGTGCAGGCTCTGCTTGCTCTCCTTTGAGAGTAAATTCCCACTACTCAGTGTCCCAAGAAACCAAGCTTCATCTCCCACTTTTGGCTGTAAGTGGAGATTGAGGTTCAACAGCAGGAGAGACCTACCTATTTTTGGTACTTCTGTGGCCCCCGTTAGCACAGCGTCTGAGTGTCTTACAACTTTGACATATTTATTCTCAATTTCTTTGTGAGGTAGCAAACTGCAATGATTCCCACTTTAGAGACACATAATTGAGACACAGAAAACTAAGAAACCTGCTCAAGCTCACACAAAGGCATGTGTGGCACATCTGAGAATTGAATCGACCCCTTCCAAATCCCAGACTGGTACCTAAACCACTAAGCCAAGCTTCTGTCTGGGAAGGATCAGACAGAAATGTAAACATGTACAAATACAATATATCAAAACAATAAGATATTTGATATATATATATAATTCTCCCCCCTACCCCCAAAAAACAAACAACACAACAGGCAGTTGTAAAATAATCCACAACTGGATTTTTAAGGATTTTTAAAAATAACATGATTTGTTTTTAAGAGTAAAAGCAGGATTTTTAAGAGTAAATTCAATGCTGGTGACAGGTGCTAGGTTGACAGCTCTGAAGACCAAATTCCTCTGTCAGTCCTCAGAACAGGTACAGTTTAATCAGCAGTAGGGTATTACATCCTTACTAGTGTCCTTCAAGCCTATCCTTATGGGGCCGTGACTATGGGTGTAAGCAGATGAACAACAGCTCCACGTCTGCCCGCTTCATCCCCGGGCTGGCTAGTTCATGTCGAGGGCACCCGCCAGATGTGGAAGTGGAGCAGGTTGTGGCTGCCAGGGCTCCGTAACATCCTGGAGCACGCTGCCAAACCTGGGGTAATGGCGGAACGTGGAGTTGTTGTCCATCTGTTGGGCCGACGCATGCTACAGCTCTGCCCCCAGCCATCCCTTGCCCTATTCAGTAACACGGAGTTGTGGGCGCCAGCCTACAGCATCGGGCGAGCACTCGCAACTCTATGGGGGGAGGGGGGCGGACCACCTGTCTGTCGCAGACCCAGGCAGGACTGGAAGCAGACGGACATGGCAGTGCACCCCCAGAGCAGCTCAAGGAGTGGCCGGGCTCTGCGTCGGTCTAAAGACACCCAATGGGATTAGGCCCATCCAATCCTTAGCCTTACTACTGAAACCGCCCACAAAAACACCAGAAAGTGGGTTCAAGTAAGACAATTTCCATATTATAGACAGAAACAGTTTGTCAAACAGAGAGGTTCAAATCATCCTGACAGGATTCCTGATCATTAAGATTTACCTGAAGGAATAAAAAACGTGTGGCCTTGTTTAAGCTCAATTCTTTGGCATCTCTCCACCCTGTCTCCCAGAAAGACATCACTTTGTTTTCCTGAAAGAACCCATTCTTCATAGAGTTCCAGATTCTGCGAAGTAGGCGGAATCAACCAAAAGATCTAAAAATAAAACAGAAGTTTAATTCTTTAAAACAGTGAGGAAAATAAAATAGGTGAAATTTCCAGCATGCTGACAAAAAAACAACAACAGGGCAGCAAATGCACTGAAGAAAGGATGCATCTTCCATGTGTGGCATGAAGAGATCCTCAGCTGTCTACAGCAGTAACTTAGCATAGGTGCTGGAAACAAAAAGGTTACTCATAGCTGTCAAAGGGCGTTAGGAAATGTGACGGTGGCCAGTATCAGCCTGTAAAGGCCCACTTTGGCCCACGAGCCACCGGTATGTTTGTTAGTCCCCTGGGATTGCTCCTGGCGTGTCAGCGGCAACCTCTGGGATTACAGTCCAAGCTGCCGTCTGCCCAATCGGGCCAAAGCAGGCATTTGTTATGACCTGGCCTGGATCGGGTCCATAATGGCCAACCGCCATGGCGGCCATCACTGCCCGCCATGGCTGCCCATCATGGCGGAGGGTGGGCCGCTGAGCACAGCGCGGGGCCAGCCGTTGGCATGTTCACGTGGCTCTCTGCCCTCACTGACCGTTAGCATGTTGGCCGGCCAGACCTGGTCGGGACCATGTTGCTGGCAGGTTCCCGATCTAGGTCAGGTTGTGGCATCACTTCCATTAATACCCAAAGATTCTATGCACTCCTCTGTAAACTGAAGTCTGCTCAGACTAAGAGCTTACTTTCAGTTTAGCATGATAGATTATTATAGCAAAAGCTGGCTAGCTATGTAGACAAACAACATCTGGATCCGAGAGATGTTCTGCTACCTGCACAGCTCGATACACACAGAACCTACACCAGAATCTCAGATATGGCTAACTAGATCAAAACCAAGCTTTCAAGTTTACACTTGTCAACCTGCCTCTGCCCCTTCTTTGAACCGAGATCGAGAGATCCAGGTACTAAATTTCAGGGGCAGGTAATGATTTGCACCAGGTTGATATAAATCAATATAATCAGGGACCTGTGTTCACTGTGTGTTCCCAACTGTTATCAATGGGGAACACTCAGTGAACATGGATCTCTGAATATAATTAAAAGGATACAGATGTTCCTGTCCAGCCTTTCAGTTTTTCCTAACAATTTAAGTCCATTTCTGGGAGTCATTTTAGAGGATGCTGATAACTGTAACAGGAGTTAAGCAGATTGAGGAGGTGTGATATGGGAACTCTGATCCAGACACAGTCTGTAGCCAGTTATACAGTGCAAACCACTTTGAAAACCTCACAGGTACAATAAATCTGTTTCACCTCACACATTTCTGAATTTCTGACGTCATGCTAACTCCACGCACCAAGAAGGGTGGTCTTTCCCTGGCTTAGAAAAACCCCACGTTCCCTAGCTGAGATGATTTGTAAGTATTTATAGCTTGACCATTTGTAAGAATAAAAATACAAAACAAAAAAATTAAAATTAAACGAGCATCAAGCTTCTGTGATGCAAAAAAATTGTAAGTGTCACACCATCGTGTCCGCTTACCTTCCCTCCTCGGAAAACATGATACCAGACCGAAGTGCCGCCAAAATCAATGTGAAAATCTGTGAAGCATCCTTTCACACTCATCAAGCAGTACCTGCAAAGCACACAAGGAAGAAAGAAAAAAAACAGGCACAAATCGTGACTACCCAGAACGTTGAAAAGAGAACAGCTTGCTTATTAATTTTCAGTGATAATGGCATGTGCAGAAGTCTTCCAACGAGTTCTCTAGACATTTTATTTAGTCATCTGAGCAGGGTAAAAACAGGATTATAGCTAGATTTCTGCTGGAAAATGTGTCCCTGTAATCCTAGGTTTGCTATGATGGAAAATGCTCAGTTCTATAAAAGCTTGTGGTCTGTAGAGCGAAATGGGCTAGAAATATTCACCTTGGAGCTAAGGTTCTCTCTAGACAGCCATAACCTTCACTAAAAGTTGTGTACAAATGGATTCAAAGAACAAAGTTTGGGACTGTCTCATTTGGATATAAATCCCACTGGACTTAAGTCATCTAATTGCTACCAATCCCACTTTTGCAGAGAGCAGCGGAGCGAGAGCTTCGTTCGGCAAATTAACCGAGTTTTTATTCCCATTTAAAGCATTTGTGCACTGGAATAAGTGAAGGAATTAGCCTGCAGAATTGCAGAGTAACAAACGGACTTAATTCTGTGGCCCCCTGGATTGCATTTCCAGAGCGGTTTTAACGCCTACGCTGTTGCAAAGGTATACAGCCGCTCTCATCGCGCTGCACGAATCGCCAGATTCCAGCCACCATCTGTAACTAATGGCCGAATTACAGCCGCCCTTCTCACGACAGGCACCTTCGCAAATGCAGGAAACACACACCACTTAACCCACTAACCTCTTTTCCTTGTTCCGGTTGCCATTAAATGGCCCTTTTTTCGTTGTTGTTGTGGAGGAAACAGTACCAGAAAGTGATCACACACACACACACACAAAAAGGTTTCATTTAACTGTGTCTTTTTCTCATCACATTCAGGTAGAGAATCTCAGCAGTATGCAGGCGGCGTGCAAACGTCCCTCTAGGTGATAGGCTAGCAAGGACCTGACCATGTGTCTGCACAAGGCTGGCAAATCAGAAAGACGTGGATACATAAGAGCCTGCTGCCTAGCAACCACATCCAGTGCAGGAGTTGACAATGATACGCAATGCTGTCATGAAGACAGTCAATTTGCAGGCTTCAAAAAAGTCCCCGTGCCTCCGCCTTACAATTAAAACCTTGCCTTGTACAATTAGAAATCTCTCCTGTTGCCCGCTCTGGAATTTCTACAAAACTTAGAAGTGGGAGTAGAGATTTTTCCACCTCTGGGGTATTTCAGATGCTTCAGAAAAATCACAGCTAGCCAAGAAGCTGTCTAGACTTTCAATATGCTTCCCTTCAAAATATGAGTCCTTCACTCCCAAAGACATTTTTAGATCTTTTTATTCTCTTCCCCCAAGATCTCGTTCCCTCCAAACCAAACAGAAATAAAGCCAAGGAAACACGAGGAAAAATTTCCTTCTTCCAAGTAAACCTGCAGAAAATTAAAGGAAGAATTGCTTAACAAGCAAATAAAAAAAAAATACACCTGGAATATCAAAATTTGAAGGTGTTCTTAACGCTCATTGAATATTTCAACTGTTTAAAGTAAAAATCCAATTTCTTGAGGAAATTATTTTGCAGCCTCCAAAGATGTCAAATATAAAAACATACCAAACTACAAAAAAACAAACAACAAAAAAATGATCCAGGGCAATTACATCTGCCTAGAATTGCCAACAGATAGCCACGCATTCTGCATGGTCGCAAAAAGCCCTACGTTAGCCGGGGTTCCTTCTGTAGGTTTGAAACCTTTGAGTTAAAACTTAATGTTGTCAATTTGGCTATTTGTATGGAGCGTGCTGGGGGGGAGGGGGGAAAAAAAATCAGTCAAACCAAAATGACGGGGAATTGCGACTGAGGAATTGTGAATGCACAAATACTTGGAAACATCCCAATTTCAATAGTGTCGTTCCTTGAAAGGCCCCTAAAGCAAATACTCCTGCTCCCAAAAAAGCTTGATCCGTGCAGAGGGGTTAATGAACAATTTAAAGAAGCATTCTGAAAGCTGGGGTTCTCTTTCTATCCACGACAGTAGCCAACCACGAAGGAGCCATTCTGTGCTATTAATCTGCGAGGGATGCTTTTGTCGAAGCCCAGCAGCTAATGAAAGGGGAAAGCGCTCTGCCACCATCCAGCAATCTCCCTTGTAACCAATCTGGCACAATGCCTTTGCATTGACCTCTAGAGCTTCCTCTTCCAATGTACACTGCAGTCACATGGGCACGAGCAGCACAGCTCTGTGCCCGCTGCTAATCTTACACACACAACTCAGCCAGCAGCTTCTCGTCGCCAACGGCTGCTTTAATCAGGGAAAGCTCAACTTCTTAGGCTTTCCATAGCAAAATGTCGACGCCTGCAAAGGCTCGAGAAACAGCAGCATCCCATTTCCTCTCCCCTTTCAGTCGGCTGGGCCGGACGGAAACGAACACACTCACTCCCAAGCAGATCAGAGAGAATCTTTATCGGAGTGACTTGCACTGCCCCAGAGGCACCTACCCACAAATCGGTTTGTTCTAAAAGTGGTGAAACTTCCAGGTCCCTGCAGACTCAACTTTCACACTTCCTTGCACACTCCTGGTTGGGATTAAACAAAACAAAACAAAAGCAGTCACAATTTTACCATCTGGGGAGGTTGTGGGGTGTGTGTGTGTGTTTAAAAAGCTTCTTTTCCCTGTTAGAAAGTTCGGTTTTGTGATCTCTCCAGCAGCCTGAAATGGTTGGACGGTGGATGTGGGGTTTTTCCCCCTCCCCTCCCCTCCCCTCCCCCCGTTTCTGCAAAGATCTAGGGAAATTCTGTGGCCATTGAAATGGGGGAAAGCAACAGGAAGGCGCACACGAACTCCCAGGCCAAGGAGAGCCCCACGACAGTCCTGTGAACAGCCCCATTTAGAAGTCAAACACGATGCTGGAAGGAAGCCCATTCAGAAGGAAATACACGTCCACACGCGTGGCCGGCGGCAAGGCAAGCTGCGGAGCGAGAAAGGAGGCCGTAGCAAGCGGCACACACACACACACACACACACACAGGGAGGGAGATCGTTACCCCGGGCTCAGCAGCTCCTTGTCTCCGGGAGAAGTTCGCTTCCCTCCGGCATTAGCAGGGCTCCCCCCCGCCGCCGAGCTCAGCCCGTAAACCACTCCCAAACCCCAGCAGATGCTACTGGTTTTGTTCGGGCCAATGAGAAAAGTAGAGCCCGGGCTTCCTCCCTCCCTCTCTCCCTCCCAGCCGGGAGGCAAACGCCGGCTGCTTGAAAATCCCCCAAGCCTGAAACCGAATCCCACAAACCCCCGGCGGGAGCCGGCGAGTCCCGGTGCCAAAGCCAGGCGGGGGGACGGGTTTGGTTGTTTAACTCATGCTGTAGCCGAGGCTCTTTGGCTTTAGGGGGGGGGGAGGGAGGCTGGGTTTGCTCCCAGGAATCTGTGCCTCTCGCACACACAAAGACACGCAGCCTAATCCCCTCTCCCCAGCCGGGCGGCTGCTTTTTGCTTGGGGGCCCCGAGAGCCCCTCCGGCCAAACAATCGCTTTACCCGCGGAGTAACCCGGAGGGGCCACACATCGCTCAGCCAGACAAAAGGAACCCCCATCCCCCACTTCGCTCCAGCCCACCCCCAACCCACTCCGCGGCCCCACAGGTGGTGGCAACTCTCCCTTTGCCTGGGGAGAGCGGATAGGGCACCCACCCCCTCCTGACTCTCTCTCTCTCTCTCACCCACTCTCATTTCAGGACCCTTCCCCTTAACTCTATTTAGAGGCTGCAAGTAGAACCCAAAAAAGAGTCCAAGATGGACAATGAATCCAAGAAGCAGAAAGAGGGATCAGCTTTACTTTCCCAAGGAAAGTGCTATGGGGGGATCCCTCCCATAGCAGGGAGCCTGCAGGGATGGGCATCAGGGGGGCTGGAAACCTAACCGGCCAGCATCGTCCACATGGCAAAGCAACCGTCTGCCCGAGATGTTAGAAACGAGGGTGAACAGCTCGCAAGGCTTGGTACCACCCAAGCTGGGGGGGGGGAAGGTAGAAAATATCAATCTTTTTGAACTCTGCTATGAGCCAGTGTGGTGTAGTCGAGAAGGTGCTAGAGTGATCTTTAGTTATTAGCCGCCCCCCCATGCCCACGGCATCTCAGGCCGCCTTACAACATAAAACACACAAATAAAATGCCCTAAAAAATCCATTTAAAAATACATACCCCCATTCATCAAATTTAAAATATTATAAAAATGTCTTTAAAATACCCGCCAACTACCCCACCCTCCCCTCCGAAGGTCTGGGCAAACAGCCAGGTCTTACAGGCTCGACGAAATGCCAACAAACCTGGGGCCAGGCGGGCTTCCTCCGGGAGGGAGTATCCAAAGTCGCGGCTCAGCCACCGAGAACCCCCTCTCCATTGTGGCCCCCGTTTTACACGGGGGACCTCCAGAAAGGCGCCCTCGGTGGACCGAAGGGATCGCTCTGAGGCACGGAGGGCGAGGCGGTCCCCAAGGTATGAGGGGCCCAGACCGTGCAGGGCTTTATAGAGCAACACTAACACCTTGAATCTGGCTCGGTGCGCTATGGGCAGCCAGTGCAGAGTACGGAGCACCAGTGTTATGTGCTCCCGCCGCCCCGTCCCTGTAAGGCGGCCTTAGCCAGCGTCTCCACCTACTGATCCAGACGGAGACCCAAGTCCAACACCACCCCCAGGCTCCGAACTTGCTGGGCTACAGGAGGACGAACCCCCCTACAAGGGGAGCCAGTACCTCCCTCGCCCTTCCCACCGCCATCACCTCCCTCTTATCAGGATTAAGCTTTAGTCTGCTCTGCCAATCCGCCACGGCCTCCAAACATTGGGAAAGTAATGAGACAGCAGGACCTGGGTCAGTTGAAAAGGAGAAGTACAGCTGAGTATCATCAGCATATTGGTGACATCGCACCCGGAACCCTCTCACGATCTCCCCCAGGGGCTGCATATACACATTAAATAATAACGGAGACAAGATCGAACCCTGTGGAACACCACAGGTCAAGGCCCAGGGGCTAGATGTTTCAGCCCCCAGCACCCCCCGCTGGCTTCTCACCGAGAGGAATGAGCAGAACCAGACCCCCGTCCAGTCCCGTCCAAACCCCCCAGGTCTCGCAGCTGTCTCAGCAGCAGCCCATGGTCCATGGTGTCAAACGCGGCCGAGAGATTTAGCAGGATCAGAAATGTTGAACATCCTGCGTCCATCTCCCGGCGGAGATCATCCACCAAGGCCACCTCAGTACCATAGCCGGGGCGGAACCCAGACTGAAAAGGGTCAAGGAAACCGATGCTATCTAAATGCACCTGGAGCTGCAGTGCCACTGCCCGTTCAATAACCTTCCCTAAAAAGGGAAGATTAGAGACGGGTCGGTAACTGGCGAGTGCGTCCACATCCAAAGATGGCTTCTTCAGCAGGGGGCGCACCACAGCCTCCTTGAGATGCGTTCACTACCCTCACCAGCACCATCCCCAAAGTCTCCCTAGTCTTTCACCAGCCAGGACGGGCACGGATCTAATTCACAACTAGTGGCTCTAACAGACCCCAGGACATTCACCGCATCGGCTGGCATCACTTCCTGAAACTCATCCCAGAAAGATCGATCAGACGGTGCCTCCATAAACTCGTGCCCCTCGCTTACTGCTTCCAATCCGGTGTCAAAGTTACTCTGGATCGGAGTGATCTTGTCTGCAAAGTAGATGGCAAACTCCTCACAGCGGGCCTGGGACAAGTCCCCGTCCAGGCGGAGGGAGGCCGGACTGACCAGCCCCCGCACCACCCGGAACAGCTCCACTGGATGCGACTTTGCAGATGCTATGAGGGCAGCAAAGAATTCCTTCTTTGCTGTCCTCGCAGCCTCAACATAGGACTGCAAATGGGTCCTATGGAGAAGTCGGTCAGATTCAGAGCGAGTCCGACGCCAGCATCGCTCTAGTCTCCTACCTACCTGTTTCATACACCGCAGCCCCTCAGTAAACCAAGGGGCCCTGCGGTGACTAAACAGAGGGAGAAGACGTCTCGGAGCCACCCTGTCAATTGCCTCCTCCAGCAAGATGTTCCAATGCTGGACAAGCTCATCGACAGAGTGACCGTCGGGGTCTACGGTTAACTCCCTCAGAGCCTCCTGGAACCGTTGTGGTTCCATCAGCCTCCAAGGGTGGACCAACCTAACTGGTCCCTTCCCCTTCTGGAGGAGGTGCGCTGAGAGCCTGGCCTGTAGGAGATAATGATCCATCCATGACAAGGGCATGATCCTCACATCCCCCACTAATGGATCACCCGCCTCAAGGCCAGAACAGAAGATCAAGTCGAGGGTGTGCCCTCCCCCCCCCAATGGGTCGGGACCTTGGGAAGCCAGGGTTCAAATCCTGCCCTAGCCATGAACTCACTGGGTGGCCTTGAGCAAGTCACAATCTCTTGCCATCTGTAAAATGGGGATGTGTGTGCACGTGTTTGTCTGTCTCTCCCTGTGTTCCCCTCACCCCTTGTCCATATTAGTTTTTAAGCCCACTGGGCAGGGACCTGTCTCTGGAAAAAAATAATCTGTGACTGTAAAGCACTGCATATGCCTAGTAGCGCTATAGAAATGAAAGTAGTACTTCTCAAAAATCAGGAACAGGCTATGGGGGGAATCCCTTATATGGCAGGGAGCCTGCTGGGACAGGAAGTAAGGAATCATGCGTGGCATTGTAACAGCTTTTTCAGCTGAGGACAGCCCGGCTTCCCTCCAAACCCACTAAAAAGCTGAGCATCATTTATCAAGCTCATCAATAATTATTCATGAGGCATGGTTCACGTACAAGGTACTTTAAGAGCTTACAAAAAGTCAAGGCCTCCACCCTAAGGGACCTCAGGAAGATAAAAGCGAGGCATGAGGATGGCACGGCAAGAGAGCCGCTATATTTTCTGGCATGTCATTCAAGTTGCTCTGTGGTTTGGCCAAGCCAACCCAAACTGCTCGCAACACCAGGCGGTACCACTCAGCCAACCCATCTCCACAATTAGGTAGACACCTACTTATTGCAGGAGTCACTCGAGGAGAGAGGATACATTCACACAACCTTGCCCCAGCAAGGGAAACAGACAGCATGGGGTGCTTTGGCACAGGTTGCTTGCTCATACACAAACCCCTTTTCACATAACCGTACACATATTACACACGGGAAACCAGCCCAACAAGCTGTACTCCATGTCAGCTTTCCCTGGAGAAGAGCTGTCTGAATGAGCCAAAAGTTATGGACGGGTGGGTGCTCTTAACTCCGCATTTCAAGAACCAAATGAGATTGGATTTCTTTTAAGTTTTACCTTTACTCAAAACTTCCTCAGTTTAAAACAACAGTTTTTAGGAGGGGAAAAACAAAAATACAACTTTCCAGAAACGTATTCGACTCTAAGTTATTGATACAGTGGGTTCCACTTAATGGGGACACTGCTAATCAGGATAGCCCCTTAAGAGGCAGAACCCTGGAGGACGGTTCTTCCCACTGCCATAACAACAACGAAGGTCACCTCTCCTTTAATTGGGAGTACCACTTATTTAGGATATTTGTATATCTTCCAAGTTGTCTCAATAAAGTGACTTCTACAATTTATCCTTTCAATATTAACTCTGTTTTAACATAGTTTTGACTACAAATTTCCTTGCGCTTTTATTAATAATTTCATAAATAACACTACATCAAAAAACAAAAAAACTGTTATCGCGCATACACACATCTTGCTTCCCTCTCTCACTGATCATACTCCGAAGCTGCATTCACACAAGACAATAAGCCCTGGAATGTCTCTTTCCCCCTCTTAATTTTATCATGTGAAAAGAACAGATTACAGGATACTGTGGGTATAACGCACGGTTAGTCAACTCTTTTTAACTCAAAACCAAGGGCTAATTCTCTCATGTGCATCTGTTGTAACGTGTGAAGGGATTAATCCTGCCATCAGCCTTCCTAGCGCCCACAATGTATTGCTGGATATGGCAAAGGCTAATCCTAATAAACTGAACTGAACAATGCATTCCAAAACCAAACAAAACCAAAAAGTCAGGCAGCAGCACGGAATATCTAGCAGCAGCCATGGTAATTTGGACAGTCACTTTTAAAGTGGGGGAAGGAACATCGGAAAAGTTATACCACACAATTACACTTGTTTCAATGCAGCCAGAGATATACACACACTCCCCTAAATATCCCTCTCCTTCCTAAACGCCATAGCCTAGACCCCGTGCAACAGGTAGTATTTGGAAACAAACTTTTAGCGTTCTTCAGAACTGATCGTTATTTTATCAGCAGAGGCTGAAGAAAAATGTTCTAGTTCAGGGAATTCCAGTAAGTACACTCTTTCGAAATGGACACCCACAGTGCTTTGAAAGAGAGTAAAACCAAACTACCTCAATTAAAATGGCCTCATCTATAATAGCTGCTGCTCTTCCCTGAGGGCAGACTGGCATTACGCCCAATGTAAACAATGGGGGGAGGTGACCATTTTGAAAGAGGACACTTATGCTACACTACAGATTCAGTTCCATTGTGGGCAATGCGAGATGGCGTCCATCTTGAAAGAGGGCAATGCCAACATTCATTTCCCTGCTGAGGAAAAACTTTCTGAAGAAAAAGGATAAAACCAAGCATTAATCTAACTATTTAAGGGAAGCAACTTCCAGTTTGGGTTTAAACTGAACCACCCGTAAATCGGCCTGCCATTTACAGATCGGTTCGGTTTCATATTTTTCTCACTAGCTTCAATGGGAAGGGAAACTGATCCTTAATGCCACCACCCCATCCCCGAGAGCCCTATTTCCCTCCTGGGCCCTGGGATCTATTTACTGACCTTGGAGAGCTTGGCTCCCTTACTGCAGAACACTGTCGAGCTCCCCGCTCTGCAGCACGCATGTGCAAAATGGCTGCCGCCCTTAACCAAAACAGCAGCGGCCAACATGACATCACCACCATTTTGGTTCAGGGCAGCAACAATTTTGTGTATGAGCGAAATGGTCCTGGTGGCTATTTTGCACATGCGCACTACAGAGTCGGGAGCTTGGCGGCGCACCACAGCAAGGGGGCCTCCCGGGAGGCCCCCACAGCGGAGACAGGCCAGCAGAGCTTCAATCAAGCCCTCCGAGACTGATAAGTACATGATAGGGCCCCAGGAACAGGTTGGACCCACTGTCCCAGGGATGGAAGTGGGGGCGTGGGTAATTTTACAGTTTGGTTTCCCTTTCCATTGACTTCAAAGGGAAAAATCCAAAATGGAGAATCTGAAACAATAAAAAGATACGGATTTTCAAAAGAACCAAACCAGGGGAAATAGTACCAAAATCTCCCTGCCCTCCGCCGGTTCCAACCCCTTATATATATATATCACAATTTGTTTTAAATGTTACTTGCGCATAATGTTTCAGTGAATTTTAGCCATATGAGAACCTCGCGGAGCCAATCTTATTACTGCAATCGTAACAGTCAAAGAGAGTCTGGTACCAAATGCAAAAATTTCTTTGAAGAATTATTTTTAAATTATTTTAACTCCTACCACTAATTACAGGATTTAGTTTCCAATGATGATCAAGAAAAAAATCAATACCCTGCCTTAAACCCCCTCCCCCCCTTAAAAAAAATAACATTCCTAGACTGACTTTCCTTTCCCAGGGCTTAAAGTTTGGTCCTGATCCCAAAAACACTTATCCACCCTATCCACGTATATTTTTCTCAGGATTCGGGCCTTTGTCAGACTGTCAGGATGGCAAAGATTTTCTTCTTCGCTAATGATTCAGGTTTATTATACAAAGAACAGGTTTCTGAGAAAGTGACTTGTTTGAGATTTTTTGTTGTTGTTGTTAATTTAATGCTGCCGTGGAAAGTACCAAAGTCACAACAGCGAAGGCTAGAGTTTACCAACAGAACAAGGTTCCAATACTATTCCTCTAATGGCCAGGACACCAGGGGTGGGGCACCTCAGGTACAGGGGCCAAATGTGGCCCACAGCTAGTTTTTATTCGGACCCTTTCCAGATCCTGGATCTGGTCCCTTAATTCAGTTTCTCCTCCATCCCCAAGTACTGAAGAACTGAAATCCAGGTCAGAGAGCAGAGATGAGGGTATGCACCCACGGGTGCGGCCGTATGAGCTGCAGGAGCCCGATCCCCACACAGCCCCCCATGGTGGACAATCGCTGACGCCACACAGCAGGGCAAGTGTGGGAAGCCGGGTAGGTGGTTGCGCGGAAGCCAGGCGGGCCGGCCCATCCGAGCTGCTGCCATAGCCAGGGCAGGCCGCAGCACCAACCGCACATGAGCGGCCGCCCGGTCCTGTCCCACCTCCCTCGCCCAGCCTGACCAAGACCCCACCCCTGGCTGTGATCCCACAGCCTCGCCGTGCAGCACTGCAGAAGGAGCCCTGTTACATGAGTTTCTCCACCCTTGAGCGGCCTTATTCCATGTGGTTAAGTAAGCCTGGCATTTTTCCAAGGATGCATCTTCGCATAGCAGTCAGCTGTCTGCCCTATCCCAGGGTACATGTGGGCAGACACCAGGCCCACGAGCCACTGCATTGTGTGATCTGGCTGCCCAGGCAAGGGTAAGGCTGTCCAAGGCATGGTAGCCTCCCCTGTCTGCCTCATGTGACTGCACCCAAAGATTGGGGATCATGGCACAGATCCATGATCTGAACCCCCTTCTTGATTGCACCCCCACCCTCAACTTCTGTGTGACCCTTAGAGCTTGTGCTAATTTTCAAAGTGGCCCCTAGGATGGGAAAGGCTCCCCATCCGCTGTAAACAGACTTGCAAGAAACACGGTCTATGCTAAAACACTACCATTTCCATTTCCATGTCCACTCAGTTCCTGGCCTCGCTGCTGAAACTGCAGACAACGCAAGCTATTAGTGTCACTGCTTGGAAGTAGTTTTTGTGACGTGAACACCTGTCCACTGGAAAGTCCACTGGACTGAGCTTCCCCCATACACATTTCACATCCGCTATTGAATAGACACCAGGTCCTAACAGCTTATCAGTTCAGTTTAGTTTATTCAGATACTAGCTCGCGCCATGATCCATAAATAGCAAATAAAAAGCAAGTATGAAAATAGATGTGAAATACAACATATATAAAACAGACGTTATATCATAAGTTAAACACAAATTTGCATCTTGATACCTCAGCCTGGTATACAAATATTGCTAGCTGAATCACAGAAGACTCATTAGTTTGAAGAAGCAACCAAATTAAATTTGGTTTTGAGTAAAATAGAGATCCGAGCTTTCTACACGTGCTGTCTGGACTTCCTCTCTTCAAATTCCTCTCTTGACCCCCACCCTTCAATCAGGCTTCCTCCCTCTCCATTCGACTGCCCTTGCCAAAATAACCGATATGGCGATAACCTTCTCTTAACTAAGTCTAAGGGTCTCTACTCTGTTCTTGTCATCCTCGATCTTTCTGCTTTCTTTGACAATATCGATCATGACCTCCTCTTGGATTTGCTACACTCCCTTGGTTTCCGGGACACTGTTCTCAACTGGTTCTCTTTGTATCTCTTGAACTGCTCCTTTAACGTTTCTCTTGCTGGTACCTCCTCTACGTCGTTCCCCTCTCTGTGGGAGTTCCCCAAGGCTGTTTCTTGGGCCCCCTTCTCTTCTCCCGTTACACTCTTTCTCTGGGTAAACTCTTTGAAACCCATGGCTTCCAGTATCACCTGTATGCTGCTGACGACACGCAACTTCTATCACTCTCTCTCTCCATCCAGACTCATATTGCGACTGTCTTGCTGGCATCTCTGCCTGGATGTCTCGTCGCCAGCTCAAGCTTAATGCGGCCAAGACTGAGCTCCTCATCTTTCCCCCAAAACGCTCCTCTCCTCCCTCCCTCTCAATTTCCATTGAGGGAGTCACCATCCAGTCGGTCCCTCAGGCCCGTAGCCTGGGATTCATCTTCGACTCCTGCCTCTCCTTTAAGCCTCAGATCCAGGCTCTTGCTAAATCCTGTCGCTTTGCTCTGTATAGCATTGCCAAAATCCAGCCTTGCCTTACTGTTGCTGCTGCAAAAACCCTAGTCCATGCTCTAGTCATCTTTTGCCTTGACTACTGCAGCTTCCTTCTTACTGCCTTCCCTTGCTCTGATATGGCCCCCCTCATCTCCATGCAACGCTCTGCAGCCAAAATCATCCACCTTGCACACTGCTTTGGCCATGTACAGCCCCTCCTCTCCACCCTGCACTGGCTCCCTCTACAGGAAGCTCCTGGTCTTCACCTTCAAGGCTCTTCATGGCCTTGCTCCCCCATATCTCTCTGGTCTTGTATCCCGCCAAGCTCCTGCCCGGGAGCTTCACTTCTCTGTCCCCACCCTCGCCTGCTCACGAACCCCTTGCTCCGCTAAACGTCTTTGCCCCATCTCCCTTTCTGCCCCTCATGCCTGGAACTCCCTTCCTGGACACTTCGCTCTGCTCTCTCCCTCCCAACTTTCAAATCCCTCCTGAAAACCTACCTCTTCCCTAGCTTGTCATCAGTGATACTGCACCCTTTCCTCCTCACTCAGAACCTAATTCCCTGTAACTAAGTGAAGCATGTGAGCCTGCAGCTTCTCAACCTCATGAATGTACTCTTGTCTTTCCTGATGTATCCCCCTCCCTTGTATCTCAGATTGTAAGCCCCTTAGGAGTCAGGCTCTGTCTCTGACTGTGTCAGGGCTGCGGGCTGTGTTAACAGCCAAGTCCTCTTTCCTGTGTCTTCTTTCGTGTCTCTGCCCCGTGTCGCCACGCCCTTCCCCAGCTGTGCCCTGCCTCCCTAGTCTTGTCTCCCAGCTTCCTGATTGGCCACAAGGAGCATTTAAACCATAGTGTGGCCACAGGAAGCTGTGGGAGCAACTGCTCTTACCCCTTGTGTGCAAGTCTGTGTGAAATGTCTTGTGGGCTCTACTCTCCCCCCCACCCCCGTGCCTGTTGGGTCTCTCCCTGGGTGCTTGTTGGTTACCTGTGTTCCCTCCTTGTTTGTATTATAATTATAGTCCTTGTCTTCCCCTGTGTGTAACCTGTAGTAATTGCCCTGGTATTGTCGAGTCCTGTCTTCCCTGTTGTCTGTGCTAGTATCTGGTTAGCCTTGTGTTCCCCGTAGCCCTGCCTGGTCTCACTCTCCCCATAGCTCTGTCCTCCTGTAGCCGTGCCTTGTTCCCCCACAGCCTCGTGTTTCCCCGTAGCCCCATTTGGTCTTGCTCGCTCTCCCTATAGCTCTGTCCTCTTGTAGCCGTGCCTTGGTCCCCTATAGCCTTGTGTTCCCCATAGCCCCACTTGGTCTCGCTCGCCCTCCCCATAGCTGTGTTCTCCTGTAACCGTGCCTTGTTCCCCCATAGCCTTGTGTTCCCCTGTAGCCCCACCTGGTCTCGCTCTCCTATAGCTCGGTGTTCTCCTGTAGCCGTGCCTTGCTCCCCCATAGTCTTATGTTCCCCTTAGCCCTGTCTGGTCTTGCTCTCCCCCTAGCCATATGTTCTCCCTTAGCTGTGCCTTGTCTCATTCCCCCTTAGCTTGTGTTCCTCCGTGCGTCGCTTCTGTAACCTCAATGATGAGCCGCGCACTCTGAGGCCAGGTTCCCCAGCTGGTAAGAACAAGAGCAGTCGCGAAACACCCAAGAGACCGGCTGAGAGGTTTCCCCTTCCTGTGTTTTCCCTACCTGGGTACCCGGGGCCTTTTCTACGGTTGCCCTCCGGTTATAGGTTCCCTCACCCCTACTCCCCTGACAGATTGCTCCCACCACTGCCCTTAGAGTTGAAGGTAACGGCTAGCTACAATGAGTTCCCGCCCACATGGGCAACTGGTTCCCCCAGGTTTGTGGGAAAGGTTCTCGTACCAGGACGTGGAGGCGTTCTCGAACCACCAATTAGGATTCCTGGACCCATCCCCTATGATGTGGGATGCCCATCACAAGGTGAAGGCCTACTTGGCGCAGGGGACTGGTGCTTCTTTAGCGGCGACTTGGGCTACCTCTGTTAATCGGAAAGGGCGAAACACTGCTAAAAGATCAAGACCATTGCCGCCACAAGTTTCGGACATGGAATAAAAGCCAGTGGGCAGACAACGAGGATGAAGGGGATTGGGAAGATTGGAGCGATGGGACAGCTGGTGCTTCAGATGGGGAGGAGCTGAAGAGTATAGATCCGGATGATACGGCCTTGATCCCCAGTAGGGAGCCCTTGGAGACAGAAGTCTGGTTCATGACCATGGAGCAGGGTAAGAAGATCCAGGGTGACTTGGGAAAAGAAGCACCCAACCCAGGCCGGTCTGTCCCTGTCTCTGGGCTCATATTATTATTTATTATTATTATTAACAAACATTTATATAGCACCAGCAGTGTACCTGGCACTTTACAAAGTAATAAAATAGACACGGTCCCTGCCCCTAGGGCTTACAATCTGAGAGACAGGAGCCATCAAGGGTGCACTTGCACATCTACAGACCAGAGATACCAGGCAGGAGTCTTCACCTATTCCCTCCAAGGTTCTCCCGGGGTCAGAGACCGAGACATCACCTTCAAACTACAAACATGTCCAACTACTGCAAGGACCCCCTCCTGCGAAAAACATCGGTACCACTCTGCACGGCTCTGATTTAGGAGTCAGTGCCCCTAAATCTCCGTTTCTACGCCTTGGTGGATTGGCAACAGCAAGAGGATTATCAACACCCCCAATGGTCTCCACGGTCCGCGTAGCAGTTTGTCATCCTCCGTGACAGGGTCTGGCCAAAGCTCCACTACATTCAACCGTATCCCAACACCCTCAACCAAAGTATCCAAGTCAGCCCTGGAGTGCAAGGGTAATAGCCAAAATAGAAAATACCTCCCAACAATCAGTTTCCCCCAAGGTCCTTGCAACTCCCAGGCTGGACGGTTCCAATGCCCATCCCTGCCAACCCCAAGGTTGTGGAAGGGACGTTGAGAGACCTTTCAGAAAATACCTTTGTCCCCAAGATGGGCTTTGAACCAAATCTGGCTGCCTGGTCCCCACCGGCCGCCCCCCAGGCCCGAGACTGCTGTTCGGCCCCCGCTGGCGGCCCCTGAACTTAATTGTTTTCCATCATCCCTTCTATGCCCTGCTTGTCATTGTTTGATTCCATCTTGCCCTCCAATGTTTCACCCTACAGTCTGTAGTTCTTCCCACTCCCACCCCACGTAATGGGATACCCAGTCAGCGCTGCCCTTCATGCCCTACCACCTTGGCCCCTTGTCCTACCCGTTTTGACCCTAGCCCAAAATGGCTTTTCCTATGTCCAAGGAGTCTTATCCCTTGTTCAGCCTGTATTGTACCCCTTCCAGATTACTTCCTAGGTCGTCTAGTTTTTTGTTCTATAGTGATGTCGACTGTCCATTATCTGTGCTCCGTCGTTTGAGCTTTGTTGCCCCTATGTCCTAAATGCACGGTTTTCCTGGAACTCTGGGGGCCTCGAGGGGGGAATACTGTCAGGACTGGGTCTTGAACCCCCAGCTCTGGAGGGCTGGAAAGCACTGCCTTAAGGGTGGTGCCATCTCGGGCTGTGTTAACAGCCAAGTCCTCTTTCCTGTGTCTTCTTTCGTGTCTCCGCCCCCTGTGTTGCCACGCCCTTCCCCAGCTGTGCCTTGTCTCCCAGCTTCCTGATTGGCCACAAGGTAGCATTTAAACCATAGTGTGGCCACAGGAAGTTGTGGGAGCAACTGCTCTTACCCCTTGTGTGCAAGTCTGTGTGAAATGTCTTGTGGGCTCTACTTCCCCACCACCCCGAAGCCTCGTCCCTCTGGAGGGGCCCGAGCCTCCGAGCAGTGGGCCCAATCCTTCCCCAGGTTGACCAGGCCCTCCAGGGCCACGAGGGCAACCAAGTGGGAGTCTCCTTCAGCTCTCCATCAGCCCCTGCCTGGCCTGGGAAAAGAGCAAAAGCACCAATTTTTCCGTGCCTGTTGTGTCTCTCCCTGCGTGCTTGTTGGTTACCTGTGTGAGCATATGGACCCTGCACCTCTTTCCCTCCTTGTTGTTTGTATTATAATTATAGTCCTTGTCTTCCCCTGTGTGTAACCTGTAGTAATTGCCCTGGTATTGTTGAGTCCTGTCTTCCCTGTTGTCTGTGCTAGTATCTGGTTAGCCTTGTGTTCCCCGTAGCCCTGCCTGGTCTCGTTCTCCCCATAGCTCTGTCCTCCTGTAGCCGTGCCTTGTTCCCCCCACAGCCTTGTTTCCCCATAGCCCCACCTGGTCCAGCTCTCCCCATAGCTCTGTTCTCCTGTAGCCGTGCCTTGTTCCCCCCATAGCCTTGGGTTTCCCGTAACCCCACGTGGTCTCGCTCGCCCTCCCCATAGCTCTGTTCTCCTGTAGCCATGTCTTGTGTTCCCCGCAGCCCCGCCTGGTCTTGCTCACTCTCCCCATAGCTCTGTTCCCCTGTAGCCGTGCCTGGCGTTCCCCCATAGCCCCATCTGCTCTTGCTCTCCCATACCTCAGTGTTCTCCTGTAGCCGTGCCTTGCTCCCCCATAGTCTTGTGTTCCCCTTAGCCCTGTCTGGTCTTGCTCTCCCCCTAGCCGGACGTTCTCCCTTAGCTGTGCCTTGTCTCATTCCCCCTTAGCTTGTGTTCCTCCGTGCCTCGCTTCTGTAACCTCAATGATGAGCCGCGCACTCGGAGGCCAGGCTCCCCGGCTGGTAAGAACAAGAGCAGTCTCGAAACACCCAAGAGACCGGCTGAGAGGTTTCCCCGTCCTGTGTTTTCCCTACCTGGGTACCCGGGGCCTTTTCTACGGTTGCCCTCCGGTTATAGGTTCCCTCACTCCTACTCCCCTGACAGACTGTGGATTGTACAGTGCCAGGCACATTGCTGGCGCTATATAAATAATAATAATAATTTCTCATAGTTTGAGAGCAAACCAAAAGGAACAAGTAGAGGCAATATCAAACATTTTCTAACATCACTATACAAAGGACACGCTAAAACATAATGAACTATGTCCTCCAAAACATCTTTACAATATAGGCATTTTCTTTCACTTTGGGGAGTTCCTTGCCTACGCCTCTCAATGATTGCGGTTTGTGTTTGTTCCATTCTCAGTATAGTTAAGGCCACGCATAGTAGCTTTTTGAGTTCTAACAACAAGGATTTCTCCAAACCTTCCCCCCCCTTGCCAGAGAATATATGAAGGCGCTATCTGGGCATGACGTACTGATGCAAGGTGGTTTTGCCAAGAAATGTCTCGTACTCTTTGACATATCCCCTTATGGGGGACGGGTCGCTGGGAGCACATTACACTCGTGCTCCGTTGTCTGCACTGGCTGCCTATAGTCTTCTGGACCGGATTCAAGGTGTTGGTGCTGACCTATAAAGCTCTATACGGCCTGGGCTCGACCTACTTGCGAGACCGCCTCGCTCCCCGTGCTCTGGATCGGCCTATGCAGCCGGTCGGAAGTGCCCCGAGTATCTCAGGGGGCGACAATGGGGAGAGCGTTCTCGGTGGCTACACGCAGGCTGTGGAACTCCCCCCCGGCAGAGGCCTGGTTGGCCCCGGACCTCTCCTCCTTTCGTAGACAATCCAAGACCTGGCTGTTCCGCCGGGCGTTTGGGGAGGGAGACGGGTGAAGGGTGGGAGGTTGTGGGTTAGGGTGACAAGGTATTTACGTTGTTGCTTTTATGCCCTCCCCAGGTTGTTTTATATTAATACGCGGCTTTAATGTGTGTTTATTATGTATTACATTTAAATTACTGTTTTTGTATTTTCCTTATTTTTTAATATTGTTAGCTGCCCCGAGCTGCTTTTACAGGAGGGGCGGGGTACAAATTGATATATAAATACATAAATACATATCTGGGTTCTGTCAACTGATAAAAGGTCTCATTTCATCTCAAATATAATATCCCAGGCCCATTTAGTTGAGAATTAATCACAAAATACAACCATGGTGACTTACTAGAAGTAGACGCTAGATCTTCAAGAAGACGCATTTGGGGGAATCTGAGAGAAGAATAAGATGATATTTTACACCAAAATGATAATAATCTAACCTGGGTTTTGGTAGTAATAGCCTCCTGACCTGTTTCCAATATTAAGAAGGCCAAGGGCAAAGAAGGAGGAAGACCCAATAGTGAGCATAAGAATTTATTCTGGGGTACCTCAACTGAGGAGGTCAATTCCCAGCCCCAGAGCTTTGCTCCGTACAGAAACAGTGAATTAATCTTAGCATCATAAGCTAGAGGAGTTGCTTTTATAGTTCTTCCAGTCATTGCAGCATGGTATTTATTGAGGACTGTACGACTTTTGCCTTAACCCACTGAAGATGGTAGTTCCAGGTTAAAGAAGCTGGAAAATAAAGTCCCAGATATTTCTATTGCCTCACCCTCTCAAGCTTAGATTGACCCATATGCCAATATTGTTTCTGTGTATATCTACCCCACGCCATTATTTTGGTCTTCTCAAAATTAATCCTTAGTTTATTTTAAATAAAGAATTGGTCAAATTTGGTTACAGCTCTCTGCAAGCCGACTGGGGATCTTGAGATGATCACTGTGTCGTCGGCAAACATGAGAATTGGGACCATCGTTGCTAACAGGTGAGGAGGGTGGAAATCCTCGCTCAACGTTTCTCCTATAACATCATTCATAAATAGGTTGAACAGAATTGGAGCAAAAATACACCCTTGTCTAACAGATGTTACAAATTTTGGAGTTAGTTCACCTTGTAAACCCCATCTCGCTTTTGCCCCTGTATCTGTACGATAAGCAATCGAGAGGTTAAGCAAGACCGGGTCAAGTTCCATACGAAGAAGCTTCAACCAACCATAATAATTCCCTACTTACGGAGTCGAATGCGGCAGCTAAGTCCACATAAGCCCCGTGGAGAGAAGTTTTCTTTACTTTTATATATTTATGGCGTACGTATTGAAGGGTATAAAGATGATCTTGAGTGGAATGACCTGGTCTAAAACCAGCCAAGTCCTAATGCCTTTAGACCTGAATTCAAGCCAGTGACTGCGAGACTTTCTCCCTCCAAGCTATCCAGTCCTCCAAGTATTTGTGTATTGTTGTTATTCTCTGAAACTGGAGGTGGCAATCAGAAAAATGTTTAACCCCATGTGACTGTCTAGCTGATGCTATTTGTGGGGTTTTCTCAGAACATGAATTTATGGAGAAAAAGTAGCCTCACTGCAAAAAAAAACCCACAAGAAGAATAAAAATAAAAATTAATGGTGCAAATCCAAGTGAAAGCCAGAGCAGTCCCCGGTGCTTACTAGTGGCCTTAGTAACTGAACCAGCGCAGCAGATGGAGGATCCGCTAACTCCGTCCCCAGCACAGAACTTTGCATGCAGCAGCCAAGTATGTCTGGTGATACCATCTGTATCTGCAAAGCCACAACAGCTTTCACTGGCGAGCTTTCCACTTGTAGAGAACACATGAATAGTAGATACACACCGCAGGACTAGGAGCAGCACATTTAAATTCAGTTGTTGCCCTTCCAGGCTAGGTCAATCAGAAATGCACAGGATACAGAAAACCAGTGCTTTTTTTTTCTACTCACAAGCATCACTCCCATAAGTAACACCCATGCAAAGCCAATGGTTAATCCTAGCCCCGGCTGAAGTTAAGTGCAAATTTAGCCACTGATTTCAACGGAGTCAAGATTGCCCCAATAGGTGCTGTACCAAGAGTGCAAGGCTCCTATGGACACTCACAGTAACTGTTGATAGTGGTGGTGGGGACGCAGGAGTGGGGGCTGGGAAGAGGTTCTGTAGGGCTTCCAAAAACCTGAGGGGCACATGCCTCCCGTGCCCCCTTCTCCCCGCACCTCATGAGTCACCTACGCACACAGCAGTGGCTAGACTGGCATTTACATCCCAAGTTCCCAAATATGTACAGTAAAGGGCTCATATTTAAAAGCTGGAACGCAAAACATTGATATCCTTTTGGCCTTTTCTGTGTGTCTAGACTGCCACCTCCCTCATGCAGGCCCCACTCGTTTTGCACGGCACTTAGAGCAATCTCCTCTCCTTTAGTCTTAGTGCCCGTCGCACACATCCACTCACAACACTGCTGCTAGGATCAGCTTTCCGGCTCGCTGTCCTATCCCTCAGCCAGGCTCCCCCTTGCTGAACCCACATCAAGCCCCAGCTCCTTGATTTTGCCTGCAAGGCCCTTTGCCGCTTAGCCCTCATTGGATCCGTCAGACACACTAGCTTGTCAGCCCCTGCCGTAACGCTGCCAGCCTCAACTCCTCGCCTGTCTGATTCTCCCCGGAGCATGGGGAAATTCCCTGTCAAAGTCTGTAAAACTATCACCTTAACCTCTTTCAAATTCCTCCTGAAAGCCTACCTCAGCAGGAGGATTACAAATCACTCCCATCTGGAAACGGTTAGGCAAGTGGTGAGCTGCGGCTTCTGCTCATCGAGTTGTAACGCCGTCTATCTGTCAGTGGGGGCGGGGGCGGGGAGGGATGGCCACACTCGTACTCGCACGCGCGGCAAGGCTGCGCGAGGGGATAATGCCCGTCAGGATAGCGGTTGGGCCCACGGAGCCTCAAAGAGACGAGGCCCCTATCATCATTGGGCGCCGAGCACCTGAGCAGACCCACGCCCCTCTGCTCACCACGCAAGCGCCGCACGCTCTCGTTCACTCGGCAAGGGGGGAGCGGGGAAGGCGAGTGTGGGCGTGTGAGGCCTGGAAGGCAGTGACCCAGGAGACTCACACAACACACGGGCCAGGGGAAGGGAGCCCCGGGGTGGGAGCACGGTCACACACGCAGTCACCTCTCGCACACACGCGTACCACGGGAAGGGCACACACACACTGATGACCTCTAGCACACCCAAACAATAGCAACAATAAGCACGTCTCTCTCACAAGGGGCCAGTTTCTCACTAGGATTAACGGCACTGGGTGCCTCCCAACGCCGGTTAATATACCGTTGGCTCCGCCCCCATGTGCCTGCAGCCGCGTGGAGCACCGCAGCCGCGCAGGCACTGACCCTGCGTTCCTCGGGGTTGCTGGAGGCGGCACGGTTGCCTTGGCAACTGATGACAGCCGCGGCGGGGCCGGCGCTGTGGTCCGGGCCAAGACGGGGGGAGCAGAAGTGGCTGCAGGGGCGGACGGGCCGGGGCACCATCTTCTTTGCTACTTGCCTGTACGTCACCTTCCACAACAGGACCTGTTCCTTTACTGGGTGTCCTATACACTACCTTACCCACAACAGCAGCAGCAGCTGTGTTTTCTTCTCTTTACATGCTGTCTAACATTTAAAGGAGACCTGGTAGCAAAATGCCCACGTTCTATTTTCTGATCTGCCACTGACTGACTGTGTGGCCTTAGTGAAATCACTCAGGCCAACCAGAATGCATTAAGATACCTATAACTATATTTCAGGCAGAGGAGTAGCTTCATTTTCAGAAATGTAGAATAAACTCAACTTCCTCTGAAATCAATGGGAATGAAAAGCGATCAGCATTTCTCAGAACAGGGATCCTACAGAGAGAGTGGGAGACAAACACTCCTTTCTCTTGTCCTTTGCACTGTTACAAGCACTTTTGGGGACTGTTAAGCTTAGAGATAAAACAAATAAGCATGGATAGACTATATAATAATAAAAGAGAGAAGGTAGAGTAGGTGCTGATATTTACCATGAATTATTATTATTAATAATCTCATTCATATAGCACTTTCAGTGTTCAAAGTGCTTTCAAATCTTTATCTAGTTCGCTCTCACCATCACACTGTGACGCAAGTCATTATTATTCCCATTTTACAGATGAGAAACGTTGGCTGAGAGTTTGTGACTTGTCCCAGGCTAGCCAATGAGTTCATGGCTAAAGACCGGATTTCAACTCTGGCTTCCCAGACCCGAGACCAACACCTTAGCCATTCAGCTATGCTAACTCTTTTTATCTTCTCTTCTTACCTTCTTTTTTAATACCAGAAAAAGGAGACATTTAAGGTGACTGAAGGGCAACACATTTATTTATTTAGTTTTTCTGATTTTTACCCCGCCCTCCCTGAATGGCTCAGGGCAGCTTACAAACATAAAACAGCATATAACAAAAACATAAAACCAACAAAACCCACCCAATCACCTTTTGCCTCCTGGGGAACTTTAATAAAAGTTAATACAAGCTCCGAGGGTTGCCTTAAAGTTGGGGACGGGGTGCTTAAGGGAGCGTGCACAAGAAAAGGAGGGTCCAGATCATGGATCTGTCTCCTGTCCTTGAGTGCATGCTCTAATCTCTGCTTACGGAACCTGAGCTCAGTTTTTCAGTGCTTTGCTGCGGACACTGGAACTAGGGGCTACATCCAGAAACTGGAAAGGGACCACAAAAAAACTTGCTGGGTACCACGTGTGACACCCAAGGCCTGAGGTTCCCCATCCCTGGTATAAAACAAAGGGAAATACTTCAGGCAAAAAGCAAACTTCTTCCTATACCGAGTCAATCAGAAACATTCTTTATGGACAACTTGTGACGTAGTAGCCAAATCCAAAGCCCATCGAATAAAGACCCCGGTTGGCTTCAGTGAATTGTGGAGCAGGCACCAGCTAGCTGCCCACTGTGGAATGGGAAGTACTGGCCGCTGATGGAGGCACCACACCAGCATATGTGGACCAGTGCCCTGATCTCTGGGGGAAGTTGCTTGCTTGGAAAACTTGGCCATACAGCTTTGCTGATGAAATTGTTTTTAACCGTAACTTAAGGGGAGGAGAGTTACCAATCATTCTCCCATAGCAGATAATCTCTCCCAGGCCTGGTACAGAGAAAAATGTCAAGCTTAACCCACATGCAACACTTTCATTCCTTGCAGCTGGGCTCACGCATGGCTTCAGCCATTTCTTTGCAGCCAACAACGACAAAAATCACTCAGCGGAATTTGAATGAGAATCAGTCAAACAGCATTAAAAGCCAAACAGCTTCCAATGTCAGATCCCAAGTTCACCGTTATTTACCGATGAGATTCTCTCACTACGTCTGCCATGAGAAATAACTGCAAGGAGCCCCGATGGAAAGGCTCCATTACACTTTTCTGGATTGGGTTTTTGTGCTTCCTCAAGCCAAGAGGAAAGTGTCAGTGAGAATGGTATGCAGAAAAGAGTGGCTTTGCCCCTCCCCCCAACCACGACTAGATGCAAGCAAGATTAAACGTTAATTAACTCGCAAATACCTGATACTTTCCAGGCTGCCAGCAAAAATCAATGCTACACGGACTTTCAGTACCTGCAGACGTGCGTCAATGTCGTAATGCAGAGCAGTTTGAGAACATAGTCTCTCTTCAAAGTGTTTTGCAAGCATTGATTTATCTTTACAACTCCTGCTGCAAAGTGGGAGAGTAGGACTGGCTGAGCCAAGCAAGGTCTACACTCAACTCAACCCCCTTTGTATGCCTGTCTGCCTGCTAAGTGCTAAACATAAGTAGTGCCATACTGAGACCGCATTCACACCTTATGGTGGGCGGCGGTGGGACTCCCGCGAGGAAAAGACGCGGCAGGGGAAGGAGGCTGGTGCCGTCACAACTTCCGGTGTAAACAGAGTTCTACCGCAACAATACTCGCCAGTGACAGGGCTGGATTTTTGAGCCCTGTCACTCGCGAGTATTGTCGCAGTAGAACGCCGTTCACACCGGAAGTTATGACGGCACTGGCCTCCTTCCCCTGCCGCATCTTCTCCTTGCGGGAGTCCCACCACCGCCCACCATAAGGTGTGAATGCGGTATGAGTCAGACCAATGGTCCATCAAGCCCAGCATCCTGTCGGGCAGTGGTGGCACTCAATCCAGCCCTGTCACTCACGAGTATTGTCGCAGTAGAACGCCGTTCACACCGGAAGTTATGACGGCACCGGCCTCCTTCCCCTGCCACATCTTCTCCTTGCGGGAGTCCCACCACCGCCCACCATAAGGTGTGAATGCGGTATGAGTCAGACCAATGGTCCATCAAGCCCAGCATCCTGTCCTCCGATAGTGGCCAATCTCGATTGCATGGGAGAAGAACCAACAGTCACAATGGACAATCCATTCCCCATTGTTCACTCCCAGCTCCCGACAGTAAGAAGTTCATCCCATAAGCTCCTTGGTTAATAGCCATTAATAGACCTACTCTCTAAGAACGTATCCAGTCCTTTTTTAAACCCAGCTATACTACTGGCCTTGACAACGTCCTCTGGCAACAAATTCCATAAGTTAATTATGCGTTGAATGAAAAAGTACTTCCTTTTATTTGTTTTAAATCTGCCAGCAGCTAGTTTCATGGAGTGTCCCCTAGATCTAGTGCTATTTGAGAG